>JABXJD010000827.1:107500-155760 GCA_013375575.1 Percina caprodes | reverse complement strand
CCCAAAGGTTTTAAATTATATTCACTGTGTGTCATTGCCGGCAGCCTGAGCCAATCGCAGAAGTGACACCAAGTGGCATTATCTCATCTTTATTCACCCACCCTTCTGCCATTTGCTCTCCCACATTTTCAATTTTCACTCACATTTCGCGGGCATTCACACTCTCTGTCTCCCCCCATGCACATAGTCTCTCACTTTATATGTCCCTTCCTCTGTATCTTCACCTTTTCCCTGTTTGTGCCCTTATTTAATACCACAATCCAATGCCAAAACAAATTCTGTTTAAGGTTTTATTAAGTATTTTTTAATCAGTACATCAAATTGTTAAATTTAACAAATCAATATGCCACTTAATAAAAAATTACACAGTTAGCCTTTAATGGGTTAAAAACACCAGTTGGCAGTTGACTTTCTCTTCTCCTTTTCAGCTGCTTGTTCCTCACACAAAGAGATGCTGCTTTTCCAAGTTGTATTAACAGCCAGAGACGGTAGATTGTATCCCTCTAACGCTTCTTGATTATCTTCCAGTGTTTCAGGGTTCAGTGATAAGGAGTTAATGGATATTACCATATATTTTTGAGTAATCTTACTTTAGGTTAAAAAAACAAAACATATCTCCATGTTAACCTCACACCTTTCCCATCTCCTCATCATTTCTACCTTTCGTCTTTGATTGGGCTTTTTCATAATCAAAGCAGGTTCTTTAAACCAGAGGACTATTGAGCTGAAGAGTATAACTCTAGGAAGTTTTCCGTTTTATCAGTCGGCCCATCCATCACTTTGCTCCAGACTGGATTATTGCCATTAATTATTGTGTTTGACATTTGTGGTTTTGAGGGAAATGTCTTAACAACTTTTGGATGGATTGCCAGTCACCTTCCCTTCAGGATGAATTGTAATCATTTTGGTTATTTTAACTTTTCGTCTAGCTCTATCATAAGGTTAACATTTACATTTGGCCCATACTTTGGTTGTGTTAGACTTTAGCACCCCTGTACAGCCTCACAGAGCTAGTCTAAACATGGAGAAGAGCATTTACTCCCCAAGTTAGCTAGAGTTAACATTTAAAAAAGAACTTGTGAAATCCCTGTTTATATGGTAGGAGTTATTTATAGAAGTAAAGTGTTCGGTATTTGTTATTTTCAGCGCATATTAAAGTGGTCTAAACCTATACGGTACCTGATTTTAAAAAAATGTAGGAGGAAACTACCAAAAAGATTCATGTGTATAAAACAGGATTACTTTAAGACAAAGACTACTCGGATAGAACAATTATCTAATTGGGTACCGATCTCAGCATCAGCAACATGGACCGCTTTACCATGAAAATTAGTCTCACAATCCCGGGGAGGACGTTAAACTCTTTCTCTTACCTGACGTAAATGATTTTAGCAGATAGGTTAGTTAAGAAAAGCGAGCATTCGATGAGTGATGATTGCAAATTATTTGTCCAAAATCACCCAGGAGATCATTCTCTTATATATATATATATATATATATATATATATATATATTTTTTTTTATAACAAAATTCCAGTTATTTACTTGTCTCCCTGTTTTGTCCTCCCTAACCTCACCCATTTTATCTCTCCTGCACCTTTTAGCTCTTCTATACCACCTCTCTCTCTCTCTCTTCTCCCACTCTTCTAAAATGTAATCCCTTACTCCTATTCTTTCATACTTGTCACCTTCTTTCCCCATGTTTCCCTTTTGCTACCATTATTCTCCTCTCTTCTCTCATCTATTCTCTCCCTCTGCCTCCTATTCCTTCCTTCATCTCCTTCCTGTTTCCCTGCTGCGTGGGTGATCAAAGCAGGCTCAACAGGGCAATATGTCATCTAGGAAGCTGCCTACAGCTGTAAAGGTACACTCTTTCTGTCACACACACACACACACACACACACACACACACACACACACACACACACACACACAGTAAAAACTACTTGATATCTAACAGGCACACAATCTAAGAGTCTACCTTTTCCTTGAGGTTTTTTTAAACTAACTTGAATTCATTAGCCAATATGACTATTATGTGTTAAGGTTTAATACCAGCAGTCCTTGAGAGAGTTATGCTCATTTTTGTATGGTTATACAATACATTTTGGATGGTGAAAAGTGACATATGACAATTTGCATCCATCACAGGATTATTGTTTCCAAGCCAACTCAACTGACAGACAGAATAGACAGGAGCGGCAGAAATAACTAGATCCCCGAAGAAAAAATTAACCGTTGACGCTTAATCAACACAAGGCTACCTGACAGAGGCATAACTCATAGTGTATCCATTTGGCGACATGCCAAAACAAACAGTAGTTGATGTAGAAAATGGACATGGATGAAAATATACCTTAGTTCCTGTTAACGAAAGAAGTTGTTAAAATGTGGAATAAAAGCCTCATATTAAATTTATATTCCAGCAGAAGTTGCTAGTGAATAAGTCACTGAGCAAAGAGCCTGATGTTCTGCAGTTTGTGAAATAAAATTACATTTTCCCTATCACAGATATGGTTTTGCTATATATGACTTTTATGTCACTGTGTCGGAGCGGTATGGAGCCATTCATTGGTTGCTTTGCAGCTCTATCTCCAGTAGATATATTACATTTATGATGTGTTTCACTATAATTCAAAATGTGGGCGTTCAATTGGGTTTGGGATGGACCCCATGCCGTACTTTGTTGACTATCCTATTTTAAAGAATGAAGAATCATATGTGAAACTCTTTCAATACATTTCTTTATTTACATCCCTCCATCTTGCTCTTCCATCAACACAATGTGTCAGACCACATTTCTCAGAAACAGTAAATCTTCAGAGGACACTTTACATTCCCCGGTTTGCACTGAGCATGTGTGGTAACGCTGGGTAATTCTCATAGAAAATAACTTGTTCTTCTACTTAACAAATTGATATGTTTAACCGACACACACTGGTTTAAATCAGTTATGTAGATACTCTTCAGTGTCTCACAACTGATCCAAACTAAAATTGTTTTACTGCTATTGATAAAATCTGTTGCTGTAAAATGTGGTCTGACAGACTTTAACACACAATACTGCTTAAAAACTTAAAGATGCTATGTGTCAGACTTCCAGATAACACATTCTAATTCTCGAATGCTCCAGCAAACACATACCAGCACATACATACATTTTATGCCCTACAACCTGATAAAACATTTTGTGAATCACATTATTTAAAGCACCTGACAAAGAGTGCGTCACTTTTAGCACGGCTGCCTCTGATGAAACAGAAACCCTTATTTGTGAAAGGTTATGTTAGCTATAAAACAATATGGAGCCACCAACACCTTAGGCTTGTTTGTCACAATAATTGCTAGAATTAAGCGCTACCACAGTAAATTTTGGCAGTGACACAAAATCTCACACATAGCATCTTAAATCTGTAAATCTGGAAACTAGTACAGGCAATTTAGCTCATCCAGAGGTTGGGGTTCCCGAAACATCCACTGCTAATTGCACAAGGCCTTTAATAATATAGAATAAACTGGCATTTAACTTAAAACAACGGTTTTCTTAATCACGTGTAAAAAAAAAAAAAGAAAAAAAAAAAAAGTTATTTTCTGTAACTACAAAGCTAACCTGGATGTGAATATTTTAGGAAACCCATTCAAATCTCCAATAGGAACAACAGGAGCAAAGGAAATCAACAGAACACACCGTATATATAAAATAAAGATGAGTGTATTTATGATATGTGTACAGTATATATATTTATATATGACATGGGAAAGTATGTACAGTTATTTTTTTTTCTTAAATGCATAGTAACTTTTAAGATCATAAGGTGTAAATAAATAAGAACATTAATAAGCGACTCTGCTCTCCTGAGAGCAAATAAATAAACCTTCATTCATGACAGGCACGGTAAACTGGGAGATAAAAACTTGAAACGTCAGGAGGTGTCGCAGGGCTAGTTCGCCCACCTCCTGTGGGAAAAGGCTTCTTAGGTCCAGTCTGTCAAAAGCATCTCAGTTTCTAAGGTAATTTCCCACTAGAATAACTTGTGGCTGTCTCTGCAGGTGTAAACCGCAATGCCATAAATGACTGGTACCGTGGTACCTCTTTACAGCCATCAACACATTTAAAATCATTAACTGTTTGAGTCTGTTCTATTAGGATAATAAAAGTAAATTTAGCACTACAATGCTTTTGACAAGTCATACCAATATCATTACAGTCGGGTGTCTATTCCTCGTTTTACCTCTCAGACAACAAACAGGACCTCCCAGAATGCTCTCTGCTTGCTGGGCGAAAGCCATTCAGAGGGAGAGGGTGGTGAACAAAAGACGTGATGATAGCAATGTAGAAGAAGCATTGGAAGGGTATTCTGTATTTCAGAGGGAAACAGGCTCTTTCATATATTTATATTTGTACAAACATTTAGATCATAAACATCTCAAGCACCATAGATGATAATATTAACAAATCTTGTTGCTATTTCTCCAAAAACAAATGGAACCAGGCAGAGATCTATGCCTCTTAATTTGGTCATCATCCTTTTCTTTAGTTCTATTTCATTCCTTTATATATCTATTTTTCAGTTGTTCCTTTATAATGTCTGTGTCATTTTCATAAAAGACAATACTGGAACTATTTAAATAGCCCACAACCCTAATTGTAGTCCCACATACATAGTATTTCCAGTATAAATTAATTTTGTTTCAATAATACAGGCTTTAAAAATAGGACATTTTAACATTTTTAATTGTATCAATGGGCTTATCCCGTGCCTGTGTCTTCCTCACAATTTACTGTTGAATATCTATATAACCTATTTCCTCTTTCTTACTAGCATTGACTCTACATGGCCCCACTGTACTCAAATAAAAAGGATACCTTAATATAAAACACACACATTGACTAATCATTCAGTTTCTTTTAGAATAGAGCAGAACAACACGGATACAAATAACAGACAGTCAAGTCAATCGATCAATTTACTTAACACGGATCAGAGAAAAAACATTTTCATTTCCACTTCTGTGTGACTCAGACGTTTCATTGCTTTGTGAACATGAAAAAGCCATCACCTGTATCAGGGGAAACATCCGGTCCCCAGAGGATCAAAATTCAGTTGTGCTCTATTTGTGGGTCAAGTCAAATACAACAGCACAATAAACTAGCGTTGTATTTCTTGGTTTAAAAACACATAACTCTGTGTCCTGGAAAAGTTATGTACATCTTTCTAATAGTTTTTTTGGTCCTTGCAACATGCTGTTGTTTTAAAGGTGGACTTGGTGTAAGTCTCCATGTTCTGTAGGTCATGTTTAACTGTTAGTTTAAATTTAGTCTCATCTCTCATCAGTGTACCAAAGACCATTCAAACATACAGTATTGGCTTGTTTATGATATAGTGAAACATTGACCCACAGTTAAACATCACATTCAAAAAAATGGCTATAAATTCAAAGATTTTCTAAGAACACTGATCTTTTGTGGTCTTTTTATATGGTAGCACCAAACATACTGCATGTACACAAATTCAGAGAGAAAGAGAATTGGTCTTAGTATTTGAAATGAAATGTTCACAAGGCACTTATCTAAATCATTTTTCTTTGTCCTTCTGACTTTCTCTTGGTCAGTCTCTTTTATTAACTGCACAAAACCAGGCCATGCTGTAGTCGGCACACTATTTACAGCCAATGGCTCACAATTAAACTCTAAAAAGGGCTCTTCTAGAAGTTGTTCATCTCCTCTCCTGCACCTCTTTTTTATCCTTCTTTGTTTAAAAAAATGGCAGTTTCTGTTCCTCTCTCCACTCCTTATCTCTCCATACATTCCCTAAATGTTCGACTCTGTCTAAGAGGTGTCTAAGCAGTGTAATTTTTCTGGAAAACCATGGTCTCATAATTATCTGATGCAAATTGGCCCGCTCAGTTGATGCTGCTCAATGTTTTTGAGGTTGTTGTCAAGCCCAAAGAAAAAAATACAGGGACTCCTCTGTCTGTTGGCCTGTTAAATATCTCTATATATCTAGATTCCTTTTATCCCTCCATCTCGCCGTCTGTCTGTCCTTCTGCCTACTTACATCTGGAGGAGACATAAGGATAACATTCAGGATCAAGTGGTGAGTCCATCCCTGTATCCCTCCTTCCAACTTTCCAGTCATCCAATGTACTTCTTTAGGAGTTTTTTTTTTCTGGGTTTATATTTTTATTATTAAAGGGTAAGGGTCCAAATATCAACATCTAATTGACTGTAGCTGTGTATCTGCCCCTCCGTCCTCCAGCTCTCCATCCCTCCACCTGCCTACCGATGTCTTGAGGACACGTCGAAGCAGGTGATCATCATGAGGTGGGCTTTGCAGAAGTTGACTCTGGTCTCTAGTTTGTTTGTCACAATCTCCAGAGCTTCCAAATACTCCAGTGAGTCGACTTCATAGGCCTGATGTAGCTCAACTGAACATGGACAGACAAGCAGAGATTTGAAGGTGACACAATTTGCTAAAACACTGTTATATGTGCTTTGTTTATGAGAATATAACCTTTTTGTTTAAATCTGGTGATATTCTGTATAATGTTTTTGTTATTGACAAGACCATTGAGAGATTGATCCTACTAACAAGGGTCGTGTGTATACAAAGCTTGATTTTATTCCTCTGTGTCATAAATCTCCATTATTGTCCAAAAACAATACAAATAGTCCCCAAAAAATGAACTATTTTCTCCTGTCTGAGTAAAGTTTGCTAAAAACAACAATGGGCAGCTGTTTCAGGAAATTGCTGAGCCTTTTTAGATGAGACCTATTTCTAAACATGCATCTTCAGAAGGAGCCAATAGTCCACAAACAGGGTAAGGAAGTCAGAAAGTATTGAGTCAGACTAACACTTTATTGGTTTTAATGTGTTTTCACTGGATTTGTTGACAATATAAAAACTATAGAATAACCAGCCGTGTTCTTTAAATACCTTCTTTTTAGAAAGCAATTTATTATAATATAAAGTATAGGTGTGAACAGTTTTTCTCAACCTTTTTAAACAAACAAAAACAAAACAATTTGATGAAACTGTCATTACATTCTGAATATGTAAGTTCTCTTGAATTTCAACAATAGGCAAGAAGCATTAGAGAGAATATGCTTGATAACCTCTATGGATAATATCATATCCAGTCAAACAGATCATAAAAATATTTTCTAACTTGTTAAGAACAACTGGTGTAGAATACATAAGACACACACACACACCCTGATGTGTCAAGAGTCCTACTTACACTCGGCGGTCCATTTGTGCGCCTCCAGCATCAGGTACTGTTTGGTTTGTTCCAGCTCCTTCTTCAGACACTGGTACTTGGCTCTGACTTCACTGATTCTCTGCTGACGGTGTTCCAACAGACGGAGCTTGGCACTGACATACACCACCTCCTGACACACACACAGAGAGGAAAGACAGGCAGACATGGATGGAATTCCCCTTTATTTATCTGGGAGGATAATCCAGGATTGTGTTGTGAAACACATGTGGCTCTCTTTCAGCAGCAGCCTGCTTAACATTCACACGGTTACATACATCCGCACCTCATCGACCCTCAGTGTGGCCGCAGTCGAGTGCTTTCGGACATTGAGCAGCTTCACTGGAGCAGCAGGGGGTTAAGTGGCTTTCTTAATGCCTGCTGTAGGGAAAATCTATATTTCATGGTTTTCTCTCTCACCCTCTTTCCCAAAGCTCACAATCCTCCCTCCCTGGATACATAAAGGTTTAAGCGTGGAAACCCAAAAACCTGCACCATGCATTCATTTGCAACAACTTCACGAGTTTCACACTATTCTGCTTAATCTGGGGACTTTTTAATACTCTCTAAAAATAAAGTAACAGAGGGAAATATAATGTAGATTTATTCAAAAATAAAAGCTGACTGTAGATACAGAACACAATGCTAATGTTGATTCATTCACATAAAAATCCTTACTTAAAAAAACAACATTTTCTTACATTTTTTGTACGTTTTTTCCATTAACACACACAGTAGCTCTGGTCCCTTGATTTCCTATGTCTCTGTCTTTTCTTCTCCAGCTTCCTCCTCTTGTCCTACACGTATTGGTTTTTAATGTGTCCCACAACTATTATTCATCAAATCAATTTATTTGACATAGAGTGCAATATGCCTCCTGCCATATGGGCCTCTTTCTCGGCTCCTTGGCTCTCAACCGTCTTTAATTCTCTCTCCCACATCCATTCCTCATTCTCCTTCACCTGATCACTGTGCAGTATGTTTTCTTCACATCATTTCTCCTTTCGTTAACCCTTTCCTGCTTTCTTTGCTCTGTCTTTTGTTTCCAACTGTCTTCCACACTATTGTTTTTCTTCCTCCTCCCTTTCCTAGCCTTATTTGACCCTTTTTCTCACTTTAGTCATTTTAGTCTAATCTGTACCTGCCATGTTTCTAATTCTCTCAAAGTCACAGCCTCCTTTACCGGTACAAACGGTGAAAACTAGACCCATCTGAATACTGACATCCACAGAGGTGTGAGGAAGACTGGTGAAAAATACTATTTCGGGGGGAACATTCTCTACGTATTTTTTTTTAGGATGGATACACTTAAAGCACTAGCCCACAATCTTAAATGTGGTCCAGTTAAAATCAACACTAAAGTACATCCTTATCAATGATGTAGCTCCTCTCACCCATGCCTCACTCGCCTCCTTTTTCTCTCTCACCTTGCTTCCTCCTTTGTCTCTCCTCTTCTGCAGTCGCTCAACGTCATCTATCTCGTACACCTTGATCTCAAAGGTTTCTGTCGTTGCCGTCGTGCCCCGGAGGTTTGAGGGAGTTGGGGGCCCCAGTGGGCCATCTACCCAGCATGCACCTGGGCTGGAGGAGGAGGAAGAAGAGGAAGTGATGGTCTGTTTGGAGGAGCGGTGAGAAGGTGAGGAGGAGGAAGAGTCCAAGGTCAGTGCTGGGATCAGACGACGACGCTGGAGGCCTGAAAAAACAAATAAGATGAAGACAAAACAGTGTTACACATCACCAGAGTGTTTCCAGACATAGAAACACATTTGGTGATTGCAGCCCTCCAACTCTTTTTCAAGTATTAAGCATAGCGTTATACTTAATTGGCCTTAACTTCTACTATTGAAATACTGAAGTACTTTACTAGATCAACTAATAAGATATTCTGCTCAAATAATTGACAGAATAAAGTTTCTTTATTGCTAAATATATTTCATGCTTTTTTGTCTTTCTAGTTTATACCAAATTGTTTGTGATTTTTTTCGAATTACACTTATTTGCTTTCTTTCCAAGAGTTACTTGAAAAGATTGATACCTGGCAACCTCACAGCTCTAGGAAGTCACTGTGCTCAACAAAAATAGCGCATAACCACCCATAAAACAACAAATAAAATAATGACATATAACATCCTAATTAGTGATCATTAGAGGTGCTAATAGGCAGATTTGGACAGTCAGGCTAGTTGTCTTTATGCTAAGCTAACGGCTGCTGCCTGAAGCCTTATATTGAACGGACCAATATGACAGTGGTATTGAACCTCATCTAATTCTCTGCAAAAAAACATATTTTGCAAAATGTCAACGTATAACTTTAATGTAACGTAATACATATGTATTGGTGGGCCCATATGGCTTAATAGTTACATAGGACCATTCAGGATGAAAAGGTAAACAAGATAAAAAAACATATTTTTTGCTGCACAGTTAGCATCAACGCACAGCCACACAGTAGACACAGACAGTACAACTTAAGTGTCCTATTGCACTACAGGGATCCCCTTACTTGTTCACTCTTTACCATTTGCTTTGCCTCAGAATAAGTTTTTCTAATAGGGAAAACCGGAAGATGGCACATAGATATAATGCAGAATATTATAAGCTGAGGAAAGAAATCATAGTTGGTAGAGGAAAGAGAGGGATATGGATCAATCACTGGTGGAAGGCAGAAAGGAAAGGATAAAAGAAAAGTATTGAAGATTGAACAAGCAGAAAGGGAACTGAAAACAGATAATTGAGTGTGAAGTGAGATAAAAAGTTTAGTCTTTGTTCATGAAACTCACAGATAAGACCAGCAGGCCACTCTCTAATCTGCCCACTACGCTAGAATGAACACACATACTCATACATGCACACATGCTTTGCATAGAAATTGCCAGCCATGTAGGAATGAGAGTTATCAGATTCACCAGTAACTGAGGGATAAGGTGAGCGAGAGAGAGAGAAAAGGTAGAGAAAGTGGTGATTTTAATGTGGTCTCAGTGTGCCACTGAAAGGTCAGAGACATTAGTATTTCATTATGTAGTAGAAAGCGGAATATACAGGACAGAGAAAGAATGAGGGTCTGCAGGGGAGAGAGTTGGACGAATGTTGGAGAGAAATAGATTAAAAAAAGACGAGGATAGGTAGAGACATGGAAGAGTTGGTGAATCTAATGGAAATCAAGCCAGTAGAGAGACTCAGCTGGAGATGTGATTAAATTCTGGGCTAACAGCTTCACATGTTGCTTTAGTCAGTAGCACATCTGTCCATTTTTACCATTTATATTCTATCTGCCTAAATTGGGACTAAATTGTTGTATTCATCTTGAACATGTGCAACAAATAAGAGTAATCCTTTCTGTGTTTCTGTGACAGTTTAGACAGTCAATGTTCTCTTTGAAGCGCAGAATCAGTGGTTAAAATGAAAATGAGGGTAAATCCAGACTTTATGCTGTTTGGCAGGAGGTGAGGCTGCATCCTACACAAATGGATGGAAAAGATTACTCCAATTTAAAATAATAATCAGAGACACACCAGGAAGAGCTGCCTTTGTCCAATTTGATTTTATGCACATATCCACCCTCATGGTTAACCAGTAGAGTGTAATTTGGCAGGTACATTAGCTGTACTGTTCTGGTGAATATATATTCATTACAGCCCACACCAGCACATTCCCCTTACCATTTCACAGATGGGTGGTCAGGGTCACCTTTTCTACTTGCAACCTCCTTCTGCAGCCACAGCTTCCTTCACTTTTCCCTGACCTGTTCATTGCTTTCTCTTTATACTGTACCAATGGATTCTCCTCCATAGAGGTATTTCTTGTTAATTCTATCAGTTCTATCTTCCTTTCTTAGCTTTCTATTATTCTTTTTTTTTTTAGCTATAGCAGTCTTCTAATCACATTTTGTCAAAGCTTTCATCTCTTTAATATAAGAATAGTTTAAGTTATTGAGAAGTGCAATCATTATCTCATGAATAACTAACCATGAGTGCAGTTCTCATTTGATTTTGTGGAGTTTGTGCTCTCACGGAGTGTTTGGAGGTTAATGACTTGCATGTGTTATTTAGATAACACTCATAGATTTTTCATATCTAAATCAAGGGGTGCTATAGCTCTACTGATTAAGGCAAATGATGAATTTGCCCCACTGTAAACAAGAGTAAGCCGACCGCTTCAAATCTTTACATGCGTTTCTTGTGAACCTTCATGATATCCCAAATCCAATTAAGTGAAGACGTAATTAAAGCAACATGAAGAAAATAGGTTTAAAGGTTTGTTTGTGACCCGTGTTGCTCCTGCTCTTCTTGCTGCTCTTGGAGCTCCGTCTGGAGGAGGTGGTGGCTGAGCTGTGCTCACTAAGAGAGTCCTGAGCGGACGAGGTGCTTCCTGTGTTCTCGCTGCTGTCTCTCAGCATGCTCTCATAGCCGCTGCTGCCTCCACTGTGATAAAACAAGGCTGTCTTCCCCATGGCCGGGGGGAGCTCGCCACTCAGTACGCTGCTGTTAGATGCAGAATGAAAACACAGTTAAAGGTGAAATCATAAAATAAAATGTTTTAAGCAGCACCAAAAGTAATTTAAAGGTCCCATGGCATTTAACATTTATATGCGTTCCCCAGCCTGCCTATGGTCCCCAGTGGATGGAAATGGCAATAGGTGCATACTGAGCCCTGGGTATCCTGCTCTGCCTTTGAGAAAATGAAAGCTCAGATGGGCCGATCTGGAATCTGGCCTCTTATGAGGTCAGAAGGGGCAAGGTTACCTCCCTTTCTCTGCTTTGCCTGCCCAGGAATTTGGCCCACCCATGATAGAGAGACATCATGGCTTTCAAACGAGCAAAGTGGCAGTTGGTCAAGGCCACATCCCCAGCCTCCACCTTGCACCCCCTCTCTCCTCCTCAAAAGCTGGAGACTCAGAAATGGCACGTCCTAAGGAAAGCTCATTGTGTGACTGGCTCTAGTGGCTTCATTCTGCACCAATGCTGAATTTTGGGAAAGAGACTTCAGATATGGTATTAGGGGACTACTAAGGTCTATGTAAAAGCATCCAAAAAGCACCATGTCATGGGACCTTTACATTTTTATATTTCTGAATGAACTTAGGATTCAACCTGTTGTCACTAGCATGGCCACTGCTGCAGCGATGTGGTTTTCTGGGAGCTGTGATTTTGCTGTAAGGGGAGGGCAGTGTTTGGACCACTACTGCCTTCTCCTCTCCCAGGACGCCTCCACCACCACCACCACCACTTCCTGCTCCAGCTCCCCCTCCACTGAGAACATAAAAGTAGGATAAAAAAAAAAGCTGAACCCATTAACAGATTATTTTGACATTTTGCCTTTTTGGTTAATTGTTGACTGCAGAGAGCAGAGGGATTGGCATCCCTTATTGAAGTTAAACTGATGGTTAAACTGCAGATTTAGCAGCTTGCACCATCAGGATATTGCTATGCCAGCTCTGTTATTGATGATATTCTTATTTTACACATGAATGGTGTCTAATGCCTAGAAACTCATTACATCATGTAATTAAATGAATTGTTATGAATTGCTTTATGAATCTCACGCCTGGTGTAATTTTCTATGTTTAAGATGCCCTACTAAATGCTTGAAATGTAAAATGACATCAAGTAAAACTGACTAACCTTGCCCCTCCAACTCCTCTTTCCTCTGCTGGATCTGAGCCACTTCCCTGAGCAAGACTCCTGGAACGAGAGCCTGCACTTCCCTGGAGGAGCTCTGAGATTCGACCGTTGACAGCCCGGAGAGGCAGCTTGGCAGCCAGGCTTCCCCCTCGACTGCGGCTCAAAGACTGTGTAGACCAGGATCCAGGGAAGGTCCCTGCTGCTGCAGAGGGCTCTGGGCTGAGCTCTGGGGCTGAGGAAACAGATATATGGCTTAGGTGGATGGAAGGAGAAACGGAGGCCATGACTGCTTACTTGCATTGAATTATTGATGAATGTAATTCTTGTGTAAAGCTGAAAGTGCACAATGAGAAGGTCTTGCAGTCGATAAAACTGGGTGGTTCATGTAGTTTTTTCTGATGAGTAGAGTCATAGTTTTTTTCTGACGAGCAGAGTCATAGTGGTTCATGTAGTTTTTGTCTGATGAGCAGAGTCATAGTTTACAACAGTTAAAATTGTGTTTATTTACAGTAAAGAAATATTCCGTCCTACCTTTCCATTAGGAGGAAGGCTGGAGCTGCGGCTGGATGCTTGGCTTAAAGACTTGGTGGAGAAGCTGAGAGTCTTGGTGCTGGATGCAGACAGACTCCTGGCCTTAGGACTGCTGGTCATCAGCAGCTTACTGACCGCTGAGATCTTTGACTGGCCATTGACTTTGGCTGGTGACTGTGGAGCACAACTTGGAACAGGACTGGCACTGAAAGTGAAGCTGCCGGTGTTTCCAGTCGGAGAAGATACTGGTCCAGTACGGGTGAGGCTGCGCCCAGTACGAGGCATGGTGCTGTCCCCCTTCACTCCTCCTCCTCCCCCTCTCAGGCTCCCCCCTCTCTCCAGAGAGAAGCAGTCATAGTGGTGTGAACCACTGTGGGAGCTGTGGGCTCGACCCAGAGAGTTGGTTCTGTTTGCAAGCTGTTCCAACTTGGCGCTGAAAAGTCTGCTGCTGTCTATGCTTGAGCCTCGTTGTCTGATGAGCCCTGCATCATCTACTGAGCTGCCCAATAATGAGACTCCATGGCTGGGTTGGTGGAGAGGGCTGGCTGCCCTGTTCCGCTGGTCGAGGCTTGACTTCCGTACCGGTGGCAGAGGTGGGATTCCTCCCTTTTTGTGGGAGAAAAAGCCCTGTTTTCCAGTTAATCCTCTACGGTCAAGTGTGGCGCGGGGACTGCAGGGAGTTGAACTGGTGACGCCAAGATTACAATACTCGTTTCCATTGTCCAAGCCGTCGTGGCGGTTGAGACGATGCCAGCCGCGGGGAAGACTGGCAGTACGGTGGATATCTGGGCTGTAGATACTAGTCAGGCTTTCTCCATGGGCAACAACAGCAACCATCTCACAGCCATCCACCACTCTTTTAAAGGAATCTGGAGATGACACAACCTCACCACCTGAACTAGAGCTGCCATGATCTCCACCTGGTGACGGAAGAATAGCTGTTAAGAGGGAACATCGACTTGATTTGCCTGAAAGTTCAGTATTTAAAAAACAACTATACCCTTTCCAAGGTGTGTCTATGTTTTGAAATAATGAAGAACAAAACCTGTATACTCTCCTCTTACTCAGAGCTACCAGAGCTCCATGATAATAAACAGAAGTCCAGTGAGCTCTGAGGAAATGCCAGGTGCAAAACAAACACTATTCATTCTTGTAGCCTTAATTATGGAACTGCAGTTGACTAACTCTTCAAACTGACAGACAATTGGCATTTAATAGGCATTATTTGTCTGTAATAATAAAAGTAAAAGAAATTTTACAAAGCAGTTACAGTATATGTGGTCTGTTGTGAATATGTGGCGATTGGCCTAGCCTGACGTTTGATTCCCGACCTGAATTATTATCCCAGTCCGGCCCTGCTTACCGTCCTTGCAGAAGCTCCTGTGGTCTCCGGTCCCAGCTCCAGTCTGACTATTTGAATGCTCAACATCCCTCTTCTCTGGCTTTACTTCACATACAAGCTCCCTGGACCTTTCCTCCTCCATGCCACGCTTCAACCAGGGGTCTTCAAAGCTCATCTCACTGGAAATAGATGCTAAAAGTGGTGCATTAAATTTGCCTGGGTCTTTCATTAAGCTGCTCTTGGTAGGCAAAGAGAGAAACGTTGGTTCCTGTATAACCATAGGTTTGACAGTCACACATGGGTGCACACTGATGGTGGTCTTGAAGGGAGAGAGGTTACTAGGTCCTTTGAGAATTTGGATGTTAGTTTTAGCCATGGATGGAGGCAGTTTCCTCAGCCTGTCTTTTGTTGGAGTTGCCTTATCACTCCCGTTTTCTGACAGCACCACCTGTCCTTCCAGACTCCCTCTTCTCGGGCTGCCACAGCTTTCATAACCACCCAGCCTCTCCACTCCAAACAAAAGGCTGTGGTTGGGTTCAGGTTCAGCCAGGGCCTCCCTTGCTGGCTCTGGGACTGACTGAAGCTGTGGAGAGACTGGTCAGCTTCACTGCCCACGCTCAGATCACTCATCCAGGAGGAGATGGGTGAACCACAGTTAGACAGTGTGGCTAAGGCTTCACCTTCTATCCGCAGCTTGGCCATGGCCACCTACAACAGGACACAATTAAATTGGGTACGGGATCTTCAAATCCAAAAAATAATGATTTATGTTTTATAAAAAATAGTATACATTTGATTACCTGGGGATTGATAGGCTTATAGACCCAAATAATGGACTCATTGCATCCATCAGCCAATCAGACAATGCCAATGATGAGACAGAATTTCCCATCAGTGGCAGCCATGTTGGCCCCACAACCCTATTCTGTGACTTTTGGTGGGTATTGTTCAGTATTTGGTTCTAATAGTTAAAATCATATCAAACCATATGTGTGAACATTAACTCTAGTTTAAGACACATATGCACATGCAAAATGATCGTAGTCGCTGTGCAAAGCGAAGTCAGTCACACTAACCTCTGCCATGGCAACAACATCTGTAACCCCTGAGGTTGTTGCAGGACCTGCAGGCATGTGATAATTCTCCACAGCTCCATCCTCAGCAGTACCGCTGATGACGCAGACGGATTGGGAGCTCAAGGCAAAGGCATTGATGGAGCAACAGTCGCTTTTAAAGCTTATGATGCTCGTTGGACGACAGGTCAGGCACTGAGTGTCCATTAGAGCTGTCACATCAAGGTCCTCATCGCCTCCAGAAGCCACAGTGTACACTAGTTCATCCTCCCCAAGTAATAGAGATCCAACTGTTCCTACAGATACTGCTGGTCCTGAGGCTGCAAGTGGAGGAGAGCATGATAACCAAGTCCACAACACACAACACATTTGTGGAAACTTCATTTCCTAGCTGTTCATATATGTTATAATATATGTCATAATTGTTCCTCTGTTTTTGCATATGACTCATGACTTATTTTTTCATCTTACCCCCCCTAAAAATAGCAATGTTTTACTGCAACTCACCATCCCTGTGCGTGTCCAGGGGTATTGGTGGGACGTCATCGTCGCACAGTGTCTCAGCTGATCCCAGGCTGGCAGACAGAGACTGAGTTGGCTCTCGGACTTGTGGGCTCATGCCCACCGGGGAGGTCCTGGACAATAGGGAACCTGTGGAGGATCGGCCGCTGTCTACAGCCAAACTGTCTGCAGAATCAAAAACACACATTGTAATTAATTTTGTTTTCCACTTGCACAATACAAGGAAATTGGCTTCACACTATGCCAATTTGGAAAGCCTGCTTATTTAAATAATAAACTGTGTTGTGCTCAGGTACTGTGTATGTAACTATAGTTTATATATATATACGTAGACTCTATTATTGCCTCGTGAAAGTGGCATAAAACAGCAACAGCTCAGTGGTAGAGCGGTCATCTGCCAATCGAAAGGTTGGTCGTTCCATCCTTTGCTCTGCAGTCCCATGTCGAAGTGTACTTGGACAAGACACCAATTGGAGTGTAAATGTGTGAGTGTTTATCTAATGAGCAGGTGGCACCTTGTACGGCACAGTGTGTGAATGGTGAATGATTCCTGTACTATGTAAAAGCACTTTGAGTAGTTGTTAAGACTAGAAAAGCGCTATATAAAAACAGTCCATTTACATTACGTGCAGGATTTAGATGCATTTATGGACGCCCAATCAATAAGACTTAAGCAGTGTCAATAGTACTCAGTACTCTAAAGCATATCCAAAGCATAAACATATAGAAAGATGCATACTGTCTGAAGTCAAAGTATCTGTGGTCTGGTCTTGAGCCAGAGTGTGTGAGGACAGAGGGGGCGTTGCCGGCATCACGCCCTTCTGGGTGTACACTTTACACCGCTGGGACGGGGAGGACGGAGGCCTGAGGAGGGATACAAGGATCCAACATTATGGAGCCGGTCTTTGGTACAGCTATCCTCTTACACATTTAGACTGTTCATTAGCCCCCATGCAACCGCATTGGTGCTGCTTACGGTTTGATTTAGTAATAATAGAAACAGCAAGAAATCATTGTGATAAAATGTAGTATTACGATTTTCTTTAGACATCTTTCAAATGTTATTTTCATTATAACTGAAGTCCACAGTCAAAATTATTGCCCACACGTACTGTATGTATGTGTACTTTACCTATAGTCTGAGGTTTTGGTCAGGCTGGCAATGCCAAGGCGCGGTGATCCTAACGGCCGTGCCTTCCCTCAGTGTTACTGCCCACATTCAGACTCTCACAGCTGTTCAGAGAGACAATACAGGAGACATCTTGACAATTAAAGTCAAATACTTTCCAAAGGCTAATAAAAACATCTGCAGAAAATTATTTACATAATTTATACATAACTCCTCCTTTCCTCACCTGTCATGCAGGGAGCTCTTAGCCCTGTGCAAGGGGTTAGAGGTGATGCTGCTGCTTCCTGTAACACTTCTGGTACTAGTAACTATTGGGGAACCAGAAGTCTGTGCCAGGCTGTGGATTATGGTCCGGGCCAGCTCTGCCTCCTCCACCACTTCCTTGATGTCCTGCAGCTGCTGGTCATTGGTCCTGCTCCTGGCTGCTGCTTCTGCTGAGGAGGATAACTGCACTGCACCTCCTACAGCACATGCAGAGCCTGTGGGATGTTAAACAAAACAATGTTTTTCAAACCCCAAACTAAAATAGGCCTTGACTTTATGCTGAATTATCAAACTACAATTGTCACACTAGTTTACGGAAGCTTTCAAAGGCAGTTTTTGGTCACAATTATTCATGCCCTAAAAGTAAGTCTCGTGAATACAACATTTATGTAAAGCATTGGGTAATGAATTAACCTGTTTTTATTTCTGTATCCAACACATCAGCAGAGCCAGGAGCAGAGGGAACTGAGGTTGGGACAGCTGAAGACAGACATGGCTCTTGTTTGGCACCTTGTTTGCTCGCTGGAACCTCTTCAAAGGTGAACTTTGCCACCTGAACAAAGATACAGAGTGATGGATGAAAAGGAGAAATGCTCCCTTCTTCGTTTGATTTAATTGTTGACAAAGGAAATGCTCTCTACTTCTGTCGCCTTTATTTTAAAATTAGAGCACACTGTTATCCAAGAGAGCTTCAGTGGTGGTGGATGAGAATCAACAAGATCATTTCATCTGCTATCAACAACAAAAAAACAGGTCCTGAAACAAATATTTTCAAAATAATAAGGTAATGCTTTTTCAAATGTGTTATTTTGTAACACAATTGAAAGCATCTCCTTATTGAAAGGGACAGAAAAATTGACACTATAAACAAAAGCTGTGACAGCAAGCAAAAGGTTGAGCAGATACAAACAAAATTTTTTTCCATTTCAATAAAGGGTTACACTTTACTTGAAGGTGTCTACATAAGAGTGCCATGACACTGTCATAAACATTATAAACAAGTCATAAACATTTATGACATAACGAATAAAGTGTTCAACACACCCTAGCTGCATCTCACGTTGCTTATTTGATAGCTCTTCAAAGTTGTTCTGTCCCTCCTCGGTGAAGGCCGTCTTAGAGCTCTCATTTCTGCCCCGAGGAGGGATCATTGTGGAGCTATAGGCGCGGATACACAAGAGCTGTCTTCCCGGAAGCTGTACAGCTGAAGGAGTTGCTAACTCCACGCAAACAGCTGACGTATTCATGTGACGCTTCAGAGGAAATGACGTCTCATCACTCTAAAACACATTTGCTCGTTACCTCTCTCCTTGCATGATTTCCTCGCATCTCTGCCATGCTTCCTCGGTGGGAGTGACTAAGACACGAGGAAGGGAGGCAAGTGGAGGAGTTGGGGATTCAATTTAATATAACAAAGACGACAGAAAACTCTCATCACCTCCTCGCTGCCGTCAATGCAGTCCAGTCTCTCTTGCAGCTCAGCAAAGGTGTTGCACTTCAGGCACTCGGCTCCTTCCTCTGGAACAGGGGCCAAGGGCTGCCCAAGCAGTGACTGACAGGGCTGAGGCAGGGGTTGAGAGGGACCACTGGGCTGGCCTTCTGGCTGAGACTGCACCTGTTCCAGCAGAAATCAAGGAGACGTAAGTTTCAATACAACAAACCTTCTTCTGATTACTGCTGATTGTCTAAACTCTAAATGTAAATATATTTAAATTACCTTGTTCTGGGCTCCAGCTGCCTGACTTTGACTTTGTGTTTGATGCTGCTCTGACGTTTTACCTCGAAGCAAAGTGGGAATAATTGGCACAAAGTCTGGTGGTCCCTCATTGTCCGTCAGCTCTCTATCTGACACCGCCGCCCCGTTCGGGCCCACATAGATGACCGTGTCACATGACTGCTCGCTGCTCGAATATTCGTCAGGGTCACTGGACAGTCGCAGCAACGGAAGGTCAGAGTCAGTGTCACCGCGGTGATGGAAAGGTCGCAGATGGGTCGGGCGACGCATGCGTCCCTCCTCGCAGGAGCTCTCTCCTCCAGATGAGCTGGACGTGTATTGCTGAGGATGGATAGAGACAGACAAGGAGGAGGCAGAGTAGGTGGTGAGAGAGAAAATTCCCTTTTTAGATTGGCAGAGCGTGAATTATTATTTATTTTTTGCCTTTAATTGACAGTTTTCACTGGAGAGAGATGGTAAAGATGGCGGAGAGAGAGAGAAAAGGATGACATCCATACAGATCCTGGACATTAACCTTAGCCAAGTAACTTTAATTTAATTCAATTATTCCTATTTCTATCACAGACTGGTACTTTAAGGTATCTACTGACAGTTTTTTACTTCTTATTTTTCGAGCTCTGAAGCCATTACGCCTTTTTCTTCAGCTGAACAATTTTTACATGAGTAAGCATGACAATTGAAAGGTGTGAGAAGGTTTCAGCAGCACATGTGGTTTATGTGCTGAAAATGGAGAGGAGGGAAAAAAGCACAAGAACTCCAGAAATAAAACATTATGTGTTGCAATATCAAGAACAATGTCAAGATTATGAGCAGGACGTTTGTTACATTGTTAAGATTGACATGGACACTAATTAACAGTTATGTGTCCATCTGTTATAGCATCTTACCAGTGACTTGAACTCAATGTACCTGAAGTTTTAGTCTCATAGGATCCCAATTTGAATGATGTATTGAGGTTTCATCAAAACTCACCACTGTGACTTTAGTTTTCTTCTTTTTCATGCGGAGGACGCGGGAAGCAATCTGGATGGTGGAAAGGGTTTCTGAGAAATCTCTGGGTGAGGCAGAGATGTGAGCAATCATGGTGGTCCGGCAGTTCATGTTGCCTAGCGACTCCCTTAGCAACATGGTCAGCTTGCTGTCCCTAGTAACACACATACACCGAGATGTGAGCACTTAAGACGTTGGCAATGCACACAGTCACTCAAAGTTGTGACAAAACTGGTCGATTTTCCAACCGTGTCGGTTACAGTCTACTCTAATGACAAAAACACTAGGCTAACAGATTCATTGGCTGTAAATGAAGCTACAATATTTAAAAGATAAAGTTAATAGTTATTATTAATTATGCTAATTGATTAATGCTGTTTAAAGACATTAAAGTTTGCTATTCCAGGCTAAAGCTAACACAGTCTTAAAAGAAGCACTCTGGATATTATGTAGTCTAATATTGGGAGATGATCTATCTCCAAGAGAGAGATTATGCTCGCAGATGGGGGAGTAAAAGTAGGCTGTGTGTTTAAGAAAAGACTTTTCCTGGGTGGGTTACTGCAATCATTCATAGCTGTGTGTGTGTGCGTGCGTGTGCGCATGTGCGTGCGCGTGTGTCCGCATGCATGCACGTGTCCGCATGCTTGTGCGCATGTGTGTGCAAGTGTGTGCGTGCGTGTATGTGTGCGTGCATGCATGCTGAGGCCTGCAGGCTGACAGTGAGTAAAGCTCCTTTGTGGCCCAGTGCCTCATGCTGCTGTCCCCCTTTTCTAAAAACACAGCCTACAGGCATGTCTCACACACGTATGTGTGCATTCACATGCACACACACTCACACACAAGTATGTATACACTCCGATCTTGACCTCCTCTTTTTCATTGATGCTCTACTCCTCTCTTTTCTTCTTTCTCGTTTTGCTGCCTCAGGCTTCAGCAAACGCTCTTCTCTCGCTCTCGATTTATCTCTATAGCTATAGCTCTTCCTGAGATTAATGTAGGTAAATTCATGACTCATGAAGTATTCATTTGCATGTTAATTGGAGACGTTGGATTAGATTTTACCTCCCATCTTGTGCTAGATTTATTACCTTTTTTTACCAGGGAAGACTGTGTGTAACATGATGCTCTCTATGATTAAAACTTGCCTATAATAAAAGCGTCATCTAAATTCTGAGATCACCGCTACAAGAAGCTAATATTAAGGAGCACGCTTGACGAAGCAGGTTGTTCACTCACAGACTTTTAGTTATATACAACTGAGCTTATAAATTAAGACAATCAAAACTTTCCTGGAATTTGCTGGAATGTGTATGCTTATGTTGCTAATATTAAGAATTGCAATGGTTAGTTGGTATATTGGAGTATAGTAGAACAACTGTCCCTGGAGTTGCTTGCATGACAAAGAGACTCCAGACAGCATAGAAGATGGGTTTCAATGGTAAAATTTAGGGAGCTGCAGACGGAAGGGGGACTTTGCCAGACAGAGAAATACAGCAAGCCAGATGGAAGTGGTCTGATTTTGGACAGGGAGCTGTAGAGAGTCCCTGATGAGAAAGGTTAGGGAATGTGAGACAAGCCTTTAAATCTGCATGAGCATGTTGTGGCTGAAACGTTGTCTGTCTGCCATCACACTGAGATGCTTGGATTCATGTCTGGGCTAGAGCCAACGGGTTGATTTTGTGGTAACAGAGAACTGTCTGCCCTTTTTTCTTGAACTGGAAAGCTACAAACACATGACAATGTCTACTGATCAACTGGCACCAGTTACCTAGCAACAGTACTGGAACAAGAGTGGGATTATAAGAACAGGACGGGACACTATCCCAGAAGTAATGAAGCAGTGACAGACACTGTGATGAAGTTAATGGAGCAGAAATCTTGAAATCAAACTGGATTTAAGCTCTTTTTTGGTTTCAGTTGTCTAGACTGAAATATCTCAAGCACAGATGGATCGCCATTAAAACCTGTGCATTCGTGATGAAGAAACATAATGACTTTGGTGATCCTGTGACTTTCCACTAGCGCTACCATGGGGTTGACATTTTTGGTCTCTAGTGAAATTTATTGGATTGCCATGAAATTTGGTTTAGATATCCATAATGCCCCAATGGTGGATCCTAATGACATTGATGATCCCTTGACTTTCCCTTAGCACCACTAGCACATAAAAAATAAAAAATAGTTTGACTTATCCATTGAAATATCTTAACATTTACAAGATGATTTGACACAAATTTTGCACATTCATGTTCCCCGCAGGATGAATCGTTATAATGATGAAAGTGAAGAAGTGAAAATTTCACATTGTTGAATAGTTTGCTTTATGACCAAAATACCTGCAAATTCCCATCAGCCTCAGCTGTACTTTCTATATAGAGTTAATTTGATAACTTTAGCATGCTAACATGGATAATTAACAATGTAAATATTATCTTATTATTATCTGCTTACCTACTTAACAGTCATTGCTACAATGTTTAGATGTTGATGTTTGCATTTTTAGCATTTAGCTCAAAGCACCACTTTTTACTTAAAGTCAAGCCTCACAGTGCTGCTAGAATTGCTGTAGTCTCTGGTCTTGTTTTTTTTTAATTTTAGAGGTAATTAGTAGTTTACTTTGTACCTCAGTTTGTTCAAATGCTAGCTATTTTAAAATGATTGTACTGTATGATGACACTCACCCATTCTCTCATATTCCAAGGAAGAAAATAATTCAGCAAATGGCTACCAGCTGCTCAAAAACACAACAATTTTATTAAACAGTTTTATATAACCTGCTGAGTGTTCCCCTGCAGTGACACACTCCACCCATCTCCACATCCATGTTAGCTTGTGCTCCATAGCCTTGTTCAGTCATTTGTGATTCCGTGGTGACCGTTATGTTCATCCTTGGTTCCAGAGAAGTGGCAGAAACAAGGCGCAACCAGACTAAATCCCCTAACAATCCGACAACAGTCTGAGTCAACAGTGCCAAACCAGACTCAGCGCAGCTTTGCATGCAGCTTCAGTGTTAGGTAGCAGGTTGTTTTGCAATGTAAATGCAAAAGTTGGTGATTAAAAACAGCAGGAAGCACAGGGCTACAAAGCGCTTAAGGACTATGGAAGAGGAAGGAGGAAGGAGGGAAAAAAGAGGAATTAAATGGAGGTGATAGGTAAAATGAGGACATGTACAGTGCTCTCCTCTATCTCTATTTTGCGCTCATTGCCAGTCAGTTAACCAACAAAATTAATATGATGAATATGTAACAGCAGCTGTTGTTTATAACAATAAGTCTCTAAAACCTGAAGCAACTTGAAATCTCTTGTCTGCTTTTCTCTCTTCCTCTCCTACAGCTCCAAATTATCCTGCGTTCCTCCTCATTTCACCCTTTAATGCTTTTTTTCTGAAGTTATTAACTGGACCTCTTTGTTTCTACCTCCATTTCTTCTCCCTACTTCATTCAAAGTATCTTAGCTCATTTCCTTACTGCTCTCTTCTTCTACTCTCCTCACACACACTTACATGTGCACACATTAGCTTACTTGTATGGGATGTGCTTGCTCCCGTTGACCAGGGCCAGGATAACGTTGCCGAGGGCAGATAGCGAAAGGCACAGAGGAGCCGAACTTGGCAAAGAGTTCTCCTTGCTTTTGCCCCCTGCTACTCCTCCTTCTCCAAGTACTTTGACATCACAGCTACCCAGGTCTAGCAGGTGGAGGCGACTGCGACCCCTGACACTAGCAAAGTAAGAAAATATTTTGAAAGACAGATCAGTCTTGGATTTATGTAGTGACCATTCTGCAGGTTAGATTTTCCACAATTAAAATCCTGATAATCTTTTAATTTGCAATTTAATTTTGGTAATATTTCGTAGTATTTTTTATAGGGAGTACACACACAGACGCACACACACACTCACACATACACTCACACAGACACACACACACACACACAGTACACACAAACATTTCTGCCTTATTCTCAAATATGCATGCATTAAAAATGAAAAGTAAACATTATTAAATATTGTTGATGTAGACGTGAGTGGATGTGTGAGATGACTGTGTAAGTAGCTGTTTGTTGTTAAGTATTAATGTTAATAATTATTAGAACAAACAGTACTTACTCCCTCCTTTGCCTGTTTTTTCCATTCGATACTGGTATATGTGTAACGTAAACAGCATGTGTGAGTTTCTGTGTTCTTCTTCGGTGGTGTTGGGGCGTTGACTACTGTGGCGAGCTGCTATGGCTGCATCCAGAAACCAGGCTGCCTTCTCTGGGGTCGGAGCACGCAGTTCAGACTGGTTCTGGAGCTGGAAAATGTGTGAAGTTAAAGAAGAATCAAGAGCCAGACAAGAGGGAAGGTGCCATTTAATCTTAGCCGAGGCTCGGATAACCTACCAAGAAGTTTCCAATCACTGTTAATATTGTGTAATATGAGGATTCTTCATGTACTGGATTTATAGGCATATTCAAATAAAGTATTTTGCTTGCAGGTATTGGAGACAGAGATAGAGGTAAGCAGAGAGAGAGAGAGAGAGAGAGAGAGAGAGAGAGAGAGTGTGTGTGTGTGTGTGTGTGTCACTGCAGGATATCATTACTGATGAGATTATGTCAGATTAGTTAAGGATTACACAGATGTTCTTGTATCAGACTCTATAATCCTATAAACATAGAACTCCAGCCATACACACACTAGTTCACCATGTCACTCTGTTGATTTTTGACACTTTTCTACATACACTCTATCCAGACTGCTATGTAGACATACTACATACTACATTAAAATGAAAGATAAAAATAATAGTGATAAGATTTAGTGTCATAAGCCTTTTGTTGTCTGAAACACGCTCATTAAAGTTGATTAATTCTAGGAAATTCAAAAATGTCCCTGTCAGAAAAGTAAATTAAACAAAAAGCTTTTATATAAAAAGACAAAAATATGTTTTTCTTTGTACTTTTGTTATTTCTTTTTGTTTTGTTTGTGTGGTCAAGTCTTGCACTTGACACTCTTCTTGGATTCTGACTTAACCAGTCAGAAGCTCTAACCCAATTTGAAGTAAAACAGCTATTTATGAACCTGGTATTTAAAAAAATACCTGGTTATCTACCTGCTGCTTCAGTGTGTGCATAAGCAAGACTGCACATCTTTCAGTTGCTTAGACAAAAAAAAGAACTGCTTGAGGCTAAAGAAACAAAGGTAAAGCATATTGATACAACGCTGTTCATACACACACTTGCAGGATTTAATCAACAGCAGCCACATTACATCAACGAATGCTACACAATGCGTGCATGTGTATGTTTGTGTCTTTTACCTGCATCCCACAGATGGGGTCCTCGCACAGGTAGACTCCAGGTGACTGTCCATCCTGTAAACTGCCTGTGGATACTTCAGACAGCAAGTCCTTAAGGTTTTCCTCTTTTCCCCAAACCTGCACATGCACACACACACACACAATTCTTACAAATATTAGTTATTATAGCGAACTGATGTCAGATACAACACTGCCAGCACTACAGCGACTGCCACTACCACTTAGAGACTGCTGGTAGCCTCCTTTCTCACAAAGGAATGTATCTGTAATCATTTCAAATTGAGGTCTTGCCAGTAACACTGACCTCAACTGCAGACACGCGAACAGAGAAGCGTGCTCCTGTTTTCTCCTTCCTCTCATTGATCAGCTTAAACAACCAGGAGATGGCACAGGGGATTATACCAAGGGTCTGGAGCGAGTCATCACGGCCAATCATGGTGTAGGATTTACCTGGAAGAGTCAGGCAACAACACAAAACAGGGGAACAGAAAAATATATCAAAAAGAAGATCATTAAAAAGACCGGCAGGGAAAAAAAGTGCTTTTGTATGAATAGATATGGTCCTCAGATGTGTACTGTGTGTGTGTGTCTGTGTGTATGTGTGTGAGTGAGTGAGTGATTGAGTGAGTGAGTGAGTGAGTGAGTGAGTGAGTGAGCGAGCGAGCGAGTGAGTGAGTGAGTGAGCGAGGGAGTGAGTGAGCGAGTGAGCGAGCGAGTGAGTGAGCGAGTGAGAGAATTGTGTGTTTGAATGCCTGAACATGCATGTGCACCCAGAGCCTCCAGATCGGTCCCTTTGAGCCACAAGATGATGATTACCCTCGGCCCACACACACACACACACAAACACACACACTATCACACCTGCTCTGGCTGTCAGGAGTAGGAGATCAAACACACACTTAAACAAAGCCATATGTCACACCTAACAATCACACCAACACAAAAAAACATTTGCAAAAAACAGAGGACGTCAAAAGCCTGACTCATGTGATGCAGGGATAAATGTGTTCAGCTTTGTTCAGAGATAGCATGGAGGGGCGGTTGTCAGCTACACTGTAATTTTACATTGTTCTCCCTCAGTGTTTCCTGGAACATCTAAACTTACTGTCAAAACAAAGATGCATTTCATGATTTGTCACAAAAACTGGTTTAAAGCCACACTGGGTCATTGACTTTGATTTAATTGATTTACCAGTTGATTTCTTTAATATGACTCCCTCAGTCATAATGGATGTAGTATTGCAACAGAGCACTTGAACAGCCCTCCACCTTCTCCTTTCACGACTGTAAATATGTAGTAGAGTCTTAAATTACACGTCTAAGTGAATATATGTGTTTCCTTCTGACTACCACAGGCTGTCAGGACGTGGTCAGTCAGACTGCTCCACTGTGTGACTCTATGCTACAAGCGATAAAGCTCTGAAGCTGTGCGAGTGTGTATGCGTGTGTGTCTGTGTAGTTGATGTATAGTCCCTCTAATTGGTCTTATCAAGCAGAGCTGCTGATGCTGTCAGAGAGAAAGTGAACTGGGTGAGAAAGTGTGAGAGAAGAAGGCAGTGTGAATGGGTGAATGCTGGCTTGTACTGTAAAGCACTTTGAGTGGTCACTAAGACTAGAAACGCATTTAAATGCAGTCCATTTATCATATCATCAGTTCTAAGACATGCACACATAAGTGTACACACACAAAGATTATCATTCCAAAGCCAATAATCCAATAAGCAGTGCCATAATCCATCAGACATGACTCAAAGCAAGAGGATTCAAGTACATTCCTTTGGCCATTTATTTCAGTATCCTTTTCCCTTTTCAATGAAATCCTGCGTTGTCTTTGTGAAAGTGTGCATGTACACGAATAGACTTGCGTCTGACTATCCATGTCTAAAGCCAAGGGCCACAGGGCCGAAGATAAAAGCTCGTTATGTTACAATCCCCATTTTAATTAGGAAAAAGGTAATGTCGTTATAATGCAGCCTCATTAAGATCCATGGCCTTAGGGGAGCTATTTAACAAAGAATTATCTCCGTTTAAACTGAAACCAGCAATGCCAGAGCCACTCCACAGCATTACTGTACAGTAAAATTGATTAAAGGAGCAAATTCATTTTTGATGGATCATATAAAAGCCCTTGCAGTATTAAAGCCAGAAAAGTGTTGTCATTTAACAAAACCAAACACTGACAATAAGAAGTCTGTTTTAGGGGCATGTTAGGCATATTGGTTCTCACAGTCGTATTATACACTATGAATCATCATCATAAATCATGACAATCATTTTCATGTGTCAATATTTGAAAGCTGAATAATAAACATGTAAACATGTTAAGATGCAAAACATTGATCTAGACCGGCTGTCTTATGTGTACACCGTGTTGGATTAGAGTCTTGAAAGATCTGTGGTGATTATGCGTGCATCTGTTTGTCTGATCTGTCCTATACATGGGCCTTTTTGAGAAAGAAGTGGGCAGGTTCTGCTCTCTGCCAAATCTTTAACATTCTTGTTTGAAAATGTGTTAACCGAAAGAAACATAAATCCTGATTTAAAGGAGAATCCCTATTTAGAACAACGTCTTATTTTCATATCTGGCAATCTTTCTCATTCCGAGACTTTCCATGCTTGCTGCAGTTGTGTGCACTCATCGTTTTCTTGGGCAATGAGGGTTTGTTATGGACATCACAGGTGTGTGTTATGCCTTTTATCGAGTGTGTACCAAAACCCCAGGAGAAGTGCTGGGCTGTGAGGCGATTTTGGGGTAGTGGCTGCATTTGGTATAGCAGTATCACATGACCAAAACTACTAAAATACAATATATAAATGAATTCTTTTAATGAACATATTTGACTTTGCATTTTGGTGTTACATAGAACTTTATCACGGTTTGTTCCAGTAAATGGCTCGGCCGTTAACACAGAAGCGTGCTCTGCTGAACTGCAGCATTTAAACTGCCTGCTTTTGTCCTCTGCCAGCAGTTCAAGTTCTTAGAAACTCTGTATGAAGATCACAAGCCAAGAAGGGTAATGCTGATCGCATGTACAGGGATAAACACAACAGGGGCAGACCCTGTGTGTGTGTGTGTGTGTGTGTGTGTGTGTGTGTGTGTGTGTGTGTGTGTGTGTGTGTGGTGGGTCTTTGTTTGTGCCAGTGCATGTATGTGTGTTCATATTGCAGTATGCAGTAAGGGATCCTGACCCTTTTTCAGACAGCTTCTCTAAAAACCAGCTTCAGAAAGATTAGAGAGAGAGAAAAGAATACAGAAACACAGACAGAGCAGACTGAGAATGCTCTCAGCATCAGCAGACACTAATCCCCTTCTTTCTCTCTCTGATAGATGAGAGCCAGTGAGAGACAGCCAAAAACACACTGACGGTCAGGCTCACACACTAAAGATGACTCACAAGCCACACATACTCTGATTTTGTAGTCTGCGTTCATGTGTGTATGCGTTACCCAGTTTGGAGTGTCCAAAGCAAAAGACACAGCCATCTGCTCCGTTCACCACTGACTGAATCACCTCGGCAACTGTTCCTGCGCACACCTCCGCCTAGCAACAGGCAAATACAGAGAGATAGAAGGTTATGAACAGCATAAATATCTAAACCTAAAGATACATTTGGTTTGTTAGAGTAGTGGTTAAAGGATATATTTGTGGTAGCCATAACATTTGAGTGAGATGAAAAAACAAGTACTGTAGATGGTGGGTGTGTTTTTCATTAGTGTCGTTGTTCCTGCATTTAGCATAAACACTAAGTCAGCAGTATGGGAAAGCATCGTATTATTCCGAGTTTGAAGCTTTTGTGCTTAATTCCAAGATACAACTTAGTCCTATTGCTGTTACAATTAAGCCAAAAAATAACTATTTTTTATTACATATTAGTATCAGTTGGTTAACTAAGGAAACCAAATACATACAAACTGTGTTTAGCTCTTTTTACATTTTTATTTGACTCTATCACTGCCAATGTCACCCACATTCTTAAAAAACCTGGTCTGGATCCCTCCTCCCTCAACAACTATCGCCCAATATCCAACCTCCCCTTTCTGTCTAAAACCCTAGAACATATAGTCGCTTCTACAAACCCATCTTCATGCCAATAACCAATTTGAACCTCTCCAATCTGGTTATCGCCCCCTCCACAGCACTGAAACCGCTCTCCTCAAAGTCCTCGACGTCCTCCTCACCTCTGTTGACACCGGTACCCTCAATATACTTATCCTCTTTGACCTGAGTGCAGCCTTTGATACCGTGAGCCATAACATCCTGCTCACCGGACTCAAAGACCTCGGTTTCAAAGGTACTGCAGTCAGCTGGCTCAGCTCCTACGTTTCCAACAGATCCCACTTCATCTATCTCCATAACCACACCTCTGCCACAGGCACAGTCACTCAAGGTGTTCCCCAAGGCTCTGTACTCTGCCCCCTCCTCTTCATCATCTACATCCTCCCCCTCGGTCAGATACTCCACCACTTCAACCTGGACTTCCACTGCTACGCCGACGATACCCAGATCTACCACAGCACCAAGTCCCCCCACAATCCTCCCTTTTCCTACATCAACTCCTGTCTGTCAGCTATTAAAACTTGGATGCAACACAACTCCTTCAAACTCAACCGCGATAAAACAGAATTCCTCCTCATAGGCTCCAAATCCACACTCAGCAAAATCAATAACCCCACTCTCACCATCTCCCCAGGCCCGCAACCTTGGCATGATCTTTGACTCCACCCTCTCCCTTGAGCCCCACATCCGTCATGTCATTAAAACTACCGCAACATCGCCAAACTCAGAGCCTCTCTCACACCCTCTCTCACACCCCCCGCTGCTGAAAGACTCATTCACGCCTTCATCTCCTCCCGACTGGACTACTGCAACTCACTTCTCTTTGGCATCAGCTCTACCAACATCAACCGACTCAAACTGGTCCAGAACGCAGCCACCCGCCTCATCACCCCCTTAAAATCCTGGCATCACATCACTCCAGTCCTAAAACAACTCCACTGGCTCCCAATCTCCCACCGGATCACCATCTGTCCCCCTCATACCTCACTAACCTCCTCTCCCCCCACCAACCCTCACGGTCCCTCAGATCCACCACAGCCATTCTCCTCTGCATCCACAAGTCCAAACTCCGCAGTTTTGGGGAAAGAGCCTTCTCCAGGGCAGCTCCCAGGCTCTGGAACTCCCTCCCCCAAGAGATCCGTGACTCAGAATCCCTCACCATCTTCCAGTCCCGCCTCAAGACCCATCTCTTCACCTCTGCCTATCCATAGCCCCACGCCCCCTTCCCTTCTCATCTGTGCCTGAATCTTGTTTTGTTTTGTTTTATTTAGTTGTCCATTGTTTTTATTATCTTCATACACTGTAAAGCGGCTTTGAGTTTGTGGAAAATGCTATATAAATAAAATTTATTATTATTATTATTATTATTATTATTATTATTATTATTATTATTATTATTATTATTATTAAACATCGGATCTTTTGTTTTATAAGCTCACAATCTTTTCTCTGACCTGTGATGCATCAGAAGGGAACGCAGCATCCAAGGTGAACATCTTTGGAGGGACCTGATTGGCTCCTGCCTTTTTCTGGGAGGCAGTGCTTGGTGTCTGATTGGCTGAGGGTTCCATTATGGTGATTTGTTTCTTTCTGGGATCCACTTTAAGGAAGGAACTTGACTCTGCTGCATCCGACTGAGACGCTGGGCACACACGCACCATCACTTTCACCTGAGGGTAAGACACAGAAAACACATATTCAGATACTAGTGAACAACATTATAATAAAATAGGACAAAGACACCTGCAACATTATCCTTCACAAAAACCCAATACAGATGGAGAAGTTCTGTGTGTGTGTGTGTGTGTATATATATATATATATATATATATATATATATATATATATATATATATATATATATATATATATATATATATTGTATAATGTGGTTCTTATTTCAGCCATGTTGGCATCACTGCTTAATCTTAACCACTTCACTTACACTTTCTGTTTTTTTCTGAGGAAACCTACCCAACAACTTTGAACAGATTTGATCATTCTGTGGGTTTGTAGTTTAAAGGCATCAGAACCCATCTGTGCCTTAGCTGAGACAAAAGAATCCCAAAGAGTCACAACATTTAGCTGTTTAATTATTTTAATTATTTTAATTTGATTTACTATGCTCTTACATCACCTTATTCACCCTAAGTGCTTCTTCTACCTTCCCCTCTGTTATATGTCACTCTTTCCTTATCTCTTTTCCCTCTATCCTAAATCCCTTCCCTTTTCTCTCCTCAGCCTTCCTGTCTACCTTCAGCTCACTGCCACATATCAAAAGCCTGAAGTGCAGGAATCCTATTTTAGCTTTCTCTTCTCCTCTTCCTCCCACTCCTGTCATAAACTGTTAGCAGACACAATTTACCGCCTGACAGCTGCTGTTGTTTTCTTTGATATCAGAGCAGGCAAAATGCTGCGTCATTAAATCTGAGTAAGTTTCATAACATCTTACCACATAAATAGCGTTTTTTCTGTTAGTTTAAGATGTTTTAAAGTTTGAACTAACAGTTTTATTGCTCTCTTGCTTCTCCTTTTGGCTCATCTGGATGAATTAGTCTTTGTCTCTTTTATTCTTTTGATCCCTCACTATCTATATACCTGACCGTCTGCCTTAATCTCTCCGTTTGTCACAAAATCTTTCTTCCTGCTAAATGCTATATGATTATCCAGAAGATTTACCCCAGATTTTCCCTTCTGACAATTGGGAGAGAGGCTTGGTTAAAGCAGATGAATGGTGCAGAGTGTCAGATGCAATGAGAGCTTTATGGATTCGGTCTTAACCACACCAACTGTCTCAGAGACTGATCATCAAATATATTTGATATTTACACTGTGACATTAGATGAATTCTGACGTGTAGATTGTTTTGGCATTCTGTCACCCTTCCAGTGTTGGGCAGTTTTACTTAGTAACTTTGCATTACTTAGTAACGCATAAATCCTTCAAATTTCTTCTAAATACAAAAGATGTGATGTGTGGGAGTGAATGTTAATGTAACTACTTAAACTAATGTGATTACTTTCTCAATGAGTAACGTGTAATGAGTAATTGACTATAGTTTTTGAGTAACTCTCCCAACACTGCTTTTTCTATCATCAACAATAGAAAACTTTTAGAAAACAACTAATGTGCGTGTTTCATTACTGTAGTCTTTCACACGTTGAATCTTGCACTATTGTCAAGGAAATAAATATAACAATGTAAGCAGAGTCAGAACCTTGAAAGCAAACGTGGATCTGAAAAGTTAAAAAAAAAAGGATAAGGATTGTAAAGACAAATATTCTAAAGAGTTTGACCAGACTGTAAAAAGAATCAATGGAAGTTCAGGCCAAATTGCCTACAGCTCTGAATGCTGACAGCACAAAATTCTTGATGTTGGGAGCTGACAGAAACTGAATGAATGCATCATTAGTTTAGGCCTCTGTGAGACTAGACTGTCTCATTTTGGGAGGGACTGCAGGTTCAGTTAGGCCCTCAATCACAGAAAGAACACCAATGTATAGAACAACCAAATGATCCACGCTATGAATGAGGATTTAGCATCTGTGTGTGTCTGTCAGTGCAGGATGGGACAGACGCTAGACCTCTAGACCCCGATAAGGATAAGTGCGGCATAGAAAATCAAAGGATGGATAAATAATAGTGTAATAGTATTCAAGTATTGTATCTCTGCAGCTGTCAAAGTCCTGACATAGATTGAGAATACACAGGATACTCTTTTATTGAGCTGGGCAATATATCAGTATTATATCGATATCATGATATGAGACTAGATATCGTCTTAGATTTTGGATATTGTAATATTGTAATATGACATAAGTGTTGTCTTTTCCTGGCTTTAAAGGCTGCATTACAGTAAAGTTATGCCATTTCTGAATTTACCAGACTGTTGTAACTATTATTTACCCACTTAGTCATTATATCCACATTACTGATGATTATTTATCAACAATCTCATTGTGTAAATATTTTTTGAAGGCACCAATAACAAACAATATAATATCTTGCGGTATATTGTTACTTTATTCAATGTCTGCTAACTCGGCCTTACCTAACAGCGTACTATGATAAACAAAATAAAAAATATATTACATTTATTTCTGATCTTATTTTACCATTTGGGCTCAGAGGTGCAGGGCAGATGAAAAGAGACTGCTGTGTTTATGTGGCTCCTAAGAGGGAAGGAAAGAGAGATCTTTTATCTGTTTGTGCTTGTTAGTGTGATTCTACACTAACTGCGTTTCCCGTTAAACACCACCATGGGATTACAAATCACACAGTAATCCCAAAACAGTCCAATCCCCACTGCACTCTGAGATAGAGCATTCACAGAATAAAGGAAGACTGTTAGTGAGTTAAGCCATACATTAACTTACAGACCCATTAGCTGTGAACAGGAATATGATCATTAATAAAAATAAATGAACATAAATACAATAAAATAATGAACATAAGTCAGTGACAAGAAAGAACACTTATGAAACATATTCAAGTATTTATTTTTTCTTTACATCTGTCAAATGCTAGCAAATGTACAGCATAGTACATTCATGTTTGAGCTTGCATTATCAATTAATTAACCTCCACCAAATTAGTGGGCTGCTAGATAAAATCAATAACATAAAAGCACTTTTCTACAAAATAGAAAAATTGGTACACAGTGTCAGTTATAAATTAGTTAATGGTCCAGGAGCAAAAAGACTAAGGCAATCAGAATAAGGTCATGTTATACTGAACAAAGTCACTTAGAATCATAAGTGTTTTATAAAAAATGAAAGCATAAAAGCTTGCTGGTAACTAATATACTGGCATGTAAAAAAAAGCACAAAGGCAAATAACATTCTAAGAGCTCTTACTATGTAGCAGTCTATATGCACATTTCTCTGTCACACACACACACACACACACACACACACACACACACACACACACACACACACACACACACACACACACACACACACACACACACACACACACACACACACACACACACACACACACACACACATTAACAGGCTTTCCTTTGGTTGCATCATCAAATGACCATAGGCCATTTAGGAGAGTTGGTTCAGTCAATTTTGTCAGTGAGTGTGCATGAGAGAGTGTTTGTGTTAAAATCTTTCTCAGATGAAGGTAATTGTACGTGTTTAAAATGAAAAGTGTGTCCATAGATGAGGGTGTGAGATATACTGCGATGCTACCCGAATACAGTAAACCTTGGTGACTTGGAAAACATAGGATACTAAGCGCTCTCTCTCTCTCTCTCTCTCTCTCTCTCTCTCTCTCTCTCTCTCTCTCTCTCTCTCTCTCATATCTCTCACACACTCACACATTGATTGTTACTCCCTCTCCTGACCCCAATAAAAGAGCCCTTCAGTAAGAGCCTGGGGGGAAGGATTTTACCGTTGCACTCGTTACAAGGTGTAACTCATAAAGTGTTCCCCCTGAGAGCCCATTTCCTCCTCATGTCTAAAAAGTGTAAAAGGTAATGGGTGTGTGTGTGTGTGTGTTTTCAATTTGATGCATCATCAGCACAATAATGCCACCTCTGAGGAGATGGCATTTCTTGGTCTGGCTATGAAAATTGCCTTTAGTCTCCAGCAACAAAAAATCCTAGTTGTACTAATTGTGTGTGCTAATTGCTGATACATCCTCTGCTCGCTCTACCTCCCACTTCCACAACACCTATACAACTTTCCTTTCCTCGTTCTCTCTTTATGTTTGAGAAACATTGCAATGCTCGATAGCATAGCCCACCCACTCCATTTCCACTGCTCCCTCCATCTTCTCTTTGTCTCATCTCCCTCCTTGCCCTGTCTTGCCTCTCTCCCTTCCCTTCAGAACAAATGACAAGACAAATCACAGCCTTTTCCTATTATCCATTCTATACTTTCCTCTCTTCTCTCACACTTCATGCTGCAGGGAATACTGAAGTGGTGGTGAGCTGCAGAAACCAAGACCTATAGAAACAAAACAAGTCTCTGTGTGAATCTTTCACTTCCAGTTGATTTGGAGAATAATTGATATATAGTATGTGTTCTGCTCCGTGTCTAAGCATGTATGATCACTATGTTCAACACACAATATTGTAGGCTGTGTCTGTTTTAAACTACCACTGTGTCTGACATACAGGGCTGCTGAACATGCCTGAAACAGGGTTAATTTCCATGCTAAAGGGTACATGCATGACAGATGCTGAGGCAAGGAGTCATGTTTTTTTTTCTTCTGAGAATCTGACCCCTAATACAGTACACTCTCTTGGATAGACAGCGTCTTGATCCTCCATTTTAAACACCACACTCAGACATAATGAAGTCTTTGAGCCAATTTAAGTGAAGGAATTCAGCTAAACAGCAACAAACAAGCCTGAGCTGGGAAAAGATTGTCTGATAGTCCTTCACAGCAGTGCTTCAATATTATTGGCTGGGAAATCAATAAGAGACTGAAACTGAGCTCTAATTGGTTCCCAAAGACCGCAGAAACACACATTTGTGCAAACACATGTACAGAGAGATAGATTCAAACATCATATGGGAATAGCAAGTTTAGGCTTTAGACCAATTCTAATATTACCTAATGTATTCATTCCAGCTCAGCTCACAGTATTGTCAGTTGGAAGTACTGCAGGGATCTTACAACTCTCAGGTCTGAATTTGTGTTGTTTGACAAGGATGAGCCGCTCATTTTATATAACCTAAAATACCTCTTTTATACCAAAAATGGTGAAAAAACAAAGCATTGTACTTTAATAACATGTCTTCAGAATGTAACTTGTATATTTTGTCTCAAGTGAATGACATTTTCAACGTCCTTACTCAGTGTACAACAGGAGAGGATGGGGCTGCTGACATTGTTGTTAATTCCTTAGTCTTGCATTGCCAGAACTATCTCTACAGAACTGCGGAAGAACATTCCTGGATAGGAAAATAAATACCGAGCATGGTTCTGCAAAAATGTCTCAGAAAAGAACTTGTTTAGGTGGAAGATTTGCACCCCAAAAAAACCAAATCACATAAAATTTTAAATTAAGTTAACTGTTCACACAGTACAGTAATGTGAGCTCTTTAAATCAGCTGGATACATGGTAATTTGCTCTTGCCAGAGTATCGCCATGTGTATTTTGTCCATAGCAAATCCCCACCAAAAGGTCCCAAGACATCCCAGTTAAAAAGTAAATGCTGTAAACACATTCTTTGTAAATCTGAATAAACCAAGCAGGCCTGCCTGGTTGCACGATCCAAGTTGTTCTTACAAACTTGCCATTTTCAGCCTGTAACGTTGCTCAGAAGGTCCAGTTGATGTTGCTTGATGCGACCGGAATTTAAAGTTAACTCAAAGACAGAGGAAAGGGAGGGACATCCGGCGGATTTGTCGATATAGACTATTAATATCATAAAAAGACCAGAGCCTGATAAAGCTTATTTCTCTGTAACGGCAATCTATTGTTGTCCAAACATGATTAAAAACACAGTATATAAGCCACACTGTTGCACTGAGGTGTTCTTTTGTTATGAGGAAAATGCAACAGTATATTTGGAGTCAATCCCAAATACATACTTCTTGATGAATACGTAATTATTCACACAAATTCAAGCATTTTTTACTTCTGTTTGAGTAACATTTGCTAAAACCTACAGTGCCCCACTGTTTTAGAAAATTACTGGGCCTGTGTGTGTGTGTGTGTGTGTGTGCGTGCGTGCGTGCGTGCGTGCGTGCGTGCGTGCGTGCGTGCGTGCGCGCATGTGTGTTTGACAGCCATGCTTGCTCCAGTCCTGCCAATACAGCATTAATATTTCAGCTACACAGTGGAACAAAGTGGCTACTGGATTCCCCTAACAGACTCACTCACTCATTTAGATACTAGACACAGAGACACGCAGACACACAAATGCCGTGGAAAATGCACTTGCACATGCTCACTCATGACACGGACAAACACAGCTTGTGGCTTGAGAGCAATCGTAGCTGCTATTAAAAATTGATTAGCTGTCATGGTATCATTTTACCCCAAGGTCAAGTCGCAATCTGTTAGTGTGCATGTGTGTGTCGGCTGCAAAGATGAAAGAGGTGGGGGGGAACTCACTTCTAACTCCTTCATTGTCATTCAGCTATGGAGAAGAGCAGAGAGGGTGGGGATAAAGGAATGGTAAGGAAAAAGGGAAAAAGATCCATTCACTAAAAAAGAGAGATCAGGTGAAGATGGTTGCAAAGGAGAGAAGAGGAAACAAGAGAAGAGAGAGCTATATTAGCTTTTATAATATTATAACAATATTTCTCATCCCTCTTTAGATATATTTAACTGTGTGTATGTATTTAAATGATGGGGAAAGATACAGTATGCATAGACAATACTGAAAACAGCTATCCACTGCAAGAAGTGTTTATAGCGGATGCTTGTTTACAACAGGCTTTTATGAAACTAAGAGATCAGAACAGTGAGGGTAAAAATAAGATATATTTGATACAGCAAGATACAATAAAGCACATGTTAAAAACATTACATTTAGACTAGACATACCTACAGGGTTGTTGCTAAATTACAGGATTTGGTAGCTCGCTTAGAAGTGGTGAAATTTGCAGCAAATTTGAAGTGATCAGGTAGAATGTTCGAGGACTTTGTTCCTTTCACAGAAAAAGCTGCATGAGCAAAAGATGTTTGTCAGAATGGGACCTTACAATTGCCACTTGAAGTGGATTTGCTCTGTAATCTCTTGTAGATCAGATATTATACAGAACTGTAGATGAAGTGCAGCAGACAACTTAAAAAAGAATATGTAAGCCCGGAGGCAACTATGACATGGTTCATGTATTTGCAGCCTGGAATAAGACTCTGTGAGGCTGTACTCAGCTCTGAGCTTTGAACTAAATGCTAACGTCAGCATGCCAACACGCCCTTGCCTTGGTGTCTGGTGCATTCAATAAACATATTAAAAGGATATAAAAAATAAAGCAAAGTACTGCAACAGTCTAGACCATAAATTCAGAATATTAGACACTATTAAAATACTAGATACAATAAACAAAATATGTACAAAATACCAAATCTGTACAATATAATTGTCTTAAAATTGGAAAGGGTACCGTTGATTGGCTGATTGGCAAAGATTTATTAGTAAGGGATGTGCAAAAGTTTACAGTAGGATAACGACAATATTAACAAGCTGTGTAAGAGGTAATATTAAAGATGTTTACCATCTTAGTTTAATGTGTTAGCATGCTAATATTTGCTAATTAGCACTAAGCACAAAGACACTGCCTGTGTCGTTCGTTTTGCAAGTATTAGGTCATAAACCAAAGGACTGGACAAATTTGACCTGATGATGGCACTAGATGTAATAAGGGAATTACTAACGTTACTACAAATAATCCTGAGGGGAACATGAGTGTCTGTATCCAAATGTCATGATAATAAATCCAGCAGTTGTTGAGATAATGGATTTGAGTAGTCTATCTCAACTGCTGCTGAATGTCACTCACTGTTTGGGTTGGGAACTTTGATGAAGCCCAGAGCTAATAAAGATGCATAGAAAGCAATCAGAAAATAAGATGCCTGTCTTAATTACAGATGAAGTTTGGTTTTATTCACTCTATGACATCCTCAGTATTTTTCATGTCTTTAGTTTTCTTGTGACAGCTTAAAACATTTGTCATCTGCAGTCTCTGCTGCATTTCTGTGTAACTCTGCAGTTGGTTTTCTACATGATAATACATACACATAATTTCTTTGACTGATATAAATCTCCCCCAGCAGTCAGGGGTCTGAATGGAAGACTCCCAGGTGGCTGATTTGATTAAAGTGAAACGGAGCTTACCAACAACATGTAGAGAAGCACTGTGTACAGAAATAACGGAGGGGAGTTAGAGATACAGATCCCAGCCAGAGAGGTCCACTGAAGGATTCTATTTAATTTTACATTCTTAGATGGAACAAGGCTAAACTCTCTCTCTGTAACACACACACACACACACACACACACACACACACACACACACACACACACACACACAGCAGTATACCCTGTGCAGGTTGATTTCCCTTGGCTTTAAATCTCAATCTGTTTTCTGCCATATTAACATCGGCGAGAACACTAACCACTAACCGCAATACTCCAATCAAACTCGAGACAAGCCCATGAATTCTACAGGATGTATCATACACACTTCCACCAGGGGCTTTGCAATTCCTTGACATCTTTCATTGTACACTATAAGCCTATGAATTTGTGAGCATGCAAGCCTAGGTGCATGTGTGAATGTGTGCAAATGCCATTTCAGCAAGGAGCCGACCCCAACTGCCGTTGACATTTTACTGGAGAAATGTCACCACAACCATTTTCTTCCCATATGTTAGTGTGTGTGTGTGTGTGTGTGTGTGTGTGTGTGTGTGTGTGTGTGTGTGTGTGTGTGTGTGTGTGTGTGTGTGTGTGTGTGTGTGTGTGTGTGTGTGTGTGAGAGAGAGAGGCCTGTTATGTTCCAAATAGCAGAATATTTTCCTGCCTTGGAACCGTGTCCTGTCCTTTTATTTCCCATTTCATTCCAGACCACAGCAATGATGGGTTATTATTAAACATGTCAGTAAAACATGTTAAACAAGGAATTTAAAAAAGGTGGCATTCAGAAAATTGAGAAGCGGTTAGTTAGCTTAGCACAAACATTTGAATCAAGGTAAGACGGCCTGACTCTGTCCAAAGCTAACAAAATCCCCAAATTCAATTAGTTTACACATAACTTCTTGTTTGTTTAGTTCATACAAAAACTGAAGAGTAAAAAAAAAAGCTGTTGTTTAATGGGGGTTCCAGATTATTTCTTGGCCAGGAGCCCAGCTAGCTGTTTTCCCCCATTTTCTTTACGCTAAACAAAGCTAACAGTCTCTCGGCTGTAACTTCATATTTAACTGTCAGATATGAGAGTGGTATCCATCTTGTCATCCAGCTCATGTCAAAAAAGCAAATAATCAAATATCACAAAAGGTAAAGCCTTAAAATCAAGACATGTAAGAAATAACAACAATTTCTATGAATTGACTTGCTTTTCATACACTGTTTTTCTTCTCCATTATTTGCAATTGATTCAGGATGGGCAGGCTGCCAGCAGGGCAACAGGAAAACAAAGTCGGTATGTAGCTATATCTACTGGACACCTTAATCAAAGGTCCACCATAACATAGATCACACCAGAATGATTACTGTGCGATGTCCAAGCAAAGGCGTTTCTGACGTTTGTAGTTAAGCAGTAGTAGCAGCAGGCATTTGTACACAGCACGCCCAGCTAGACAAGATAATTACTGCTATCACGAGAACACAGAAGACCATGGTGGGATGAAACAGAAGGCCGAATGAGAGACAGACAGACAGCGAAGTCTTCATTTGTGTGTTTCTGGTCTATAATGTATACTGTATAGTGTTTTAGTGTAGGGGTGTATAATGTCAGTATAATTTGGCTGCTGTGTGAGTGAGTGCGCTTGTAAATATATGAGTGTGAATCTGTCTCCCTGACAACTGAGGGGACATCTGTTACCTCCATATGGAGAGAAATGAGGAAAAAGACTCAAAGGAGGGACACAGCAAAAAACATACAATAATCAGTCACACTTAAAGACAAATAAAAATATCTATCAGCTATATAATGGGATTTCTAGACTAGAAATAGAAAATGCTTCTCATGTGAAACATTTCTACCTACATGGCTATAGCCACATTTATGTTTACATCATGACTGCTTTATCAGCTTTACAGAAAGATTTGACTGTAAATCAATTAATAACTTATTTTGACTATTTGTTATTATCTGAAATATATTTTACTTGATAGGAGTAGGGGATAATGACAGAAAATATGGGAAACAAGTAGCAAATAGCATACATACAGTCATACAGAAACCACAACATTGTGACTGTTTGGAATTTAGAACAAAAGGTTAACTTCATGCGGGGCTAATTTCAATGTATTTATATATTTTTTAATATATTACTTCATCTACTGCTGAGTAGCTTGTGAATTATCCCCTGGGGATCAATAAAGTATCATGAATATAATCATATAATATATATTTGTTGATTATATTTTTATATTCTTAATCAGAATCTGGAAAGGAACTTGTAACTAAGTGATCAAATACATTTAGTGAAGTAAAACGTATAATATTTGCCTCTGACTTCTAGTGGGTAGAAGTATAGAGTAGCAGAAAGTGGAAATGCAATTTCATACTTAACTTACATACTTATACTTATATAAACATTACTTGAGATAATGTCCTTTCCACCTCTCCTTAAAGTGGTGGACACTTGAGTGGCCGAATGATAACAGCACATGCCATATAACTGCAACACCCTGGTTGTTTCAAGCCTTTCTTGCATGCCATGCCCCTCTCTCCCCCCTTGTTTCTGTCTACAGCTTCACCGTCGACCGTTCAGTGTCGTCACACATGCATGCAACTACATAGAGACAGATAGACAGACAAGAGCTCACAGACAATATGCACACCCAGTTTCATACTCACACCTATGTGGACATAAAAACACAAGAGGACATGTGTGGGGTCCCTTTCCATCTCTGTGTGTAATGGACATGGCTGTTTGATGTCTGTTTGATTTGGTCCTCCATCGTCATTCTTTTTCTAACAGTGAGGACGCACGCACGTACACACACACAGTATCAGTGAGCCCTCACTCAAACTGTGGAGGAGGGGGCACTAAAAACTCATTACATGGACGATCAATATTGCACACACTTGAGAAGCATGAAACCCCCACATCCACAACACACACACACGTGTTTCATCAACCGTTGGCAACGGTGACAGATGACTTTGTCAGCCTTAGATGTGTTACCATGGTAACCATTAGGCTGCATTCCGATATGGTACAGGGTACACACACACACACACACACACACACACACACACACACACACACACACACACACAGTACATACATTTAGATTAACTGGCCAAGGTAATGATAAAATAATACAGCTTAATATTTTAGAACTTACCAGTACATAAAACCAAATCACAAAATGCTGTCACTGAAACATGTGCTGCTTATCGATATTTAAAAAAATAAAATAAAATTAGTTATTGAAATCAACACTTTTTGTCATAGCACCAGTGCCTCCATACTCAACAAAGTTGATCTGTAATGTAATTAGGCAACATAAATGATGATCTATCATAACAAACTTTATAACTGAGATGAGACGTTTTCTGAACATGTGAAACATTAAATTAATCTCAAGTGAATTGTCTGAGTAACTTCTAGCCAGTCAAAAAACAACAGCAATTCAAGCACTTTGTTGAGACACATCAAAGCAACGTGTCAAGCACCATAGCTAGGCATCCATCATCCACGGTAACAGTCAACTGTCAGTCAACTTGTGTCATATAATATGAAACAAATTAAATTATGCCAACTACAAAAGATAGAGATAAAAGTGATTATCCATTATGAACAAACCAGCACATACATACCCCACTTTCTAAAAAAGTGACACATAACTGTATTTTGGATGGTCTGAAACGTTTATCTGCATGACTTAAAAATAAATGCTAATGATATGTTAAAGTAGACATTAAGGTAATATATTTCCATTACCTTTCCGAGTCCAGGGTATCTTTGATTTTGTTTGCTGCACGGAGAAGGCAGGGTGGAGCCGGGGGAGGGGCCATCAACAGGGCAGAGCTAAAATTGGTGGGGAACAGAGGGGGGTCACATGAAGGTGATGATGATGTCACTGGGGCCATGACTGCAGCGGTCTTCTGCTTCTTCTTCTTGGATGCTAAGTTTAACTTTTGTGCAGCTCTGAGAGAGGAAAACAGATAGAAAGAGAAAAGGAGAGAAGCCATTCCATCAATCAGCATCATTAAAACTATATACTACACTTAAATACTGTAAAAAACAATATCATAAACATTAAATAGTTTAACTGGAGAAATATAAAAAGATGAGGAAGGATAGAAAGCATGGTGGCACATTTGCATGCACACATGGATCTATAATTACATCCTTATGGTGTGCCACAGTACAACCATGGCAACTATGCTAATTGCAGAATAGACCTTGATTACACACACACACACACACACACACACACACACACACGTTGCTGTTTACATATGTAGCAACATGTGGATGGGGAGTGGTTCATTTGCTTTCTTGCTGCTCAATTCCCAATGGCATTCAACTCAAAGGGAGCCGACAGATATTATATTTATATATACTCTATTTATTCGGCACTCACATTCACCTTGTTTGCTGTCTCTCTATTCAACAACAACTTCTTAACTTCTAAATCTCACCTATTTCTCCTCTCCTTGCTCTCTCATTTCTTACTTCAACACAGCAGGTTCTTCCTGTCTGACTCTTTCAACAACATGGCACTTCACATCATCTTTACTGTCTAACTTTTTCTCCTCCCTTTTCTTACTCTTTTTTCTTCCCCAAAAGAAACATGACATATCCTGATATAACAGACTGAGTTTTGACTTTAACCAACATTAAAAAAAAATCCAAAAATGATCCCAATGCATCATCAGATATTAAGGAAACATGGCAAGTTGAAATACTATCTTTTGTGACAACAATGCTGATGCCAGTATTTTCTCCTTTTTAAATTTCTGATCTGTGAGGGAATTTCGTGTTTTGGCCCAGTTTAACAGCCAGGCCGGGTTGCCAGATATACCTGTAACCTGTGTTTCAAACAGTTGTGTGACCAGAGATGTTACAAACCCGAGTAAATATTGGAGATGTATTTGAAAGATTGAGACAGTTTAGAGCCCAAAAGGACGCTGAGTTGGCTAATTTCCTCCTGAACAGGTAAGCATTAGCTTTGGGTTAATTTATCACGGCTACTAGGGACGGCATTTAATGTAATTTCTACATTCGTGCAAAAACAATTGAGACACAGCCAGTAAAGTGATCCCGACTGGTCGTGGTTAAAGCCACCATGCTAACCCTGCTAATTGCTAATGTTACTGGAGGACCAGGCAAGCCGGTCACGGCTGTTTACAATGTGCAGCATGTTCAGCAGCTGTAGCCGACAGCGGTGAGTTATTTTAAGCCAAGAGAGGGGACTGTAAATTGGAAAGAGAGGACCGTGAGTCCGCAGTGCTGTGAAGTAATGTCTGGATATGTGAGACAAGCGTCTAGCAACATTGTTGTGAATGCTGCAGTCTCAGACTGGCATCCTCCGTGAACTTCAAGTCTGGGGAGGAAGGGGCGGGGGACACTCTCTCCAGTATTTTGATTTTGTACTGCAGTAACAATTTTAAACACTAGCTGTCAATATTACATATATTGCACCTTTAATGCTATTTTATACTTTGAATTCAATACAATTCAAAGGGCAATGTCATATGTTTTACTAAAAATATGGGTTTATAAAATACAGTGAAAACATTTAGTTTTTTGTCTCCCATTAATCATCTAATTACCCCTCAGTCTTATCTTGTGACACTTTGGGGGTGGTCACCTGTATGTTGGAAACCACTGGACTATAGTTAACTGTATATAAAGTACTTAAACGTAGCTCCACCTCGAAAAGCTGCAACAGCGAAATGCTACTTATACATACTTATACATACAATGCATCAGTATTAACCAGACCCTCAGAAAGTGTGCCAATTTGACATAGCAGCCAGACAATGGAATTACAACTACCGGGTCCATCATGTGAGAAGTGGCGTTAGCTCCACCTACTCGCTCTGACAGATCAACCACTGCTAAGTGATAGAAAAAGGTCACTGACTGATTAATCCTGGGAATGTTGCCACAAACACCTGGTTGGTTATACTGAATATGCATAAAGCTTTCAACAGTGGGCCATAGGCTCAATCACCATTGTGTTATCTTATTGGGCAATAGATAGTGACTTAACAGACTTTTGTTTAAATAAAAATCTTCTTATTACTTTAAGTAAAAGATCAAAGTAGTTCTTCCACCACTGCAAAAACAATAATGTTAGAATTGATCACCAATTGTGAGCATTAATCTCTCTGTTAAAAAAGACAACAGATCCTGTGCACAAAGGCTGAGTAGTTAATCATATATAGATAATAAGGTGTATAGATGTATAGTTAATAATACAAACTTTTCATTTGATAAAAGCATCAATATAATACACACTGACCATGGCTGTGCAGAAAGACAATAAAGGGTTAAGTGAGAGTGATCTTAAGGAAACCCAGGGGCAGTAAATCTGCAGGCAGTAATTCACCTAACATGATTTATTGTCATTAGTAAAAAACTATTTGAATGTGTCGATGTAATTCCTTTTCTGCAATTTATGCAGCCACAATTCAAACAAGCAGATGTGCTGACAAACTGAGTTATACACAGCAGCAGTATTAACGATATGATGAAATAAAAGACCTCTAAAACTGCTCTGGCAGGGATTCCTGCTCTGTTCTGCTTTAATCTATCATCACATATATTTCTATGATCATAAAAAGAGGGAGAGAGAGAGAGTGAGAGAAGACCTTGTGCCCTGACGCACTCCCTGTCAAAGAGCTGTATTCTCACACCATTAGCTTTCAATTAACTGCAGCAGGTTACAGAAATGAGAGCGAGAGGGAGAGAGAGAGAAATATAGTGAGACAGAAGAGAGGGAGAGAGAGAAATATAGTGAGAGAGATAGAAGAGAGGGAGGGAGGGAGGGAGGGAGGGAAGAGAGATGTGGATTCATTGATCCGGAGAACGACGAAGCGTTTTCCCATTTGACTAGATCTCCCAGGAGATTTGTGTGTGAATCTGTATGTGTAGGTGTGTGTTCTTGACTATGGATGTGTGTGTGAGTGCATATAACCTGCAGTGTGAAACAAAGCTTCAGAAAAAGACCACTAATTGTTTTTTTTTCATTGTGTGCAAGCTATGCTTCCAAACATATTGCAGCAAATGTGATCAAAAGCAATTATGGGATTTTTTTTATTAATGCTAACAACCTCCCATGGAGCATGAAGATGCATGTGCAGTAGATTATTAAAAAACTATCTTAAAAATAATAATAATAGTATTACAAATTGTGGCTTTATTTACAGTATAAAAAAGCTCTAGCTCTTCTTTAAGAATGATGTGCTTGAATTAAAATCTACATTTCATTTCTATGTACCAATGGAAAAAACAGGGTGCTGCAACTGCTGCAGTGCTGATGCTTGTAAGATGAGACATGACTATGATGGATTCATGCACTTGCTCCCTGGGCAAAACATGTATTAGCTTTGTTTGTGCAACTGTTTTTATAATACATCCTTCAAATCCAACAGCCACATCAATTTTATAATGTGCATCTATTCATATGTGTGTATGTGTGACCCTCTCTCCCTGACTGTTTTAATCTATGGCACAATTCAAACATGGTACACACACACACACACACACACACACACACGCGCACACACGCACACACACACACATGCGCTACCTAATTGGAAGAGTTTAATGACAAGTGGCCTGGGATTTGGTCAAGTGGATCTATGGATCTATTAGATCCAAATCTAACCCTAAAGTGAAGGGCACTTGTTTTCCATCCATCTACTCCATCTCTCTATCCATTAGCTCTTTCTCTGTCACCCCCATCCTTTTATTTGCCCATTCCCTTCCTCCATTACAGTCATTTATTCCTCCACTCTATCCTTCACTTCCCTCGTATTCTTTAAATTTTAAATCCCTCTTACTCGACAATCATCCCTTTATCTTTTCCTCTATTTTGTTCCTCTCACCCTCATTATTGTGGTCCTTTCATCCTTTGCCTTCTTCTGTGCCTATATATCCACCCATCCATCCCACCATCCATTCAGCCTTCCTTACATGTATTGATCCCTTCATTCATCCTTGCCTCTCTGCCCTTCAGTCCCTTCATGTGTCTCTCTTGTTAAGAAGCAGCACAGGTCACAAAGAGTCCAGCTACTAACATGCTGTTGCTTTGTTTTCCTCTTCCTTCCGCACAACTACAAACACTTTCACTTGACACACACACACACACACACACACACACACACACAGTTGATTTATAACTGGTATCTCTGGGCAGTGTTGTTGGCTCAGTAGCTAATTACATTCTACTAACAGGCCGTCAGTGGAGGCAGATATAGGAGAGAGAGAGAGAGAGAGAGAGAGAGAGAGAGCGAGAGTGTGTGTAACATTGTGAGGGGTCAGCCAGTGGCTTTACTGACACTATACTATCTATGGACATGTGCATTTACAGTAGCCTCCAATTTAAGATTTCCCTGCTTCCTATTAAGACACCAACTTATATGCTGTAAGCCTGATCACTAAACTGTGTTAAAAATGGAGTTAAGATTGCCTCATGATACTACTGTCTGATGTACACTCTAATATTCATATCACATGTTGGTCTGTGCTACTGTATAGATAACTGAGCAGGTTATTATAATCTGAACCATGTGAGATTCTTGTTTTATTAAAGCAGCACGTCCTATGCC
>JABXJD010000827.1:90000-102500 GCA_013375575.1 Percina caprodes | reverse complement strand
ATGGATTATTGATCACAATTCTTTATGTGCTGCCAGCAGCCACACAGCAGAGCACCTAAATCATTAACCCACACTCCAATAAAGGAACTACAGCTTGTGTGAGCGTAAATCTGCAAGCATGTACTGTATGTCTATTGTGAACATGCCCGTGCATGTCTTTGTGTGTGCATGTGTCTGCACTTCTCTGCACCTGTGTGTACATGTGTGTAAATTAACTACACTGTGTGTATATTTACTGCTGAGGGCTCCTGGGGTCCAAGCACGCAGCCCACTGCCTTGACAAATTACCTATTGTAAATAAGATGCCTCTATACTTTATGTACCATTCTCCCTATGCACCTACATGCATTTCAAATGATCAGGCTTAGCTTGATACCCCTGAATTATTAAAGGAGTCATGAATGTATGGAACAAAGGTTCAGTAAGCTACATGGAATACCTGTGTATTTGTGCTGGTTGCTTGTTTATCCTGATTAATGGGAAGAGGAAAACTACCAGCACAGTGTGAGAGAAATGTCCCCACAGAGGGTTATTATAATGTTGCCTGAAAACTGGAGTAAAGGTGGTTAAATAATATGTGGCTGTCAGCCATATAGACTGCACAGACTGGACAGATTCTATGTTGTACCTCCCATTGTCACCAAAAAAAGGGCAAAAATGATATGCCCATTCATTTCATCTTGCTGTGTCTAAAACAGTGGTGTGCTGATGGGTTATTATACGTCATGCAGCTCATTAAATTAGCTATTGTGAGAGAGTTGACAAATTAGGTCTGTATCTGAACTACTGCGAACAGAAAATAAATTAACAGCATGATCATTCCTGCATGGTCACCTGGATAATGCTTTGACATAGATGGCATATTGGGTAATGTAGTTGAAATAAATTATGTTTTTGTTGTTCCTGTTGGTTGTTATGAGGTTGTTCCCCACAGGACATACAGGCTAAGATGCTCTCTCTCTAAATGTTTTACCATAAATTAGATTGAATTACACTGGATGAAACTTTAATGATCCCTATGGGGACATTAGGTCATTGCAGCAGAAGAGACAAGAATTTAGATAATACCAGGACAGAGAGAGTGCTGAGGATAATACAACAGCCAAATGTGTGAAAATCATGCAGCAAATCAATAAAAACCGCCTCTGACCATGTTTTTTATAGAACACCTGGTCCAGAGACTGTACCTGTCAATGAGGGACTCTGATGAACGTGATATCAGATTTCACAAAAAGGACAGAATAAAAAATAAATATAAACACTTAGACTCCCTCACCTCTCAGCACTCAGCACTTTCCCAAATCTCTCTCTCTCTCTCTCTCTCTCTCTCTCTCTCTCTATCTGCTCTTAGAAAAAGGTAAAAGATGGCTCATTCATCTTCATTAAAACCCCAAAAACATTTCCCCAGCATTCACTTTCCTCATCTGTCACTCTTACATTTATTTTATTTTCCCATCCTTTTCCAACCACATGCTACAGGCAACCAACATAACATTTGTGCCTTAAATTTCATACTTGTATGAGGAGAATGAAAAGAGAAATGGTGTGCCTGTCTGTGTCCATGTGGTCCTGCCTGCTTTCATCAGGGTAATACAATCTGTAAAACAATCTAATTGCTTGAGAGAGAGAGAGAGAGAGAGAGAGAGAGAGAGAGAGAAAGAGAGAGAGAGAGAGCATGGGTGACACACCGCAGGGTGATTGAATAACTAATGCTTCAACATATGTACAGCATGTTGTACAATCAAATCAGAAAAGGCCTTATGGGTACATAATGTATGCCAAAATATATACATTTAAAAGAGAAAATAATGACAGTGCAGATGACTTTATGGAATAGCAGAGATAATAAGACATACTTTTGACACTCTAATGATTGAAATTATACAACAAAATAAGCATTACTTTTCCAAAGGCTGTAAGATAAGCATGCATGCACTTATCATGCTTTTATTTTATGCAGTTATACAGCAACACAAAACTATATATCAGATCTCAATGTTTTCCTCTCTGTTGGCAACTAAGCATGTGCACTGCTCTCTCAAAGAAGAGCTAAAGGGACCTTGGCTGGAGTAATTAATGGAATACACAATTTGTTTTGTGAGTTTGGAATGCTAGTCAACCTTTATTTAAACTGATAGGAGACACTAAACTAAATCTACGTACCTGTGGTAGAGTGTACATTTGGGGCATTGTACTCCTATATATTTTTAACAGTTACTTTGTATATATGTATTTGGTTTTCTGTTTATATTGTTTATTTTATATTAATGTGTACTGTTTGTTTGTTTGTTTGTTTTTTATGTATGTACCTTTTACCAAGGAAAATCCCACATTAGGGTACTTATTGTGGCAATAAAACCTTTTTTTGATTCTGATTGTGATAACACAGTCGGACTCATGATGGATGTAGTTAAAACCAATGCTGCTCTTTTACTTTCCCCGCCCAGATTCATCATACTGGTCAAGGGATCAAACTGGCTACCTTCCAGTCACAATCTTCTCTAACCTTTAGGACACCACTACTGTCCTAATTTACCCTGAAGGTATTCAGCAGTCTGGCAGTGTTTGGAAGTGGATGTTTAGCTTTTATTTTGTATATAAAAACACAACAAACAGAAACACAGTAAACACACATTATATAATGTATAAACCGGTTTTCTATTAGCTGCTTGAAGGACAGAGCTAGGGCAAAGAGACAATGTTAGATTTGTTTTCTCATACCAGAGAGGGAGTGTGACACACACACACACACACACACACGCACACACGCGCACACGCACACACGCGCACACACACACACACACACACACACACACACACACACTATCACTACTATAAGAGCCAAAAAAAGTAAATAAGCAGTTGACATGGACTTTCTTTGTATTTATTGAACCGTTTCTGTCAGTAACAGGGTAAAGTAATTGCAAATGGGACACAGTTCAGTGTGTTGCAAAAGGACATATAGGTTCTGTGTTGTTTCTTTGAGCAAATTAAAGGCTTACACATCCTTGAGCACACTGCTGTCTGACGTCACCCAGTGGTTTTAATGCCTGAACATTTGAATTATGCTTACCAGCATCTTGGTCACTTACTTGACTCAGCAATACAACATTTGTCAACCAGCTGGATCATAAATCAGTTCTAATGGAAAACGTCTTAAAATACAAACTGACTTACAAGGTTTACCAATTTTCATATCCACTGCTGTGCCATTCACATCTCTAGTCCATTATGATGTGTTTAATACAACTTTACTGTTCGTTATTGTTCTTTGTCTTTTTTATTGTATCTTTTATTGTGTATGGAGAGTATTACCTCGAAGCCTCAAATCTGTATGTGACAGCCAGTCTACATGGGGCAAGTTTAGTGTTAGGTTGGAGTTTTTCCTAATAAAATATGTATTAATCAAGATTTTAACATGAAATGATCTGAAATCCTTTTAAAAAAAATTTTGTGGCCTTCATCAGATTACTCATCCTAGTATGTTCCCTTACTGATTCAAACCTAGTCGTTATAATCAGTCTTCCTTGTTCTTACTGAGTCAGCATTTTCCATTTGTCCTACACTTCTTGTGGGACCAAAAAGAAAAGTCCTAATAAATATAAACTGTGGAGGTTGTCACCTCCTAGATTGCTGACCCAGCAAGATTTTAATGTCAGCTACAGAGGCAGACAGGTCTCTTCTGTTCTTTATCTGCCTCTGCAGCGCCCTCCCTTCTATCAGCTCTTCTCTAAGTCTGTTGTTGTGTTACCTCTGAACAGGACTTTAATGGTGATTTTTATTCATTAAAAGTGAATAAATCCTATACAGTAAGACCATACCAGTGTTGCTGGTGGTAATATTTTTGAAGAGCAAGACCACATTTCCCATAATGCACATAGATTCTGGGTGCAGATTTTTAAATTAAACCCTACTCATTTTCCCTGCTGTTGTTCCACTTGTGTTGTTTTCTTTTCCGTTTCGCTGAAGGGTAACAAGTATGAACCTGTTGAAAGAGATTTCTCATCTGCCAGTATGAGAACTTCCAAAAGTTCAATTTATCTTAAATGTCCTGCTTTCTAATTTCTGATCCCATTTTTTGATCATCTCTCTGCTTAGGTCCTCCTATTTGTCTTTTTCTCTCAGGGGTGAGTCTAAACCAGGGTGATTTATTATTGCACTCTGTTTCTCCTTTCCTGCTGAAACACCATTACTGTCACAGCGCAAATTCTCATACTCGCTAACATTTTACACCATCTAACACATGGACTGGATACTAACTCCAATACAGAACAAAGAAATACTTGCACATGAGTAAATGCACGCACACACACAAACAATACGCACGTATACTACTGTATACACACACTAGCACACAGATGCTGACATCCAAGTTGTTTGAACACACATCACACACCACAAGACACTCACACACAAATACACTTGTAAAACTGAAGCATTATTAATTATCTAATTACTGTAATTCAATTTAAATTTGGCAACATGTTCACTTTCATTTCCACAAAGACAGACCAGAATAAATAAAGGCTCTTATTTATTTCTGACCAGTACAAGATACCGAAACAATTCAAAAGACTGTACAAAGTAATTTCCACCTAAGACTACATATCTCCGCATCTGATTCAAGTCACGTGATGAATAAAATATGAAGAGTAATGGGAAAAAGATAGAAGAGCTGAAAACATTGTGTCAGAAAGACAGGAGAAATAATAGGGGAAAGGAAAGAAAGAGGCAATAGGAATAAGTGGAGTGTGTGTGTGTGTGTGTGTGTGTGTGTGTGTGTGTGTGTGTGTGTGTGTGTGTGTGTGTGAGCGGGAGGGAGGGAGAGAGAGAGGTAGGGAGAGAGAGAGAGAGAGTTAAGGGGTACTGTGGGTGTGTGACATAGAATCCCCAGAGTTCTAATTATAACCGTATGAATTATTACATCTGTAGAACACATTCATACACACGTTACACACACACACACACACACACACACACACACACACACACACACACACACACACACACACACACACACACACCTCTGGATCTCCCCTGCAGTCTCAGCTCTCCTGCCTTTCTCCATACACCTATAGACCACACACCACCTAAGGCGTTTTCTCCCTCCTACCATCTTCCTCTCTTATCTACTCATGATCCCTCTCTTTACGTCTCCTCCTAAAATCTCCTTCTTTTATGTCTCCATTTTCAATTTGACTCACTTTTATGGTTTGCGTCCTGCCTCAATCCAGTTGAAGAGGATATTTTGCTTCCTCCTTGATAACAGATGGATATCAAATCCAATGATTATTGAGTTGGAGCTCTTTTGGGAAGAAAAAAAACTTCACAAGGTCTTTACAACTTTAGATTGGAATTGACTCCTGCATGCTACAAAGATTATTTTTTTGTCAGTTAGTTGCTGAAATGAGAGCTTCTGCCGCGGGGGTGGGGGGGATACATGTATAGCATTACAGACTAGCAGCATTTGTCATTGTTAGTCTACAGAAGAGTACGGGAGATCAGAGGAGAGGAGAGGAGAGGAGAGGAGAGGAGAGGTTTGGTTTTAAAAGTCCTTTTATTGGACCATTGTCAGATCACAGAAGAAACCAACAAACAGACAAAAACAAATACAAACAATCACAAAAAGGTTCTGTGCCTTCCATTTAAAACCTGAGCACCAACTCCCCCCCCTCCCCCACGGAGCACAACACACCCTCTACAGCCCACACACTACTAAAACCCACCAAATTGTCCATCAGCAGGTAATAAGAGTGTTCAACCCTGAGCCGGGCTCTGACCAGCCCCTCCAGCATCGGTGCCGGCTCCACACTGCCCGCCCCCTGCCCCTTATTTCTACGGGACAGCCAGATGGCCAGTTTTGCCGTAGCAAACAAAAAATTCAACAGGACGTGAACGGCCTTCTTAGTCTTAGTATATTGTGGACCAAAAATAAACAACTCCAAAGAAAAGACCACCCCTAAACCCTGAACCCACCTTTTAGTGACCCCCAGCACATCAGTCAGCCGAGGACAACCAACAAACAGATGCGCCAGAGTTTCTACTTCAGAACAAAAACCACACCCTCCCCAGTTCGGGATCAATGTGCGCCCTGTAGTGGTTTGTAGCTATGGCCCCATGCACAATCCTCCATTGGAGGTCTGCCGCCCGCTTTTCCACGGGAAGCTTGTACAGGGCTCGCCAACTGCCTTTCGGGGAAACATCTGGACCAAAAAACTCAGTCCACCTCGACTCCCTTAGCCCAGCCAGAGCCCGCAGGTTCAGCACTTTGACGCAAGCATGATACAGTTCCTTCTTCCCAGCATCCTGGAACTTGCCCAGGTGAGGGGTCGAGAAAGACAGCAGATGGCCCACTTCCTCCTGCCACCCCCCCACAGATGGGGTAACGGACAGAGAGGGGAAACTGTATTCCCACCCCTCACTCCACTGCTCACAGAGAGACCGAGTCTGAACCAGTGTCCGCTGAGGCAGTTCCAGGGCAGCACAAACCTCATGCACCACCCTGTCAATGAGCCTGATGGAGGTGATGTTACTACTCCTTCTCAGGACTTCACCAGAGACGGCAGTCATCTTCATCAGGTGACCCAGTTTAGTGCACCCAGCCTCCCTGAGACTGGTCCTCAGACTGGCAGACTGCAAAACCTGAGTCTCTATGAAGTCATTAAAAACAACGGTTCTTCAAAGAGCCACATCCCCGGAGTTTCTCCTGCAGCCCGCGAACACGTCATCACCCGCCACGCCTGCAGGACAGAACTGTAGAACGACGTGAGCCCAGTAAGGTCCATTTCCTCAGTCCTCAAAAGAAAGAGCTGTCTGTCATAGCCCATCCGCCCAGCTCTCCTCAGCAGCAATCGGGCCGTATCAAGCCAGCTGGGTCCACAGTCATACAAAAGTTTCTGGGCAGTCTGGATACGAAAGGAGGCAAGTTTCGATTGAATATCCACCAGCCCCTGGCCCCCTTCAGCAACAGGTAGGTAAAGAACTGCTGCCCGAACCCAGTGCCTCCCCGACCAGAAGAAATCCACCAAGGCTCTCTGAATGTCCTCTATCAGTCTTCTCGGTGGTACAATGGCAACCAGCTTATGCCAAAGGGTCGAGGCAACCAAGTTATTGGCAACCAAAACCCTTCCCCTATAGGACAGCTGAGGTAGCAACCACCGCCATTTCGACAAACGAGCGCACACCTTCTCCCTCACTCCCTCCCAGTTTCTCTGGACAAACCCCTCCGTACCCAAAAACACCCCCAAAACTTTTAACCCTTCCTTCCCCCACTCAAGACCCCCTGGCAAACTGGGCACCACCCTATCCCTCCACCGTCCCACTAGCAAAGCCTCACTCTTAGCCCAGTTCACCCGCGCAGATGTGGCCCCCTCATAAAGGGACAGAGCATCCTGCAAACTCTGAACATCCTCCTGACAGCGAACTAAAACATTGACATCATCGGCATAAGCTGAAACAGTAAGAGGACGCACCACACCTAAAGACCCCGGCAGGAAAAGGCCGCTGAGCCGAGCCCTCATCCTGCACAGGAGAGGCTCAATTGCTAAAGTATACAGCTGCCCCGATATAGGGCAACCCTGTCGTATCCCCTCTGCACAGGAATGGGCCGACTCAGCCCTGCCCCCGTCTTCAACAAACACTGTGCACCATTATACAATAAACCAACCCAAGACAGAAACCCATCACCAAAACCAAAAGCTTTAAGTGCAGAAAACAAATAGGAGTGGTCCACCCTATCAAATGCTTTTTCTTGGTCTAAAGAGATGATACCAACATCAAAATTATACAATTTACACACATCAAGAATGTCCCGAACACAGAAAATATTGTCCATGATTGACCGATCCGAACACAATAAGATTGATCAGAGTGCACGATAAGTTCCAGGACACCCTTCAGTCTGTTAGACAATGCTCTAGAAAGTAGCTTATAATCCGTACAGAGGAGGGAAACTGGGCGCCAGTTCTTAAGCAAAGTCAAATCGCCTTTTTTGGGCAGCAGTGACAACACTGCTCGCTGACAGGAAACAGGAAGAAACCCTGTCCTAATCCCCTCCATAAAAACGTCATGAAGGTCAGGTCCAATCGTACTCCAGAACTGTTGATAAAAATCTGTGGAGAGACCATCAATCCCGGTGCCTTCCCTAAGGCCATCTGGTTGACTGCAGCTGTCAGCTCCTCCAGAGTCAGCACACAATCCAAAGCAGCCTTCTCGTCCAGACTGAGCTGAGGAAGACCCTCCAGGAGCTCCTCGCGACCCTGCATGCTGCACTGTTGGGCCCCAAAGAGGTCAGCATAGAACTCCATTGCATGGTTTCTCATCTCACCAGGACTGGTGGTTACTCTGCCTCCTGGAAGCTGAAGGCAGGCCATCTGTTTCCTCTGTGCCACTGATCTCTCCAGATCGAAGAAGAAAGCGCTCGGGGCATCCATGTCTCTCATCTGGAGGAAACGACACCTGACCAGAGCCCCTTCACCCTCTCATTTAGAAAAGAGCTCAACTCCAGCTTACGTTTCTGTAACAACTGCCCTAAAGAAGGGTCAGATTCTCTATGTAAGACCTCCTCTATATGTCTAATGTTGGCCTCAAGTTCCATCACTGCTGCCTTGATCTTAGCAGTGGAATGGGAGGTGTACTGCTGACAAAAAACCCGAATTTGTGCTTTGCCAACATCCCACCACTGCTTCAAAGAAGCAAAATCTGCTCTTCTACTTTTCCAGCACTTCCAAAAATGCTGAAATGTGACACAGAACTGGCTATCTCGTAAAAGTTTATTATTAAAATGCCAGTAGGACTTAATCCTCTTACCTGGCGAGACGATCAGATCCATACATGCACAGTGATGATCCGTGAAGCCAACAGGAGTTATGCTACTGTGGGCCAGTCTAGAACTAAGGTTCAGTGAAATATAGATCCTATCAAGTCTGGCTGCACACACCCTATTATTAATGACCCTCACCCAAGTGTACTGTCGGGACTGTGGATGTTTGACCCTCCAGGTATCTACCAGATCCAGCTGGTCAATAATGCTGTTCAGACTCTGAGCTGAAAGTGGGTGAGGCTCCTCGCCTATCCTGTCCACAGTGAAATCAGGAGTACAGTTAAAATCACCTCCAACTATCAGCTGGTCCTGATGGTACGTATTTAGTACATCTCGTAACTGTGTGAAAAAGTCACTCTGTCCGGACCCGATTAGGGCGTAGACGTTAACAAAACAAAACACAGAGCTCTCTATCTCTGCCCTGACAACCAGCAGGCGTCCCTTTACCACCTCAGTGGAAGATATAATAGTAACACCCGCTGCCGCCTTAAACAAAACAGCAACCCCTGCAGTAACTTTAGTACCATGGCTAAGAACATAGGGACCCCCCCACCAAATACCCCAGTCAGTCTCAACTGATGGGTCAGAATGGGTTTCCTGCAAAAACAACACGTCAATCTTTTTCTGACTAGAAACCTCCGAAACCAAAGCCCTCTTATGCCTGTCCCTCCCACCATTGATATTAAGAGATCCTATTTTAAGGCTCCTCATAGAAAAGTCAGAAAAAAGAAACAGACAAGTCAAAACAAGGAGAGAACAGTATAAAAAGAAGAAAGGTTAGGTGTCATGATCATTAGAAGTTCTTAACCTTTTGGAAGTCCTACTTCCTTTGTCCTTTCTTATGGTTGTAATGTGCTTTTTGAGGCGAAAACGTTTCTTTTTATCCAAAAGGTCAAAACCAACCAGTCTCTGCAGAACAGCAACAGACGTGACAAATTTTTCAGTGTCCTGGAAGTAATCTGACACCTTCACAGATCTATTAAATGATTCATTCAGAAAACGATCTATTTCCTCTAATGAATACAATTCCGTGCTCTGATCAACTTCACCAATAGAAACAGTATCAGCATCCGATTCATACTCCATTTCCTCACTAGCACATGATGCCTGACTGCTGAAAGGGCCCCCACCCTGCTTACCAGTGGTGATCACAGTAGGACCTCCAGGAGTACTGGTGGAGGCTACATCCTCAGTAGTACCTGACTGTGACTGCACGTCAGCACCCAGACACTCAGAGTCCCCCCCTACTGGCACCGGAGCCTGCAGCTGCGCTGACGGGCACAGTCCCTCCACGTTGTCTTCCACACCTGTCGCTACGGCTACGCTCCCTGCCGCATCCGCAGCATCGCGAGGTTCCGCCTCCCCCCCCGCCGCAGTGACTCCAGCCGCATCGGACCCGGCACCCCGCTCAACATCCGCCGACCCCGGGCCGCCAGCCGCCGCGGACGGAGCGTCCGGCACGGCAGCCTCGCCATCAGTCGTCGCGCGCTTTCTGTGGGGACACGCAAAACGCTTGTGTCCCACACCCCCACACTCAAAGCATTTCATCTGCCCAGAGCTGGCATACACCATATAAGCCCCGTCACCATGCCTCACTCTGAACGACACCTCCAGCGTCTGCGTGGCCGAGTCCAGGAACATGAACACCTGTCGCCTCAGAGACTGCACATGCCGCAGTTTGGGATCTTTACAACCCAAAGTCACCGTTTTAAATCCACTCGCAAACTTTCCAAACCTTCGAAGTTCCTTCTCCAACACTTCGTCGGAGATGAACGGCGGAACACCGGATACGGTGATCCGCGTGGAGGGAGCCGATAACGGAGAGACCTGCACTAAACCGTCTCTGATATACACGCCGCTCTCAATCAGCTGATGAACAAGCTGTTCATCCTTCATAAACACCACCACTGCTTTGTTCATTCTGGATGCAAAAGATAGCTCGTCATAGCCGACCTTCTCACCGACCGCCAACAGAACCTCCTCCACCGTAACATCACCCTCCGGGGGGACCAACCTCACGCCCTGCCGGAGAGTCGGAGGCGGCGTCCCGGAGGACGCCATTCCTCCCGGAGAAAAAAACCGATTCCTAAGCAGACACTCCACAAGAAAAGCTTAAGAAACTCACCTGATCATGCACAAAACCACAGGTCAAAGAAACAGTCGGAAATCCGAAAAAACAGGGACAGAAACAGTTTCAAAACTCCGCGCCACTCGCACCTCCGCCACCACCACTCACACTCACACACCGGAAACGGAAGAGGAGAGGAGAGGAGAGGAGAGGAGAGGAGAGGAGAGGAGAGGAGAGGAGAGGAGAGGAGAGGAGAGGAGAGGAGAGGAGAGGAGAGGAGAGGAGAGGAGAGGAGAGGAGAGGAGAGGAGAGGAGAGGAGAGGAGAGGAGAGGAGAGGAGAGGAGCCTTTATGTTTATGTTGAACATCATCAGAAGGTATTGTGGTTGATAACTAACAAGGTCAAATTCCAGAAGGTAGCAACACCTGCAAGCTGATAAATTTAAATGTTGCACTTCCTGTCTTTGGTTGTCAGAGGCGCATCAAGAGATGTATTCAACTGCATGCTGCTCACCCACCCACACACACACACACACACACACACACACACACACACACACACACACACACACACACACACACACACACACACACACACACACATACACACACATACACACCGCTACAGGTAGCTTACCTGGTATGGATAAAGTGTAACTCCTCCATTAGTTCGGTTCAGGTGCTGATGGGCCTGCAGAGCTGCTGTACTCAGTACTGCTCCACTCCCGTTATTACTGCTGTTACCACTATTATTGCCAGGGCTGTTTACTCCAGTCACTGGTTGTTGATGAGAGCCAGCTTTTCCTGAACTGGGAGACCCATTCCTTCTGTCCACCCCACCTCCAAGCCCCAGGGAGCTGGGCTTAGACCCCAATCTGTGCCCTGGGCCTTGAGGTTGTGGGTTTAGGGGAGCACAGCTGGACGTTTGTCCCACCGAGGGACTCCAATGGCTAGAATTGGATGGTCCATGGGACGGGCTGGGGCTTGGAGAAGGGGACTGGGAGGACGAGTGTGAAACGGCAGCAGCAGCTGAGGAGGTGGAGGAAGGAAGAAAAGGAGGAATCCAATCCCGTAAACCAGGACCTCCTAGTGCTCCAGATGCTCCCAATGGCCCCGGAGGTCCCTGAGATCCATATCGCCCTATAAGGGCCGGAGGGGAGGATGGTGGAGACAAATCCCACTGGTCAAGAGTGAGGACCATGCGCACGGCTTCTTGTTTGAGCTGAGTAAGGTGAGTGGCGCAGACATCACAGCGACTGTCACGTTCATTCCATGCCCGTCGAGAACTGTTGGGCACTTGAAGCTTATCATGAAGGAGGAGGGAGAAGGAGGGATCCTAGAAGGAGAGAGAAACAGAAAGCCAAGATTTAGGCTGATGTGTGGAGGAAAAAATCAAAGCACAACGAAACAAGTTGTTTTCAGCTGCACTGGAGAATGTAATTGACTGAGAGGAGAGGAGAGGAGAGGAGAGGAGAGGAGAGGAGAGGAGAGGAGAGGAGAGGAGAGGAGAGGAGAGGAGAGGAGAGGAGTTGGAAAAATCATGACTTTGAATAATTATAGATAATTCAAGACACATTGCCTTGTAGCCTGGTCAAAGATGTGTAGAGAAACA
>JABXJD010000827.1:82500-85000 GCA_013375575.1 Percina caprodes | reverse complement strand
GTGAATACAATCCTCCAATCAATGCCAGATAGTAGTCTTGATTTTCTTGTTTGGAAAGAAATGGAAAAGTCTTTGCCAAAAATGAGTAGATTTAATTTGTTTTGGCTTCTTTTTACTCCTCTGTATCTCCCAGTCTCACACACTCAAACACACATGCACAGCAGACAGGCAACCAAAGGGGCAATAAAGTGGACAAGGTGTGCGGCCACAGACAGTTAAAGAAATGGGCCCCATTGTTCTGGACGGAGACCAGTGAAGGATATTAGAAGCACTTTTCCGGTGTTGGCTGAGTGTTACTGCACAGCCTCCAACTGAGCTTGACGACGTAGATGTGACTTGGGTAACCTGTCTGAAAGTCCTCTGGTAGCTGTGCCAAGAGAACTCTCAATCATTCCCAATCAGCAGAGACGGAAAGCGTAGGTATATGTTAGGAGATAACATAGACACAGATAATTACTGCTTACTAACATACTAGTTAACATAAGTAATTAAACCTAAACAGCTAATGGAAGTCCAAACTATCTGCGTGCTTCTCCTGACAGTTTTTTTTTTATTTTTCAACTATGCGATGTAAGTCGCATGGTTATGATGCAATCGTTAGCCTATTTTTACAAAAACTTCTGCTACGGAGCCATATAGTGAGCTACGAGGTAATGGAGCCTTTTATACATTGTCGTGTTTCTGTAGAAATAAACAATGGACAAATAGAGCTTGAAATCCTTCAGCTGTAAAGTTATTTATTGTCAAAGTGACGGCAAAATGAATGGCATACAATGGGATGCTAACTGCAGGTGATGGCTTCGTAGCATTATAATGGCGCTATGGGAGCTACGCTTAGAGAAGAGAGGCTTACCCCCTTGTGTACAGTCCTTAAGATGAGGGCCTTGTTATTCCTTAGTTGAGATTTGGGGAGCAGCCAAGGATTGACAAAAAGAGCTGTGTTTTGAAAAAGAGTGTTTTTCTTCCCACTAATGTTTTCTTTTTGGTATTTCCAGCTCATCTTTCAGTTGAACAGTATAACTTTGAGTTTGTTTACATTCCCCTAGTCAACACACACACACACACACACACACACACTATGTTGCTAGAACAAGCTAGAGATCAGTCCAGGTCTTGAGGAGTCCAATGTGGAAGTCTAGTTGGAAACTATTTCATTTTCCAAGTCCTATATTTGACAGTATCAGACTCTTCCACGCATCTCTTCACCTCTGAGTTCATCGGTATTCTGTGAATGACTAAATCAGTCTCAGCACCACAGATAGTCTACGTGTGTGTGTGTGTGTGTGTGTGTGTGTGTGTGTGTGTTTGTGTGTGATTCATTTCCTCCTACAAGGGCAGACAAACAGCCTCAACTCTATCCTGTGCAAGGATGGAGTGAGTGACAGAGAGGAAAAGCACAGCGAGAATGTAGAGACGGAGACAACGTCCAAGCTAAGTAAGCAGTGACCTCAACGACTCTGTGTGCTGGGGGGGGTCTATTACTGAGATTTGATAAGAAATGACAGCTCAGCCCTGTTTGTCCATTACTGTTGTTTTTGTGTGTAAGGGCACATATGTGTAAGCATACTGAAGGTAGAGGGTTCAGGAATATGTATGAGGGGCCGTCAGGGACTTTATTCAGAATTACCTCTCATGTAACAAATATGAAATGCTCTTACATACACTACTGAAACACTCTCACATAAAAAACTAGAGGATTATTCGCTCACACACACTACTGAAATGCTCTCATACATACAAGTGAAACGCTCTCACACACACTACTGAAATGCTCTCATACACACTACTGAAACGCTCTCATACACACTACTGAAACGTTCTCACACACACTACTGAAACGCTCTCATACACACTACTGAAACACTCTCACACACTACTGAAACGCTCTCACACACACTACTGAAACGCTCTCATACACACTACTGAAACGCTCTCACACACTACTGAAACGCTCTCACACACTACTGAAACGCTCTCACACACTACTGAAACGCTCTCACACACTACTGAAACGCTCTCATACACACTACTGAAACGCTCTGATACACACTACTGAAACGCTCTCATACACACTACTGAAACGCTCTCATACACACTACTGAAACACTCTCACACACACTACTGAAACGCTCTCACACACACTACTGAAACGCTCTGATACACACTACTGAAACGCTCTCATACACACTACTGAAACACTCTCACACACACTACTGAAACGCTCTCACACACACTACTGAAACGCTCTCACACATACATGTGAAATGCTTTCATATATACATTAAGATGATAAGTAGTATGCGTTCGCAAAAGCTGCATGCTGCCTGTTACGTTACTCCAGCCTTTGAGTTTTCTTTTTTTTTTTAAACTTTTATTCTCTTTTTGTTCATTCTTATTTTTTCACTCAACTCTGAAGTCCTGCCCTCTCTAACAATGTTGTTTGAGAGAGTTTTTGTGTTTTATTTCATGTTTTAATGCTGCTTCCACCAGGACACTAGGG
>JABXJD010000827.1:0-77500 GCA_013375575.1 Percina caprodes | reverse complement strand
CTAGTATCATAAAATCTATTATGTTTGTATAAAACCAAGGGACAATTTGACAGTGTACAATTGAATTATGGATTGTACAATTATTCCATGTTGTTTGTACAGATTCTGTGAAGGACTGAAAACTCTTGGGGTTCTGGACCAAATACGATGACGTCCAGACAGCTTCCGACCCCTGTTCTGCTACGAGCCGAACACACTGACTGCTAACCAGGTGGATGATCTTTTCAGCATTCATCTCTCTCCAGAAGGGAGCAACAAGAGAGCTGCTGAGGAGATGGTTGTTACTTTCTGGAGGAACTATCTCCAAGATGCAGAAGGTAATTAATAGTTTAATGGCAAAATAAACTGATGAATCTGTTTTTAGTATTCTCTTGGTATTCGTAACCATTATCACAAAGCAACCTGCGAATGTTGAAAGATGAAAGACCTGTTATAAATCCATTGCTACAAGAGGCATTCAGAATTTAGATGTTTTGGTTTTGAGAAGTGAAATACTCTTACTGGACAATTTATTCAGTATCAGGTGATCTTAATTGCTTTAGAGATGATTCTCATACACATTAATTGGACCAACTACCACTGATATTTTTGTTTTTACAGAAGAAGAAGGGCCATCCAAACAAGAGACGATATTGGCCTTCACAATTGGAGCATCTGTGGTACCACCTATCGGCTTTTCCCCAACTCCTTCTGTCCATTTCATTCACAAAGGAGATGATGTCTACGTCAATGTTCCCTCTTGCCAACACATGTGTTAACTGCATCAAGTTGCAACTACATGTGTCTTACCAACTATTCAAGGAGAAGTTTGACTTTGCATTAGGAAACACATATGGGTTTGGCAGGGCGTGAACATGTCATGCTCTAAAAACCTTTTCTGTCTTTTTCTCACTTTTTCTGTTTGTCTCTACCTTTCTGCTGGTCTCAGTCTGTTTTCTGAAAAAACTTTAAAATAAGACAGTTATTGTTACAGTTATTTTCATTTTTGAAGGCCCTATGCAATATAACTTATGTATTTTATATTGTTTCACCACAATTCAGTTGACTCAGTCACCCTATGTTTTCAATTTTTTTTCATGTTTTCATATTCTTACCAAATTTCGACAGTTGAAATTCAAACAATTAAGCTGAACATATGCTCTGTATCCGTTTCTGTGACTCACTTTCTGTCTATTTGTCTTATTCTCTCTATTGCTCCCTCTGCATGTTTAAGTCTCTGTCTCTCTTTGTCTTTGAATATAATTGTTCCTTTGAACAAATATTTATCATGTTAATTTATTTTTCATAAAATGTTTTGCAATGTTTTAACAACTTTAATTTACAAAATACACTGCACATGTGAAGAAAACAAACCTTAAAAGAGAATTCCGGTCTATTCCAGCACGTAGCTCTGTTGTCTGTAAATGTGAAGGTCTGTCAGTAGAGAGAAACTAACCAATCGGTGCTGTCTACACCGTGTTATCCTCCTATTAGAGTTAGCACCAACAGGCTTAAAAGTTATAAACTTGTTTTTAGCATGTTAACATGTTCAAAATGTCATTAACAGTGCCGACCCATGTGCATTGAATCTGACAGCTGGAGATGTGAAAGAAATGCATGAAAGTTTTGTTAATTCAGCTGTGTTTAGTTCCTTTGTTGAGAGGCAGTTGGAGAGCTTAGGGACCGTCTACAAACTACAACACAGAAAAGAGATACAAACATTTTAAAAATAAGCATATGCTTATTTTTCTAAAAGTAAGTGCTGTAGTACAACTAGCAGGAGACAAGTTATAATTGAGGTAATTTTGGAGACACTACCTTATTTAATCATTAAATTGATAGTCTACATATTTTTATTTTATCTCTTTTCTGTGTTGTAGTTTGTAGACATTCCCTAAGCTCTCTAACTGGAACTAAACACAGTTGAATTAACGCAACTTTTCACTTTACAGCATTCAGATGCTAAAAACAGGTTTATAACTTGCCCTGTTAAAGCATGTTGGGTGCTAACTCTAGCAGGAGGATAACACGGTGTAGACAGCACCGATTGGTTAGTTTCTCTCTACTGACAGACCTTCACATTTACAAACAACAGAGCTAAGTGTTGGAATAGACCGAATTCTCCTTTAAGGTTTGTTTTCTTTACATGTGCAGTGTATTCTGTGAATTAAAGTTGTTAAAACATTGCTGTTGATAGCTGGATGGATTCCTGCATTATTAATGACACCTGCGTGCCACAACTGGAGAAGTGTTTGCCCCCCTTGTGTGGAGAGGCCATGGTTGTTCCATTGATTATTGAATTATGTTACTGCACTTTCAATTCTTGGTAAATAAACATAATGCAGACAAAATAAATGTAGTTCATTCAATGAATCCAGTACACCCTGTTCCTCCGTGAAGTTAAAGATGTTTATAAAGTGACTAGATACAACTCTATTGAGTTCTGCCCATAGTCTCTCAATCCTTTGGTTGTGGACTGATACACCTGTAATAAGCCTGTTCAAGCCTCTTTCCCACATAAAACGGGCAATATTTATATTTTCCATACCATGCTCACATCTGACCCTTAAGGGCAAGCCAAAGTTCTGTTCTGTATGCTTGGACTTGAAAAATGAAGAATATCAGATGAATGTGCATTGTGGTTGAAGCAAGGGTCAAAGTACTTCAAACTGAGCAAAACCACATGCACTTCCCTGTGCCCTGTACAGCTTTTTTGTAGTTTATGCAAAATGTGCGTGTAAGAGAGCATTTCTCTTGTTTAGAGTGTTTCACTTGTATGTGTGAGAGCGTTTCAGTAGTGTGTATGAGAGTGTTTCAGTAGTGTGTGTGAGAGCGTTTCAGTAGTGTGTGTGAGAGTGTTTCAGTAGTGTGTATGAGAGCGTTTCAGTAGTGTGTATGAGAGCGTTTCAGTAGTGTGTGTGAGAGTGTTTCAGTAGTGTGTGTGAGAGCGTTTCACTTGTATGTATGAGAGCGTTTCAGTAGTGTGTGTGAGAGTGTTTCAGTAGTGTGTGTGAGAGCGTTTCAGTAGTGTGTGTGAGAGCGTTTCAGTAGTGTGTGTGTGAGAGCGTTTCAGTAGTGTGTGTGAGAGTGTTTCAGTAGTGTGTGTGAGAGCGTTTCAGTAGTGTGTGTGAGAGCGTTTCAGTAGTGTGTATGAGAGCGTTTCAGTAGTGTGTGTGAGAGCGTTTCAGTAGTGTGTGTGAGAGCGTTTCAGTAGTGTGTATGAGAGCGTTTCAGTAGTGTGTGTGAGAGCGTTTCACTTGTATGTATGAGAGCATTTCAGTAGTGTGTGTGAGCGAATAATCCTCTAGTTTTTTATGTGAGAGTGTTTCAGTAGTGTATGTAAGAGCATTTCACATGTGTTTGTGAGAGGTAATTCTGAATAAAGTCCCTGACGGCCCCTCATAAATATGGGCTGTCAAACACAACAAAACACATACCTTTCTCAAACACACTCTATGCACCACTGCCAACATTTTGAAACTGAACTGTATGATCGCAACCCACTTCCATTATGATTATTTCCTCTTTTCACTTCTACTATATTTAGCACCAGTTCGTCTGACACTAATGAGGAAAAAAACGAGGATGGCAGATCAGAGAGTAACGTGACAAAAAAATAATTCTTCAATACAAAGGAGAGGAGAAACACATTCTTAGCCGGTCATTGCCAGAATAACACTGGTTTATATTGTATGGTTTATTGGCAAGTCTGTGTGTGTGTGTGTGTGTGTGCGTGCGTGCGTGCGTGCGTGCGTGCGTGCGTGCGTGCGTGCGTGCGTGCGTGTGTGTGTGTATAATTAGTTCCAGATGACTGAACAAGGAATGTAAACCTTTCCTCCTTCACCCATTCTCATTTACCTCCTCTCATCTCTCTCCCCATTACTTGCTCCTGTATTTAATATACACACACACATTTGTTTGTTTCACATATCTGCAGGTATGGGATCAGTGATGTAATGCAGAAAAGATGCAGACGGTCTCTCGCACCTGCTCTGAAAGAATACACACACACTCACACACACACACACACACACACACACACACACATACACACATACACACACAGTAGAAGACAAGAGTATGACAGTATGATAAGAAAATGACAAAGAATGAAAAACTGTAAAGAAACTACTATAAATTCCAAGTGTGTTGGTGGCTCATGATCACGCACATTGGTCTCAAGATGGAGAATGATTATGTGTGTGTGTGTGGGGGGATGATTGAGTCCTATGTCTGTGCAAGAGCAAGGTCAATAACAGAGGTTATAAATGACATCACACACACACACACACACACACACGCACACATATAGGACAAATGTTACACTGACAGAGGTCAAGCACAGGTCTCTCTCACTGGCTTTCCCAAAACACACTCTGTCTGTCACTGTCTCTTTCTTTTGGTGTTTCTGTCTTACTCTCAGGACGTATTATATTGCTTTTCAGGCACCTTATATGTCCAGCTTCTACAATGAAGTATGTAATATACAGTACCAAGGTGATTCTGTCAGTTAAAGATAAGAATACACATCTGGAGACAACTAGTTGATATTCCACCAATAGCAATTACATATTTAGTTCACCACATATAAGCATTATTTCCATTAAAAATGACTAAAAAAAATGAAAAAGAGATCACAAACATCCATGTCTCAAATGTACCACGATTATGAATATGAAGGAAGGCAAAGTAATTGAATGTCTTTTTTGCTTTATGTAAACATTTTTAAGAATAGTGTTTAAACATTACTGCATTATTAAGGCTAAATTATATATGAATAAAAGAAGGGATGGATGGCAGAAATTAGAAAGTTGGTTTCATGCTGTGAAAATAAAAAATGTACACGGACATGCTTACACCTACCTGATGCAGCATAGCTACACATATAAGGATGAATTTGCTGCTATCTTTACACTTAATAAGTAAACACTAAATTAACTCAGTGTGTGACTGGGTGTAAACACACACAGCACACAGCAGAAATAACCCAGAGCAGAAACTCCTCTCCTACCATGTTAGTGAGAGCCTAGACATTAAGGAAACCTCATGCCTCCCCAGAATTTTCTCTCTGTTTCCCCTCAGTGAAAAATAACTTACCCAGTAGGTTCTTCTCTCTTGCTCATTTATTACATGCACCATCCCCCTTCTCTCTCTAAAATATGTCTCTTTTAATCACCTTTTTAATTGGTCATTCCTTCATATGATCCAATAATGGGTGTAAGACTAATATTGGTTAGGACACCATTAGGCACACACATACACACACTTGCACACATGCATAAAGTCGCGTATGCATACATTTAGAAGAGCAGACACACATTTTGGTCTGCACACATCCCTTGTGATGTTGACACGCTATATTAATAACAGAGAAAAACACTTTACAATGTTTGTGTTGCCATAGCAATGCATAAATTAATTAGCATACAAAACTAACTAGCTAGAGGATATAAATTACCTACTGCCTTCTGTCTCGCTGGAGATATAAAGTGTGTTTGTGTGTATATATTTGTTTGTGGATGCAGCATCTGTGTGCTGTATAATGTTCTGTGTGTTAGTGAGGCCTCATGCTATCTGTAATAATAAAAAGTGTCATATATGATAACATCCAAGAGATGGTTTGGTGCCCACATGCACACACTCAAGTGTGTGTGTTTCTCCTTATTTAGAATAAGTGGGTTATGTCTGCTGCCACACCATCACCACCACTTGTCCTTCAATTGAGGGGTTGTCTTCACCACTTGCTGAGGGTAGTCCTTACTCTCAGTTACAGTGAGGGCAGGAAAGCAGGGTTGGTTTACTCAGAGGACAAAACAGTGGCTTCACATGCTTTGCTCTGTGTGGTCTTAGATGTTCGTACCCTTTGAAATGTCACTTGTTTGAATGGCTTTGGGCATGCAACTCTCATGAAGCAGGGTCAGTGTGGAGGTCTTTAAAAGAAGCCTTCTGAGAGCCTTTGATGCACTTCCTCAGATCATGTTGGTGACGTACTTCGGTCTGCAGCTGCCAGAGGCTGCATTCATGAAGCCACGGTTTTGGGACTGACAACCGTAATTAATTGGCTGTCTGAACATTGCAATGGATTATCTTGGGTTAAGTGCTCATCAGCCATTCTACTCCACAAAGTTATGTTTTCCTCACTGCACACATATTAGGCATTATTATGTATAAAAATAACATTGCATGATCAGTGTGTATGCATGGTGAAGTGGGATGTTAAACCCAATCAAAGAGCGTACAAAATACTGGAAACAGATGCTATATTCAAATTTCAAATTCAAAATGTTATTGGCACAAATGTCAACAAAAGAATATTGCCAAAGCGTCAAGGATAACTCTCTCTCTCTCTCTCTCTCTCTCTCTCTCTCTCTCTCTCTCTCTCTCTCTCTCTCTCTCTCTCTCTCTCTCTCTCTCTCTCTCTCTCTCTCTCTCTCTCTCTCTCTCTCTCTCTCTCATACTCTCATACAAATGTAACAAGTGTTTGTATTTCAGCATTTATCAATTATGCTTCATTATTTGAGAGTGTGTCAGCTGAGCTGCCCATCTGTATATAGCCTGTGTGGCAAATGCTGCCCTCCAATTAACAGCCTGAGCTATGCATCTTGTCCCAGCTTGTACAGTGCTAAGTCTAAAGTGTAGCCCCCTGCAACAATGTAAATGAGCTAGTTAACTGGAAGAGAGCCTGGTTTTTATTAGCTGGCCATCTACACCAGTGCCCAGCTGTAAATGAAATAGTTGTTTAAATTACCTCCTGTGTTTTATTTGGAAGTAGCTTGCCGGTGCCTGTTTTTAAATTATCTGGCTATCCATGGTGGTGCTTGACTGTAAATTAACTGCTTATCAACTATGCTGCTTGTTTTTAAATTAGTCCACCATCTGCATCAGTGCTGCACTGCAAATTAAGCTACCAAAGCTATATGTGAAAAAACAGTCTACTTCACTGTGTTAGCTAGCTGTCAATTAGCTACTGTAGTTGCCTGATGTCTGAATATAGATGAGGAACTTGGCTTCATTGCTAGTTAATTTAAGTGGAAAAATAGCTGTTTTCAGCTAGATATTTGCAAGAGGCACAGGTGGCTCTGCAGGGTAATCCTGTAACACCATACTACCAGTAAAAATACAGCTAATTTGTTTCTCAATTGGGTTTCCTACAACTGTCAGCCAAAATGGTTTATTTATATCAGGGCCTAAGAGAGAAATACCAGATTCTAATTATTGCCAGTAAGAAAAGTCAGTAGGTTTTAGGTGTAAGTATGATGGTCCACATATACTGAACCACAAGGAACCATACCTCGGGCCGTGTTAGTAGTGACCTGCCCAACACACTGAACTACAGATCAAAGTTACTTAGCTTTACTAAATACTGTGCTCCACAGGGACAGCTTCGCTAAAAGTTAAATACACTCTTGCACAGAAAAACCATGGCGTAATACTTTGAAGTCTTTCCTATGATCTGTGTCCATCCTTTCCAGAGAAGTACCTGTAAGAGCATCTCTACTTGTACATAAATTAAAGTATGATTTAGTGGGTTCCTCTCTCACAATCCCCCTTGTATTCTCTTGTATTTTTCCCCAAGCCCTTCATCCTATCCTTATTCTTCCATATCCCTCCCGTCCCTCCCCCACACTCTCTCTTTCCCCTCTCTCTCTCTCTCTCTCTCTCTCTCTCTCTCTCTCTCTCTCTCTCTCTCTCTCTCTCTCTCTCTCTCTCTCTCTCTCTCTCAGACAGTGATAAATTGCTTGTTGGGTTGAGTAATCCATCTTGCCGTATCCCACACCTGAACACACACTCCCTCACACCTCCCATGCTCCCTTCTTTTCCTCCTCTTTTTCTCCATCCATCCGTTCTTCCCTCCAGTATCCTTTCATCTCAAGGTTAGTCAGGCTCACTGAGGAGGAACTGAAGGTAAAGATCTGCCTGACAACTCCTGGCTATACATGTGTGCGCACACAGGTGAACAGTGTGTGCATAGAAACAGTATGCGTACCATTACACACACAAAAACACAAACTCAAATATACAAACTCAGTCAGGGTTTTTTTCTGGCTCAGAATTAGGTAAAAAGGTAGTATGTCAACCATGACCTACTGCAGAATTGAATGGGAAAATAAACTCAAACATGTGCTAGGTTGTGTGTGTCTACATCTGCCAAAATTACTCTTAGAAGGCACCAGGCTATGTATTATTATTATTATTATTATTATTATTTGTATTATTATTATTGTTCAATAATACAGTTCAAGCTACAGTTTAAAAAATGATGGTAATTAGGGTGTCCTGATGACGTGAAATAAAGTATTTCTGATTCTGATTAGGATAGCGTACCTCATTCCCCAGTTGCCAGGAACCTTTGTCACATCCCTCTCTTTTGGCCAATATATTTTCTTCAATTAAAACTATCTATGAAAAACAAATAGATAATTGATGATATGACAAGCGTCTCTAGTCATAATGTTTACCATGTTCACCGTCTTATTTTAGCGGGTTAGCATGCTAACATTTGTTAATTTGCACTAAACACAATATTGCATAAAGGAATTTTAACCAACTACATCTTCTGTTACACAGTGTGTTGCTTACAATGTATACTAAGATGGCATAAAATAGGAGTAGGCTACCTGTAAAAATTTATGTTAAAACTAATATTCTCCCAGACAATACGAAAAACCAACCTATTAATGTAAGAGTTTTTGATATAAAAAATAATTTTACTTTGAAAAGTAGACTTTTAAATAAACAAACCATGTAATCCCAGGACTTCAAACCAATTTGTCAGGTGGTTCCCCCAGGCCTGTACAAAGAGCTTTTATATGTTTCAACATAAACTTTAAACCTCCGCAGGGTGTGCTTGAATCATCCTGCAAGCCTCTGAAACTTAAACCATTTTTTAACAGTCCTATAGCCATGAAAGTCAACTGAGCGTGCTTGCTTATTTCCAGGCTTCAGAATCACACAGTAGCACTCATTCATACATGGGAGCTCCATAAAGCAACCATAGTGCTCCACTGTTGGCCACAAACTCCTCAAAGGGAGCAGTTGGGGGTTAAGAGTCTTGCTCAAGAGCACACTTTTTATTGAGAGTGGGGAGTCTTATGCATGGACATCAAATCAGGATTCAGCATAAGCTTGCATTACCAACTGCTAGACTGCTGCTGATTCAGAATATATGATCGGTCAGATATCATAATGGTTTATCAGATAGTAGATAGGAGATTCATTGAGATGGAATAAAGTGTTAAAAAGGCAAGATACAGAGATATATGGAGGTAAAGATTAAAGAGGGAGAACCCTGCTTTAGTTTGACTCCCTCTCTGATACTGGTAGCCTGGTGTACAGTCAATAGCAGAAAACAGTAAACAACAACAACCATCTCAAACCCTCTAAATCGAGCCCCTCAGGCTCCATCTGCTCAAGGTAATTGGAAAGTTTAACGGCTTGAGGCTATTCTCTGCGTCTGATTGAAGCGCAAACTGGGAACAAAAAGCCAATTTAATTCTCTCTCTCTCTCTCTCTCTCTCTCTCTGTCTCTCTCTCACACACACACACACACACACACACACACACTTTCTCTTTCACCTCTTAGCCTAAAGCACTTTCTTTCTTTCTTTCTTTCTTTCTTTCTTTCTTTCTTTCTTTCTTTCTTTCTTTCGTTCTTTCTTTCTTTCTTTCTTTCTTTCTTTCCCTTTCACTCGTTCACATCTTCCTCTCCCATCTTGTTGATATGCTGGAGAGAAGAATGGTGTTAAATACTGATGATAAGCATCAGAAGAAAGTGGATGATATTTATGTCTTTTAGTCAGCATGAGGTAAGGGAGTGATGACAAATGGAAAGAAAGACAACCTGGCATAGCAAGTAATAAAGATGTGTTTGTTAAGAATCAGTTTACTTTACTCAGATACAGTGGCCCTCATTTATCAACCTAACATGGAAACCATCACAGATATGAGCGCAGAAATCCTCTTACGACAGGCTTCACATGGGGTTCATGAAACGTTCGTACCACACCAATCAGAGCGTAAGAATGGTCGTATGTATATTGATAAATGCAACGGCTGGAAACGATCGTAATTTAAATATCACAACCTAATATACCTAATATATTCTCTGTTTTGAGGCCTCGCCCCTACTATTTACGACATGCCAAGAGGTAATCCGGCTAAGAAGCGGTACTTTTCAGAGGTGGAGATTGAAACCCTGACATCTCAGTTTAATTTGCAGTAACGTGTGTCCTATTAGGCAGCCTAAAAACTGGTATTGAAGGCTGTAGAAAGAATGCGAAATAGAAAGAGATCACTGATGCGGTCAACAGTGTTGCCATATTAAATCGTATTCCAGCTGAAGTTTATTTAATTTATACATCCTTGACATATGTGTGCTATACTCCTAATAGTAATATAGGCTTGTATTGCAATCTCTTAGGCCTACATGTAGGCGTACCTATATTTAAATAAACACAGTAGAAGATTTTATGCAGTGTTTTTTTATTTTATTTTATTTTATCTTGTTTTTTTCGTGAGTCAGAGCCAGGCAACAGCTGTGAGGGAGAACGCTGGACCACCAACCTGACCCTGTCTCTTGACAGCAGAGGAGCTGGAAAAACAAGCCGAAATGGCAGAAATAAATCGTTCACTTGTGGCCATTAACGACACTTTAAAAGAGAAACGAAAACCTGAAGAATAAATAAAAATGTTGTGCATTGTCATGTTTCCTGTATTGAATATCATTGCCAAACATAACACTATATTTTTTGAAAGCAAGTAGTAATATCCTGTCTTCTTCGTACAGCCCCCAGTTGGGGCTGTGCTGGACGCTGCTCTCTGGGCATCGGGTCAGCTGGCTCCGTCCTTACATTTATGACACCTTGTTTTCCTGCCCAATGTTCTACAAAACCCCACAGGCTAAAACAATGTTGCAGACTTTTTCTGGTGTGTATAGTAGGTTCCCGTGAAGGTCTAATATTAAAACCTAATAAAAAAATAAAAGCTTTTTTTCAAAATACTACAGTAATTGATCCACAACTACTGCAGCAAAGTCTGCCATGGAGCCAAACTGGAAACTGCAGCTTAAATGTCATCCTTGTTCTCGTTTCACCTCCTGCCCTTTACAATGCTCTGACACAATAGATTCACAGTGCTGCTTAAAATACACAGACACACACACACACACACACAAACCCAGCATTCTCTTCTCCTCCTATCTTTGGCATTAGACAGCCTCTTAACCTATATAGTTAAGATAGGAATGTGCACGCACATATTTGCGGCCCCTCAATGTTGTGTATTTAAAACAGGAATGCTATTACAGTACTTGTAAAACATGAACGACTGACTAGCTCTAATTTTGACCCTAAAAGGTAGGTGGGTTGTCACTGTTGTCACAGTAAGCACACACACACACACACACACACACACACACACACACACACACACACACACACACACACACACACACACACACACACACACACACACACACACACAGTGTGTTTATTCACCCATCCTAGCTGTCAGTCTTGCAAAATGTGCAGTGACTGTTCAGACACAGTTTTTCTATCCTATGTGTTTTCCTCAGACTTTAAAATTTCACTACCATCATCCATAGCTAAGATAAAAAGTGTTCCAGTAACTGCAGGTGCCAGCTCCAACACTCTGTGACACTGTGAAGTCTTGCTTGCTGAACAGTTTATTTGAAGACTTGCTAACCACACTTTTAATATTAGCTAACCTGTCATCACAAGTTGATATATCAAACAGAAACACCGCAGACACACACACACACACACACACATGCACTGTCACAGGCTATCACACCTCTATCTTCAGCATCTCACACTAGGAAAATCTTGTGGCAGGCTGAGGTGTGAGTGACAGGCATGACGTGTGTGTGTGTGTGTGTGTGTGTGTGTGTGCTTTACTTTATCTTTGTGAACACCAGTTTAAGTTGTCAACTGTCAGTGTGAGTGAGTTTTGGCTGGGCCTTATTTCTTCAAGGGACAGTTTTAGGGTCAAAATTTTTAGGGTTGCATGAGACTATAAATATACAGTATATAGCCTTGTTGCATTTCTTGTCGGCTGGCAGGTTTACTTACAAAGTATGAGCTCACTAATGTCAGATAGTGTGAACAACCTGCTGCTGGGCCTTCTTCAAGTTCCTTTTTTAAAAGGCTTTTGAAAATACGGGAAGATTCCTAAAGTTGTACACATTTCAGTCCAAAATGCTATACACCTCAAATATAGAAGAATGTTTATCTGTATTTCTTTTTTCATGTCCCCAGGAACAATGTGATTGTGTAAACATGGTTTAAAGTTGGTGCAGTGGGATAAAAGATAGGCAAAGGTAAACAGACAGACAAATAAATAGATGTGCACATACAAAACTTAAAAATATAAATAATATAGTTATTATAACAGTATTCTATGCACAACATACAAAATCTCAAACTTTGTATCACCAAAAATACAAAGATACCATATATTACCATCTAGACAGGTGGAGACAGTTGAATAAGTATTGTAGTGTTCCCTACTAATTTCTGTATTGTGGAGTGATGGAGAGGCAGTTGCCATGGTAGCTATGGACCCTAATGGCAGCAGGCACTGTTGCCACTTTCACCACCATCCAGCAGTGCAGTGTGCTCTTAGTAGAGCACATACACACATGTCAGTGTGTTTTCATGTGAACCTCAGGGTGCCTTGGTGTGTGTGATATTGTCTAAGTATCTGTTGTGTGCCAGTGTCTTAGGGTGTGTTCACTCATGCATGCGGTTTGCCTCATGTGTTGCCGATGTGCAGTACTGGTGTTTGTTTTGATCTTGGAGGTACACAGAGGTGCACTCAATGTAAAACTGCCTTATGTATGTATGTATGTATGCATGTATTTATGTATGTATGTATGTATGTCCATGTATGTATGTATGCATGTATGTATGTATATATGTATGTATGTATGTCCATGTATGTATGTTCATATGGGCTAATGGGCTGTGGCTCAGTGGTAGAGCAGTTGCCTGCCAGTTGGAAGGTTGGTGGTTTAATCCTTGGCCCATGTCCCGAGTTGCCCTCGATGCTGCGTCCACAGTGTATGAATGTGTGTGAATGGTTCCTGTATGATGTAAAAAGCGCTTTGAGTAGTTGTTAAGACTAGAAAAGCGCTATATAAATACAGCACATTTACATATGCATGTACAGTATGTATGTGATTTACCAGGAAGTCATTAAATGGGAGAATTAAATTAGTAAAACAAGTACAAGTACACAATATATGCCATATATGCCAACGAAACATAGTCCCTTTAATTTCTTTTAAAATTAGCCATTGAGCGAGGACTGCATTTCAAGAATTAAAATAAAACAAACCAACACTATGCAAACACTTGGCACTTTGCACACCCATCTACTAAATCTAATAGTGTGTGTATTTGTGTTTAATGTCCTAATTAATGCACATTGGCAAACTCAAATTCATCATCTGCTATGTTTTAGAACTGGCAAAGCTTTTCGTAGCTTCCCTGGCTCTTTATAGACCGACGGCTACACACAGTGCGTTGACTGTGGAACTGGGAAGTTAGTCTAATTAAGTGTGTCCGCTCTGGGTCAGTGACTGTAATGACAATGATAGCACTATTATGGAAAACGATCCCTCTTCTTCTCCTTCCTCCCTCTCCTCCTATAAATTTAAATCTTTGTTTCTCTCATTCTCCTTCTTTTCTTCAGAGCCTAATTTAGAAAAAAACATGTTTGTGAGGGAAAGAAACAGAGATAGAGATTGTGTAAATGTGTCAGACTCTGGCCACAAGTTCATCAGACTGATACTGGGTTGGACCCTTTTGTCTCCATAACAGTGTATATTCTTCAAAGTAAAGATATCAAGTGCTGGGAAAATTCCACAGGGATTTTAGTCAATGCAAATTTGTTCCAGCTAGATCTTAAGCAGAACGATCATGTTGGTTCCACCTCATCCCAAAGGCGCTCTGCTGGTTGAGAAGTGTAGACTGTGTGGATGGCAGGAGAAGAGAGGAAGTTGCTGTTATGTTAATCGTTATACACTGTGTGCTTCATGACATTGTACATTATCTCACTGACAGTATCTATTAGAAAGAGGCTGGGCGATGGGATTCTTTTTCCATTCTGCTAATGTTATTTAAAATAAATTAACACATAATTGACAACCAGTGAAAAACCCAACATCTTTTAACATTAAATGTAATTATGTTCCTTGAAGAGACCTCACCATTAAAAAATGGAACTACCAGCTGATCACTAATGCCTGTTTTTTTTTTATACGTATATGCCCATCTGTTAGTTTGAAGGAGTTCTTCCAGTCTCCTGACCCATGTCATAAACAAGGCATTTTGGCCTTATTTGGATAATTGTTGTTTGCCATTTCTTTCTCTGTGACACTGTAAAATTTTTTTGGTATTGTCTTTAGGTACCAGTCAATAGTGTGTCCAAATCTTTGACTGGTACTGTAATTATATTGTTTTTTAAAAAGGCCAATAAAGTTATTGAGTTGATATAGTTAGTAACACTAGGTCCTGGTGGTGTGTGTGTGTGTGTGTGTGTGTGTGTGTGTGTGTGTGTGTGTGTGTGTGTGTGTGTGTGTGTGTGTGTGTGTGTGTGTGCTTGTTGCAATTTAGCCTGCATCAGCATCTTTGCCTCCCCTCACACACTCTCACACACACACACACACACACACACACACACACACACACACACACACACACACACACACACACACACACACATACACATCCATTTAGACCGTCTTGCTGTTATTGACAAAGTCACCTCTTTATATGGTAATGTATTTCACACCTGAAAGGCATCAGGAGGGCATGATCACTCTGTGTTTTTGCACACACACGCACGCACACAAGCGCGCACACACACACGCACACACACGCGCACACACACACACAAACACACACAAACACATACACATATACACACACACACACACACACACAACTTGGCCTATATATTCTCTCTTACCTCTTCGTCGAAAACACACACATGCACACCAACACACGCTATTATATACATGAGTTCCATATATTTTCACCCTCTTTCTGCCTCTTACCTACGCTCACACAGCTATGAGGAGCCCATTAACGCTGATGGAGATATGTATGCGGCTCACATCTGTCACATGTCGCTGCCTTGGCAACACCAGCTGCTGTGGTTGCTGGAGGCCTTCTATGGTGTTATGGGATTTGGTTATTACAGGATAGCTAGCTACCTGTGTGCAGAAATACATCCCTTTGAGGACAGATTGCAGAGCTATAATACCACCATTTGATCTGAAGTTGACTAATTACAGACAAAATACTGGTTTGGGATAAAAATTACCAAGTGACTGGGATTAATTAAATGGATTATTTCCACAAGAGTGTTTTGGTGAATTGGAAAAGGCATCTGAAACAGCAGATGGATCATAAGCTCTTAACCTCAGCTTTAGTTCACCTGATGGTCTGATGTACCTTTTTCTTAATGTGGGGCTCTTTGTTTGTTGGTATTAAAAGGATTTTGTTAACATTAGGGTTAATACTTTTTTTTAATTCTGCATCCCACTAAAGTGGGATGTGGGTGTTTTGCACAGCAGTTAAAAGACTGTTACTCTTTATATTTGAATAATAACAATGATTGTGCCAACTATTGTATGTAGATTGTTTCCATTATTGATCTCTTCCATTTATTTTCTGTATGTATTTTCTGTTTAGTTTTTTTGTGGTCTCGGTAAATCTTACCTGATGATTATTAGATAACTCTATTGATTAGTTGTCTTTTGATTAGTCTGGCTCAACAGATGTAGATTGCTGGGATAAGTCATTCCCCTTTTGCTATTTCTGCTATTGACGCTGCCCAGTATGCTTGTGATTGGTTTAAATAAATACAAAAAAGCCAGAGCATTTTTTCCCCCTGTCCCAGAATAGATAGGCTGTCTAGCCAGATACTCCAATGCTGACACAGCGCTGTGGAGATAGACTTTTGATTGATATAATATGATTAATCAACTTGTGTCTGCACAGAAGGCTCACTATTTCCTAAATACTAATGCTTCCACTAGGCTACATTCAACACTTCAAGTTAACAATAGTTGATGAGTAACGTGAACGGCTGGACAGAGATGGCGGTTTAAAGTGTAGCTCCTGGCCCAATTTTGCCAAATAGTTGTTATATACGGTTCCAACTCCAATATTCTACCACTTTTGTGCTCAATAGAGTTACTTAAAGCAGAATGGCAAACAAGAACAGAACCTAATGCAGCGATACTGATGCTATTGCAAAGGCACTATTAGAGAAACAGAAAAGCTACTTCGAACCATGTTTTGCTCAGATTCAACAGGTGGGGATCAAGAACGATGTGAAGCTAACTGCTTTCCATGCTCAACTAGCATCTCTAACTGAAAGCCTTGGCTCTATCAGATTGGATATGAACAACCTACAGTGAAAAGCAACTCAAGTATTCTTGAGTTAGCCAAACTTTTCAAGAGATGTAGGTGAAGCTAGCAGACATGGAGGACAGAAACCAAAGACGCAACATCTGCATTGTCGAGTTGAAAGAAGGGTTAGAAGGTTCTAATGCTATTCAGTATCTCTTGCGCTCCTTGCCTAAGTGGTTCTCGAATTTAACAGATATTCAGATTGAGATTATGAGAGCCCACCGAATTTACAGTGATAGCCAAAAGAAGAATACCACTACTGATTTTCTACGTGCTCCACTACTCAACCAGGCAGATGATTCTAAAGGCTGCGCGGAAATCTCCGTTTGTTGTCAGGGGCCGGAAAATTAGCTTTTTCCCGGATTACAGCAACTACATGGTCAAACGACGCAAAGCTTTCTATCAAACGATGGATTCAGCATGAGTCAAGGGTCTGGAGTTTTTCCTGCTTTAGCCAAAAACCCTGAAGATCAGGGAAAGCAACCATTATATAGCATTCACCTCCCCGTGGATGCTCAGGACTATGTGAACCGGGCTGCGGCAGGAAGAGCCAATGCATCGGATTCTGTCACGGAGGGCGTGGAGGAGGATCAGGACTGAAACAACTGCCTGATGAACATGGACCATTGGTTTGTCTTGTTCTCTTAATGTGTCCTGGTTTAATTGCACTATTATATTATATGATTACAGAGACTGTGTTTCTTAATGCTATATTGGTCTAGTTTAATATGGCCTACTTTCCCGAGATGAGCTGGGCCACTGTTGGGCTAGAGTTTTCTTTCCAATGTGCTTGCTATTTTGTGCTTTTTGTTTCTTGTTTTTGTTGATGAGAAATGCGTAGCAATATCCACATATACTTTCATTTAGAACGCAGCTTTTTTGATAATTAATTGATACATTTGATTTCATTTTTAGTTTGGAATTGTGGCAGACTGAATGCACCTCATAAACAAGAGAAAAAAAAGAGAAATGTTGCCATTGCATTATTACAGGAGACAAATACAATTGCATCCTCCTAAACAAGTTCTAAAACAAAAGGAGTAGCCAATGTGTTGCAATACTTCTTTACTGAAAAATTAATCCTATATCATTCAGTTTATTGCAGAATTCCAGATATTTTCAGAAATTAATGTTGGCTCTGTAGAAGACAGCAGAATATTGTGGGACACTGTAAGGCCCCTCCTTATCTGGTTTGACCCAGATACATTTGTTTGTTGCTGTACTTTAGAAAGTGCTATGACAGAACTATGGTCACTCCATGACGTTCTTTTTGCCAAAATCTCTCTAATAAACAGCCACTCTTTGGCCCCATTGTTCAACAATACAGCACTCCTGATTGGTGGGAGCCATATAAAAGCTCCACAATGGGAACAGAGGGAGGTTCTATCTAAAAGGTACATATCTTCACATGATCAGGGATTGCTCTCCTGTTGGCCAGTTTTGGAACAATATTGCATCCAAAATATATACTGTTATACTGTACCTGTTACTATCAGTGCTTTGATTCTGAATGATTTGTCAGCCCTTCAGCTCTCCAAAATTCAAAAACGTGCTGTATTTGCTGGACTTACAGCTGCTAAGAAAATGATTGCAGCACGTTGATTGCAACCACCTCATGACTTGTCTATTTGTACATGCACCCTTTCTTTTTTGGATGTCACATATATGGAGCTTTCCACGGCTCGCATGAATGGAGCGCCAGGAAAGACTTTGGAGTAGCTATTAATTAGTGTTTACTGTTTGTTTCTGAGCTGCGTCATAGGTCTCCTTCAAACCTTTTTCCGAAATGTACTCTTTTAAGTCTGCCCTCCATGTCTCAAGTCTGGTTATTGATGTTTCTTTAGAGCCAGATGCATCCCAGTTATATTTTGGTGAGATCATTGTAATTGTTTGTTATAATTTCTTCTAAGGATGAGAGTTCATGAATCCCGACTAATTGGTTTTGCAGAGAACCATACGTTAGAAAGATTTCTTCAAAGGTCATGTTTAACATGTTAAAACTGTATAGTAAGACTTGGACAAGGAAGCTGGTTTGTTTGCAAAAGCAGAGAGAGAAAACTAGATGGAAATAATTATGGATTGACATCCATTAGCTTTCCAAGTAACAAGCACTAAAGGTGGCCAACCTTTCTTTCATGAACAACAAAAAGAGAAGAAATTACTCCCCATATACTATAGCAAGCTGTTTGCTATTGAATTTGTTTCATTAAACTCTAGAATCTCTGTATTGTGTAAGCAGCTGTTTATCTACAGCCAAAACTAGGCAAACACATCAATGGGTCTGCTAATGTAAACATTTTAAGTGCACACACACACACACACACACACACACACACACACACACACACACATGTACTATATATATATATATATATATGTATATATATATATATATATATAGTACATACATGAAAAAACTCCAACCCTCACGAAACATGAAAGTTGCCAGTAAGATGTCCTTCATTCATTTTTATGTCTAAAGTGGAACAGTATATGTTTCACCTTATAAACATACATGGTTTTGACTTTCAGATAATCGGAAACACACACACACACACACACACACACACACACACACACAGAGTGACCCACTTTCCTGGGTTGAACTGGACCAACCAAAAACAGATCACCCTGCATCCATTTATGGAATAAATACACATTCACAGACACACACACAGAGATACACACACCAGTAGAACAGGGACAGAGGCCTTAAGTGAGTACAGCTGTGTAGCCAGATGTGCTTTCGAGTCCTGTAGTCACAAGTGTGAGTGCATTTTGAGTGTGCGTCTAAACCTGAAAACCTACTCTGTTCATTCTAATCCCTCAACAGAGCACTCTTTTGCTGCTTTGCTTCTCTCTCTCTCTCTCTCTCTCTCTCTCTCTCTTTCTCTCGCTCTCTTTCTTTCTTTCTTTCTTTCATTCTTTCTTTCTTTCTCTCTCTCTCTCTCTCTGCAGCTCACTCTCAGTTTTGGACTACTTTGAATAATAACTAAATGAAGGAATGATGTATCTTCTCTAAGACATATAAGTGTATGAGCACACACAAATTGAACTGCCACAATCAAATATCATTATATTTAGGCATAGTAACAAACTGTAACATGGGCGCTTGTGTGTATGTATGTATGTGTGTGCTTGTTTCTGTATTCACAAAGACCCTAACAAACTGCCACACAAACATGCTGAATGCACTTCAAGCACAACAAACACAAATAATTGCAGACATCCAAACAGCACAATATTCAATGGTAGGACTGGTGAAGGTCATCATTTGCATAGCATTAACAACACTGTGTGTGTGTGTGTATGTGTGTGTGTGTGTGTGTGTGTGTGTGTGTGTGTGTGTGTGTGTGTGTGTGTGTGTGTGTGTGTGTGTGTGTGTGTGTGTATGTATGTGCGGGTGTGTCTGGGGGGGTATATTGTTTAGTGGATGTGTGTTTCTATTTTAGCTGTGAGGGGTCCCATATGTCCCAGTGTCCTGTGGGAATAACATGGGGCCTCATGCTGACAGCACAACAGGACAGGAAAGGACACACACTCACACACTCAGCCAAAGTGCTGTTCTAGCACATTTGGTAAAGGAGAAGGATTATTAGGTCACAATGCTTCACCACCAAGGACATGAGTTCAGCTTCTCCCAGACACAAAACACATGCATAGGTCAGAAGAGTCTCGGAAAGGAACCACACTGTAAACCCAAATCGTGTCGGGCATACAAAGATTTAACAGTGGAGTGCGTCTTATCATGCATATCATGCACAGATTGTTTTAGGTCAACCAGTAATACCATGTACCAAGTACCATAAAAGATCTCTGTGTCAACTTGATTAGTTATCTTTACTAACACTTCATTCATATTAACATTTCTGTATCTGCAGCTGATCATACGTATCTGCAAATAACTTAAAGTAAAGTAACTCAATTTACTTTATTTGCAGATACTTTTTCCACAAAGACGTATAGCAACTACACCAATTACATTACTGTGACTTATTTGCCTGTGCTTATTCTACCCTGCAATAACGTACATCACAATGGGGAAGCTTTAATCAGCCTAAACTAAACCCAATCTCACAAATAACATTTTAATTAGTGGTCTGCCCACCAACACCATTAACACCCACTGTTCCTTACAATTTCCAACTGTCATGTTCTTGAGCTAATGAGAAACCACTGTTTTAACCTCTGTCTATGTCTGACTTGCTGTACAGAACGTCTTTCTGTCCCACTGTATCTGGATGCACTTTATTAGCCCCATAGTGCATACTATGTGCTGCTATGTTACCAATTAACTCTGAGGTTGCATTCATAACTAAAATCCAGTCAACTGCAACAGAAGAACACTGAACCCAGAGGCAACATGTTGTAAAAAATGATGATGAGTCAAAAACCACTGCCAGGCGAACTTTCAATGTTTTTGTTCATGCCTACTATCTCCATAACCCAACTCCATTACTTTCTACCAGCCAATCCAATGTCGAAACCAAAATGTACTTATCTCATTTGATAAGGTTGATCTAATCCAAGTACAGGACCACGTGCATGAAATTCAGTTGTCTGAAGTGACACCAAATGTATTGCAGGCTTTCCTTCCAGTTATTTAAACAGTGTTAGATGTTAGCACACTTTTTTGTTTTTATTGCTTTTATTGTAGAAAATGCTGCTGCTGTGACAAGTAAATTTCCCCGCTGTGAGATGAATAAAGTATTATCTTATCTTATCTTTAATTTGTTGGTTAATCATAATACAAGAGGTAGAAATCTACTCAGGGTAGGCTGGATATTCAGTATGTTGCAAGCTCATAAAAAAAATCATTAATACTTATATCGTATACACATATGATAAATTTGTATCGTATATGATTTGAAACCATTTCATACATCAACTCACACCACTCTGGGGCTCATAATCTGCCTGTTAAGAATCACTGTACTAATGGAAATAAAATTGATTATATGTATTACCTGAAGAAAAAAAGAAATCACCTGTCAAAGAAAATTAGAAAAAACCTACAATCTATCTATGTGGATTAATATCTGCTCAAAGTACTCAACGCCTTTCAGTCATCCATCATGTTAATTCCCCCAAAAAGAGAAAAGCAATATAGAACAAAGTGAACTCATTGATTATGGTGATATATGATCAATCAGGTAAACTAGAGAACTCTTAGACAAAAATAGTCTTTTCTTTGTCATCTTATTTTGTTTTGGCATTGTGTCAGTAATTGATTTACAGCTTCAAATAAAATAATTATTCTAAATCCCAAAGGCTGTTTAGTCTCTGCTCTTTTCCACAGCTAATCAAAATGAGGGTTGGACAAATTACAGCAACCCTATGATTTATGAGAACAATAACTCTGACTACACAGCAACACAGCAAGGGAATGATGGGAGGCCCAGTCTTTCATGAGCAACCAAGTTAATTTGTGTTACTGTCCAACTGCCACATTTGATGAAGGAGCAAGTTATTTTTGGAGTCTGTGCTAGTGAGCATAGCCAACACCCCACCGTGACAGAGCAGGTATTAAAAACACATGCAATAGGATTCACACACACATTAATACACACTATAGTTTTTACCTTGCTGGAGTAAGGTCCAGGGATGAGTAGTTTCAGTGCTTGTCTTTTCAGCTCAGTCAGCCTTGCATTGCAGTTCTCACACCATATCCCTCTCTCACTACCAGGGGAACTTCCACTGCCTGAGGCTGGTGATCCTGTCCCAAAACCTGGGGAGCCACCCAGAGAACCAGGCGATTCCGTCCCAATCCCCGGAGAGATGGTCCCCGGTGATCCAGAGAAGGACCCTGGTGAGGAGATTCCAGAGCCTGGCGACGGGGTGCCCGTGGAGCTTGGCATGGAGCCGGCACCCTCTGGGGCTGGGCGTGTGCCGGAGCGGGTGTTTTCTTCGTAGGCCTTTCGGTACCATGTGTCGGGGGAAAAGGAGGAAGATTTGGTCGGGGATGTGTCGGGCATCTGCGGGGGAAAAAGAAATAAAAAAATAAAAAAAACTTGAATAATTGGCCTTTGTTTATAGCAGACATTTGGGCATGTCATAGCTGGAAAAGCACAAGTGTAAATATTAATATTCATTCATAAAAGAGGAATTCCACATTGCCATTCCATTTAAAAAAAAAGGCTATATTGTGTGAATATGTGCAACATCCACTCATCCCAGTGGACACAACAAGTTGCATAGAGATGAGAATAAAATAATAAGGAGGGGGTAAGGGCACTTGTCTTGTGTCATGCAAATTAAAAGTCAAGCTATTTGCATTCTGCCTGTAAAGCAAAATGATGATGTGTGTTCATTATTTCCACCAAAGCTAGCTAAATTCAATAGGCTACCTATTTCGTTGAATTTAACAAATTGTACCATTTGTGGGTCTCCTCACAAACTAGTATATTTATGAAATTCATGGGAGAGAATCAAAAGCAAATGAAAAAATGGAAAGAAACTCACAAGCTAAATAAACAGTAAACAGTCACAGTATTGCATGCCAATAACACATAGGCAATGGATAGTGATTTTAAATTATCATTGGCAAAAATCAAATGGTCAGACCATTAAAACACACAAAAGGAAGCAACCCAAGTGTTACAACCCAAGTCAATGCAGTCAACACATTGGATGCTTCTATAAGCTTCTTCTATATCTAAATAGGATTATGTCAGATTCCGTGTGGAGACCTGTGTTATTTTTCTTTATTCAGACGGCCACATGGGAACATCAAATGAGCCGCAGAGAGTTGAAAATTAGATATTTTGCGGCTAGGTAAATCCAGTCAGAGAGCAGACCCACTGATGTGGTGGCTGGTTGGGTACTGTTGCTGCTTTAATCCCTCACAAGGGCTATAATAAGAAAGCAACGAGTATGCTGATAGATGAGAATGCTTAATCATCTCCAAGTAAAAAGATGGGTATAATGTGAGCCAACCCTATGTCATAAATTAATGTTAATTTGGCTGTGGAAGGTAGACAGTGACACAGGTGTCAGAAGTGAGTACCTGATGTAGCAGCTTGGTCATCCGTTAGTGATAATTAAGATATGTGGGAGAACTATCAGTAAGAATGCATGCCACTGTTGTGACCAGTGATGTGCGAAATGTGATCTTCACAAAGCACTCAATCAACAGCATTAGCACAAATCTAATGAGCTTTTGTGACTTTTCTATTTATGTCACCCTGAAAAAGGTGAGCAAACTGTAGTTTTCAAGTAAAATAGGTGGCCTGTGTAGTGTAAGGCGAAGTGCATGCATCACTGAATGGACGATAAGTTTTTTTTATGTTTACCAGGCGTATAGGCTAACAGAGGTGTGTCCACCCCTCGGCTACTGGAATGAATAACCTACCCCATATTTTCTGCTCCGGCTGCTCACAGACCTCTCCTTAGTCCCCGACAGTGAAGTCATGTTGGAGGTGAGAGTAGGGGGAGGAGATGAGAGGAGAGGAGAGGAGAGGAGAGGAGAAAGAACCTCTGCTGATGCTTCACATTCAAAAAGAGACCATCGGATCGATTTCAATTAACAACACGTCACTGCAGTTTGCTCTTCTCAATCTGGAGGCAACCTCACACCACTTCCAAATGCATGTAGAAACCGATTATATCCCCATTCCGTCGCAAATAAACACACAAAATCCCCGAATGGTTCTTTTGTTCACGCGTTATTGGCACTGAAAAAAAGCTCTAGACTGACTTCTAAAATAAGAAACATGAACAGGTCGTGCGAGAGGGCAGACCGCTCCCTGTCAACAGTGTGCTCTGCACTGAATGAATGAGGCTTGCTGCTCAACAGTGCTCCGGACTTGCATCGCACTCAGCCCAGCCTCTCTCCATCAGCTCTGCCTCTGCGTCTGAGGCTGGCCAGGTAAAGCAAATACCCCACCCCCAGGGGCAAATTCCGTGTTATGGGCTCCCGATGAAGTCACAAGTCGTAATAGATCGAGTAGCCTATAATCTGGCTGGCAGGTGCTGACCACGGCTAATTGAGTCAGTTCCTTGTTTTTTATAGGCTAATTGTTACTATTCGTACCCTCCTGTTGACTTCCCGAGGGTCCGCACTCTGCTGAAGCCAGCAGTGGACTGAGGAGAGGAGACAGGAGAGAGGCGCACATCTGGATGAGGGCGGGGCCACCCTGCCCCTCATTATCCAGAGGCCAATTCACATCCAGAGGTTCCAGCTGAGTGGCAGTTAGACGGCTGCCTGTCTCAAGTGAGGAAACTGGACTTTTTAGATTGAGCTTTGTATTGTGGGATACTGTTAGGTTGATGAGAGTGCGTTGAACTCAACAATATAAAAGCGATACTTCCAGGACTCTATAGTTACCACTGAGGAGGATACCTAAGTTTACGTATGTTTTCTCAGTGAATTAGTGGTTCGTAGGCTAGTGGTTTTAGTGATCTAGGGAGACATGATACTGTAAAATAGACAAGTGGACATTGGCTTAATAAAATCCAGGCTATGGCTCTGGACACTTTATTTTTTAATAAAGTAGGATAAGTTCAAACCTTTGTGGATGGAGAAGATGAATAAGAAGCAACGACTGGACCTGGATTTAGACAAACCAGGCCATAAATCAGTGTCATGATGTCTCTAATTTTTGAACATTCAAAATGTTAATTGACTCTGTCGAAACAACATCTTTTTTCTTGACCCACATGCCCTTTAGAAAGGTGACTGCCTGACCGGCAGTCATCAGTCAAAAGGCCAGTCTATGGGTCAACTGGCTGGTCTACCAATTGAGTTTATGTGTTATGTGCAAAGTTAAGAAAAAAGTATGTAGGAAACGGTAAGAGGGTAGGATTAAGATTAAGACCTCCCCTGTAAAGCGACTTTGAGTCTGTGAAAAGCGCTATATAAATACCATTTATTATTATTATTATTATTATTAGTAGTAGTAGTAGTAGTAGTAGTAGTAGGCCAAGTAGTAGTAGTAGTATCCAAGCCTTTGGAAGAGTGTAAAATCAATGTAAATCAATATAAGAGCAGTAATATTTCTGCAATAACTTGTGTCTTCTTGTAACAGAGGAGACACACCTGCATGAAGTCGCAGAAGAAGCACTGTTTTGTAAAAGAGAGTAGGTTATGATTGGTTACACAGTGCCCTCTACTGTGATCGTTAAGCTATTGCTAAAAACACACAGGCACCCAGCAGTTTATTGTGAATAAAGCATGTTGGACATGTTATGGTAATAACAAAATATTTGCTGTGAAAAAGCCTTTTGGCAGTTTGAGGGAAAGAGCAGTAAATACATTGAACAATATTGTGCTTTATGTATTATCACTATTAGTAGGTTAATACAAAATAAATTGTGTAACACAAGTGTAATTACAGAATTTATGGGCCTACATATGTTTTTTATAAGAACTCAGACAGGAAGTTATTGGTGTATACCTACTACACATTTTGTGGATAGATCAAGTTGAACCATTGAAATACTGTTATGCTCAGACAAATGTTTTTTTTTAACCTTGATTTATTCAGGGAAGGTTCAGTGAGAGAAAGTCTCTCTTTTGTAATTACAGAAAACAATAATGATAAATGTAAGTAAAAACATGTACAGAAAGCCATTTACTAGTGCCAACACTGACATGAACGCCTTAACCTCTGCATTCTAATCTTACACATCACACTCCACTGTTACGGTGGCCATTTCAATAGCTTTACTTACTAACATTATTGTGGAAACACAACAAGTATGGGAACTAAATGCACACATCTTGTATTACTGCATCACTTCAAATACTAAGTTACTCCTCTACTAAATTAGTATGAAATAGTAGTGAAATAAAACAATAAAACATTGAGACCATTCAACAAAGCACACTGGGTAATAACAAGTTCAACACGTGAACTGGCTGCTATGGACTCGTCACTAGGCTTCCTCTGTCATTGTATATTTTAGCATAGGTAAAGCTGCCGAAGCTCAACATTATATAAAACACCATTTCTCAGACGAGCGTCAATTTGGGAGCTTGCATGCTACCACTCCTTCCTTCTCAAATGCCTTGAAAAGGCTGCCGTTTGTACAATTTCAAAAATAATCGCGAACGAATATTTGAGCCTAGACTTCCGGTCTCATGCTCTCCACAAGCTTCAACTTTTCGAAATAAAAGCTCGCGTCTGGTCCTCTATGTTTTCGTACGTTGGTGTTTTGGATGTTTTTTAACTAAACAGTACGACGAACATGCTAATGAATCAAATTATTATTTTTTACAGCAGATTTACGATGGAACTACCAAAGCAGTTTTGTGTTTATATGTGCGGGATTTGTTCAGTTTGGGGAATGCCACGGTCTCTACTAAGCTACAGCTCACATTTTCTGGCTGACTAAACAGAGGGACTCATCTGCTAGCGATGGGGGGCCGAGACTGAGAGAGCTAGGAGCTATATGGAAAAATATTCACCAAATAAGCCACTGACATTTTACTGTTTTCGGTGGTCCATTCCATAAATACCGAACGGTCCCTAATATAACAAAGTTAGAAAGACAGGCAGAAATGTATGAGCTAAAAACAAAAAGTGCACAGGGCTAGACGCTATGGTTTCCTTCATATGCCTTTTTGTGTGCTTTTGGTCCTTTTCTAGGGTACAAAGAAAGATTTTTTCCCCCTGAACATTATCCCTTGGGGAACTGAAATGAAACAGAATTCATGTTCATTTATTTTTTTGTCCAGACCTCCTGGTTGCCAAATTGATTTAATCTACGCACTCCGGTGCAGTAGATGGCGGTACATGGCTGATTTACATTTCGCGATTCCAAACAAAAATAACAGTGGTGGTTGTGAAATGTTTCACTAACGTAAGCTGTTTCACTTCTTTGATACTTTATCGCAGTTTGAAACGACAAGTAGGGAATGTACATGAACGACGATCGATGCATGAAGTCTAGCTACGTAAATTATCGAAACAGAAGGCTTTAAGATTTGAAGCAAAATGGCTATACGTTTATTAGTTACTACGTCGTTTTCCCTCAGGTAAAAGTTGTTGATCACTTGCGGTTTCAGCTCAAAGTTTGTAGGCGTGCATGTGGCAATTAACGCTAAATGTATGATTGTGCCTAATGTAGGTAAGTTAAGCTGCCTTTATAGAACGTGTAACGTTAATGTTAGCCTGTATACACTGAATCGCATTAAGAACCGTGCAAACCCAATGCACGTTTTCGGTTTTAGCGTTAATGTGCGTTGGCAATAATTTCGCTGCTGCTTTCATTGCTGGGATTGTTTTAGTGTGCGTTTAGCTAACGTTACTAATTTAGCATGCTAGTTAACGTTAGCTACTGGATAATGTTCCAGCTCTGTTTGCTAGCAACCTGTCAGCTGCAGTCTCTGTCCAACTAAGTTTAACTTGTGGGCTTGTGTATTACGAAAATGTTACCCTTGATATTATGGTGGTTTTAGCATGGTGTTTTTTACATGTGACGTTACTTATATTGCAAAGAAAACTGCTAGGTCTTCTGGGGAACCAGTTTCTTGCATTAACGTTGCTAATTTATCAAGTGAGGCACTGTTGTAATTGTTTGGACAGATAGCTGTTGGCTAGTTTGGTATGCAGGCGTTGGTTTCCAAAACATGTACTGAACCAGTTTCCGTGGCGACATGCATTTACGTATTTTCGCGAATTTACTTGGCATTTTCTTAAAGACAAGCAACATGGCCCAACTTTAAAGCGGAAGTAGGCCGACGTCATACCCCGTAGGGCCCAATTGTTGAAGGTTGGTTCATTGGAGGGGGCATCTAGCTCACCCAGTAAGAGCGTTCGCCTCAGAGGAAAGCCCCCCAAAAATAATCAAACAAAAAATCAAGTTGGTTCAATGGCATACACATTGGTTGGTTACACTCCGCTCTCTGTCTCTTCCTCACACAGCTGTCAGTGCTGAAGACTCCCTGGTGAAGACATTTCACATCTTGACACTTCAGTAGACATATGATCCAATGAACTCTACATTGGGACTACATGGACTCATACAAAAATGAAAGGTAACCTAGCATGTAATCCATTGCAATTCCTTAATTATGTCAATTATGTAAATACTGTATAATAATAACATTCATTTAACTATGTAAATACCGTACATATCCACATTCGTTATATTTCTTTATTTCTATTTCTACTCTATATTTCTAATATTTGTGCAACTGCAACACAGAGTTTCCCTTCGGGGATCAATAAACTATTTCTGATTCTGATAATCACTCTCTGAATCTTGTAAACAATATAAAAAAAGTGTTTGAGAATCCACTAAATCTGTGAATGATCTTTCAGGTAGCTCTCGGAAAAAAAGCAAAAAGCAACCTAAAAAGATGCAAACGGAGGAAGTCACTTCAGACACCGTTTCATCTCACGCCACAGAGGAATCAAATGCTGTGCCAGGCAGTGATGTTGCCATTGTCAGCCAGTCCACTGTCAGTTCCTTACCAAGTACTCCAAAAAGAGGAAGGGGACAGACACAAAAAGCTCACCTGACCTCCACACCAGTCCACAGCTCCTCCACTAAAACCTGGTCCAACATCTCGAGGTCCCCTCCCGGAACAAAAGAAGCAGAGGTAGAGTACACTAACCTTGCCAATCAGTTAAAGGTTTGATCAAAGTTTTACTGATATTGTTTCTTGCATTTTGAGCCCACAGATTTTTCAGCATACACAGTTAATTTCAGTGATGTTCCTTAACTCCTTTCATATCGTTTCTGTTGTAGACATCAGAGGTAGATTCACCATGCTGCCAATTAAAACCTCAAACCAGACGCACAAGGGCTAGAGCTTCCCAGTCGAGACAAGTTAGAAAAAGGGTGCGAAATGAGCAAACGCAGACCTGCAGTAGAACCAATGGTCTTCCATCCAAGTGCCAGCGAGGCAGGACACGAAAGGTGGAGACAGGGTTTTTACAGGAGGATACCACTACTCAGTCTGAACGCTGTAGACCAAGATTTGAACTGGAGACGCCTGATGCATCAGAGCAAGGTAGTGTCTTCTTCAACTTTCAATTTTATTATTCTCCCTGGAGGGCGATTGGTTTTGCAACAAGATAAAATACATGAAAAACAACAATGCAACAGCATTCTTCATGTCATGCAAAGTCACTTTAATATGTTTTAAAATGTTGAAGCAGTATGTATTTTAGGAGGTCGTCACTCTCACAATCCAAAGCATGATACGTTGTTTGCAGAATCTCTTAATGTTCTATTCTGTGTGGAATATATTAGCTCGAGTAGCTACTGCTGCTAGTAGAGAAGCTCATGTTTTTAAAAACAAAATGACCTGCTCTAATTCTGTGTCATTGCTGCCCCCCCACACACCCACACACACACCCACCCCACACCTCCCCAGAAGACCAATCTTTGATGTCCTCAGATCTGTCAATAGAGCTGAGTCACCATGAGGAGCAGCTTCCATCTTTGTCTTTCCAGGAAGATGAGAGAAGTGCTGATGAGGATGAGGAGGAGCTACCAAGTTTCTTGATGCAGGTGGACAAAAGTGAGTGAGATTGCAGTGACTGAATGCAAAAAACCTCTGCAAGGACTAGATATGGTATGGATTTTGTGTACACTGTACACTTTTCAAGTGGAATTGTTTTTGTCTTTCAGAGCCTCCATCCATTACAGAAGGAGTGTTTGTGTGGTGCAAATTCAGATGTTATCCATTTTGGCCTGCTTTGGTGAGTGCAGCAACCTGTGTGGATGATTGATTTATCATAAGCATAGTTTTGTAAAAGTTTATTTTAGATGGAACAGTATGTTTTTGTTGTTTTCTTTTGCCATTTTTGCATAATGAGTGACTAAAACAATTTTATTAACAAGTAAGTGTAAATCAGTTTACTGTCATTCAACTTCAAGTGATTGACTAATCAGTTTAGCACTAATAAACACTATGCTAAGTTAAAGCTACACAGTTCACCTCTAACACAAAATTCATATGAGAGGTAAATGGCATTCACTGAGGAAATTGAATGAAAGACCATTATGAAATCTGAAATCTTGCTGACCCAAAATAAGGCCTGTGGTCAAGACTTTACAAAATAGCAAACCATGAAAAAAATGTATGGTTTAAATATGTGCTATTTTTCTCTGCAGGTAAAAAGTGTGAACCGCAAGCAGAAAAAAGCCAGTGTCATGTTCATTGATGATCCAATCATTTACAAAAAAGGGTACAGTAACATTGATTGATGCCTCTGCATTTAAAAGAAAATATATATAGCACGATTAGTTTAGGATCCCAAGGCCATGGAGTCTCTGCTGATCACATTTTGTGATCTTGGCCACCACACCCACATGTGTCTCAAAATTAATGAAAGTGGTCCAGGCATCCTGTGCAAGTAGTTCTGGTAATTAAAAAAACCCTGTGTGATGTCACACATCACATATCAAGAGATTTAAACAAAACATCAGGACGTTGGTATTTAGTTGTATGTTTGTGTTCTTGAAGGTTTACTGTGGCTCTGAAAACCCTAAAGCCTTTTGACTGTGAAGAAGCTAATGAGCTAGTGGTAAGAAGTGCTCATGAATTATACACTCAACTTTCTAAAATTGGTGTAGTCCTTACACAGTGGCAGACAATATTTCTTTTTATTTCTATTCTAGTGTAAAGCCAAAGAAAAGTATGCTTCTGCAATTGAGTGGTCCTTGGAGCTCATAACAGACTACAGGATACGAATAGGTTAGTAAACAGAAATGGATAAGGGACAGTGATTTTTACTTGTATTATCTATAAACAATATTGTCCTGACACCACTGAACTATTAGCAGTTCTAATCATGTTTTGTCTGTGTAGCCTGTGGCTCATTTTCTGGCTCCTTCATCGAGTACTTTGCTCACGACATGAGTAAGTTTCATTGTATAACATTCATTAACACAGCACCACAGAATATTAGAAACCGCGGAATGGAAACGAGTACTTCTGCAGCTCTGCTTAACTACTTTCTTACCTACTCCAGGCTATCCAGTCAGGAGGCAGTACCCGCAGGCAGCCTCAGAGAGACTAACCATCGCCAGTGATGCAATGATGGAGTCGCTGTGTGATGATCCTAAGGAGGACAGCTTTAGTAACCAGCAGGAGAAGGTCCGTAAGAGTCCAAAGAGACTGCTGCCAGACCGGAGTCTTGCCGCCTACAACCGTGCTAATGAGAAGCTCGTACATTTCATCGTGAAGCAGCGCATGGTGGAAGCACGCCTTCTGGTAAGAGCCTATTGTATTGTAGTGCTGTGTTGCTGTTGTAGTTCTTGGATTAGCAAACACGTTCTCAATACCAGTGGATGTTTTACTTGGAAGTATATGAAGACAATATGTGCAGTTGCACTGCTCTTAGTATCATGCTGTGATTTGACAAGATAAGACGGTTCTACATGTTGAACCATAACCAATTTGATTTGAAACAGTTTGAAACAATGATTTGAATTATTCATTGGAATTAATTTCTATGTCCCACAAATGCTTTTTGTGTAATGAGAAACGCATTCTAATGACGAACCTGAAATTGGACAAATTATACTTTACTTTAGCAGTGTTGCTGATGGTTGTAACATTACAAGGCCAGTTATGTTCACCATTGGGATTTTTCCATTCATTAATGTTGGGTAAATATTTTTAAAAGCAATCATTTTGTTTTATATTTCTAGATATAGATTAGCAGTATGAAAATTTTAACCTCACAGTTATAGTGACCAAAATTCAAAAAATTTTCAGTATTATCACGGTATTTTTTAAAGTTTTGTTCAATATGATCAGAAAGCACTGATAGGGCGAAACAAGCTAAAATAGTTTCAAAAAGTATAACATTGTTTATATTACAAAAATATAGGCAATAGGCTTGTAAAAACCATTGAAAACTGGCTACTGAAACACTGGCCCGCTGTAGTGTGTTCGGTAAGAACTTGAACCAGAGATGTCTGACTTTGAGATCCAGGAAGATTTATTTACAGCTCTAACAAAGTGTATGAAGTTGTATTTGACGTTACATTTGAAGTTGGATGTGCTAATGAAATATAAGCAAATAATTTCACTTACCAAAACAAAATGTTATAGCCAACAGCATATAACAAGAAACAATACTTATAAATGTCTCTGTATTAATTAACGTAAATGTAACGTATTGCTCAGTAACATAAACTGAGTATAAGCCACATCTATTACAGCACACATATCAATAACGGAGCAAACAGTGTAATACACCTTTTAATAGCTAAGCATGTGGCTCCACAGGCTAGTCTGTTTACTGGCGATTGCACGTTGCACGGGGCTGTCGTAACTATCAGTATCTTTAATTATAATGGCCAATTAAAAAAAAAAATCAAATAAATTATTCTGATAAATTAATATTTAAATAAAATAAAAACAGACCGTCAACCATGTTATGAGTGTTGGTGTTGCATAGTTTGTCCACCAGAGGGCGCTCTACAACGTCCGTGTTGGCAACACACACTTTTTTTGTTGTGTTTTTGTTCGAAGGACTTTAAGTTTCATATCTTAAGTTTGTATTTTTATACATTTTATTTATCAAAACTAACATATTTTCATGTTCCTCTGTTCTGTTGTGACAAAACTTATTATTATTTTAGTGAGAACTCATAAATAACTACAAATAACTAATGTTAGGGAAATCTATTTGTCTGTTTTGTCACGCATTTCTGGATTATTTTTTTTTTAATAAATGTATCGGCCGATATATAGGATTTTTAAATAACCAAATATTTGTATCGTATCGCCCTTTAAAATCCTTTATCGGTCGGGCTCTAGTAGCAGAACACTTATTGATGATAATGAGGCAGTAAAACCCATGACAGTTTAGCAAGCTACAGAATAGTTTTAACTTACGTTCTGGGCAACCCACATCACTTCAAGTCAGAAAACGGGAAAGAAAATAAAGAAAAAGTCAGTTAACAGCTGCTCCATTCTGTCCTTCTCCTGTCTGAGTGCAGTGCGCCTGCGCGGCAGCTTCAGGGGCCTCCAATGAAGCTAGGAAGGATTGAACACAGGGTTTCCACACCGTGAAAATGAAAAGGATAATTGTTACCATCAACATTTCTACCGTGGTTTACTGTTACACCGGTAATCATTACATCGCTAATATAGATGTTATTTTGTTTTATAATTGGCACTGGAGTTTTTGCTGTTGATGAGTGCAAGAAATTGAGAATTTTAAAATCTCACTGAGAAACATTCTCAGTGAGATTTTATTGTTGTGAAACAAAACGCCAAAAAACGTATGTAGCACTAAAAAAGGCATGCAAGATGAGCACCCGTACCTGGTTGAATAAGCTGACCCTTTCTGTATCACTCTCTTTACAGGCTGTGATCCATGGGCAGCAGCAGTCCAGATGGCTTCACTCCTTTCTGAGTGCCAGTCGGAAACCTGGGGTGAACATATACCTGGCAGATGACCAGCAGTTGGACCAGGTCTACTTTTACCTGAATGAGCTTTACGCAACGGCCGTGGCTGCCACCCCTTGCCTACCCAAGTTGACATTTATGGAGCATGTCCCCTTTATCCTGGATGTGCTTCTTCCTGAGGTAAGCTAAATCTTTCATCAGCACTTGTTTGTGTTGTCATTTTTTATAGCATATGTTTGGGCATATAGCATTTGTTATAGCATACGGTAGGTTTTTCTAAAATTCAGTTCACAGTTCATGTGCTACAGGTGTTGTGAGATTATTGTCCTCCTGTGTAGGCCATCACCTATGCCATAGCTGGGGTGGACAATATCCCAGTTAAAAAGGCAGAAGAAAAGTACTTAAAAGGACGATGCATTAGTAACAGGTATGAGTTTGAAGTAAATCAGTAAAGGAACTATTTTTACACTAAATACTAAATATGATTTTTTTTATTTCAGGGAAAGACAAGAGTTTGAGCGTTGGAGTGACATGAAGATAAAGCATCAGAAAACATCACTTGCATTATTATCTGATTCCTTCAGTTAGAAGACTGGGTATTCTAAAATGGCAAACTTATTTTGAGATTTTGTTTTTCAAATGTTTTTTTATAAGCAATGTGGCAGTATTTGTGTGCCTTACGTTAATGATAAATCACATTATTTCATACAGTTTGTGCTTTTTTTTAAAGATGCAAAACTGTAAATGCTGGTTAAAGGCTTTTGAGAAGCTGGTGTTAAAACATCTACAGTAATAATGATAACAAATGTAAATCAACTAATCTAAATGCCAAACTTGGCCGCTTACCTGTTTGCTGACAGTATATCCACTGCCAAATTCCTCACATTTATATTCCTGTATATTAAAGAACTGAACTGTGCTTGTTTTGCTAAAGTATTTTTTTGTCCAACAGTAAAGGCTTTCACACACACTAAAGGATGGACAAGGGTCAAAGAAAAAAACAGACCTTTTAACACAAGTCACCACAACCATATGATCGAACACAATGCCCCTGTTGATACATGAACCAAACTGCACCGTTACTAGGGGCCTCAGGGCAATACCGGTAATTGTACCTTCTTATGAAGTTGTCTTATGTTGTTTCTAACCCGCTTGACACACGCATAGAACCATTTTGGTGAGAGGTACAGGGGATCTTTAGGGGGAGATGTCAGGTCAACAGTATATGTCAGTGTATAAGGGCTTAGAACATAGTTTAATACTTTTTTTGTTACAAAGATTTGGTTCAACTAATTTTTACCACTATAGAAATGATTTTTTTTTTTTTTCTCAAAATACACATTAAGACTCCAAGATCTTGAGGAACACCATAGAAGAATTCATGCTGGGATTTGCTATTTAACAACTTTTGACATTTGGAGATTTGCATTTGTTTTGCAATTGGATGACAAGCATTTTTGTTCTGTTAACTGCTGAGAAACCCCCTTATTGCCAATATACCTAAAAGCCATATATCCTCTGAATTCCCAAAGTCTCTAGTTTGTGGTTGTAAAGTTTCATGAGACTGATTATCCTAAAGGTCCCAACAGGTCATTTCATACAGTGAGCTCAAGTTTCAGAAAATGGTCTTACTACAATACTTACTATGGGGACTTTAATTGTCACACATGAATACAACTCATTGAATCCACGAGAGTCTCAGCTTTCTAATCATACCCAATTTATGTAATGCCATGACAGTTTAAGGACCCCAGTATGCAGAAATATTCTAATAGACCATTTTAGAATAGGTGAAAATAACATTAATACTGCATGTGAAAAACTGTTGCCCAAACTACATGTGATTGCATAAAGTGGGCATGTCTGTAAAGGTAATTGGTACCCTCAGAACCAATTTTCATTTAGATATCTTGAGGTGAGTGGGCAAGAAACCCCTTTGAAAATAGCCATGCCAGTTTTCCCCTCACCAAAATTCAGCCTAACTTTGGAGTGTTAGCACAAGTTACATGTCATGGTTGGTACCAATGGATACCTTGGCTTAGGCCTTCTGCTTTCATATCATACTAGTATCTTCACTCCAGCTATACATCCCGACACTCCAGTGGGTCTCAACGAGGGTTAAAAAGGAATTTGCTATTTTTCATTGAACATCTTACACTGTTATCATACACTGTAGTCCATTTTGGACGTAGCCACTTGAAACATTACCACTGCAAAGGTCCTCTAATCCCAAGAGGAAGCATTGTTCTAAAAGAGGGGGAACTAGAAAAGAAATCACATGCTGAGCATGCACTATAGTTCTCAATCCTGTATCTAAACCTAGCACAAAAAGTAAGGAAATTTGTGTTCAGTAGATAATTTCTCTGTGGTAACGATGCTTTTTGGCAATCTTATACCGTTGGAAAGCCTGTTTAGTTCCCTTTCAAATGTTGCCCCATTTGTGGGATGAGCAGCAGTGCTGTTTGTGGGTTGTGCCCATTAAAAATATGCCAAATCTTCTCTGCCATTGCCAAACAGCTTATTTTGCTATTGCTATTGACACTTGTTTTAAGCTTCTGATATTCCCAGGTGCTGCCAATCAGGTGCCTGATTAGCAACTTGGGCATGCTGTTCGGGCCAGAGTGACCAACACAACCATGTTGGCTGACTTGCGACAAATGCTGGTTGAAGAATGAGATGCCATTCCACAGCAGTGTGTGACCAGAATGAGGAGGAGGTGCCAGGTTGTTGTGGATGTGTATGGTTCTTCCACACGCTATTGAGGATCTTGTTTGTGAAATAAATAAATGTAAAAATGAAAAAAGCTCAGTTAGTAGAGCCGGCGCCCATATATAGAGGTTTAGCTACTCCTCGATGCAGCAGACTGGGGTTTGACTCCAACCTGCGGCCCTTTGCTGCATATCATTTCCGCCTCTCTTAAATGCCTGTGACCTTTGATCCCTCAGGCAGCACTACATTGAAAACCAACATCATTATGTAAAGGATATTAGGCTACCACGTGGGCTCAGGAACACTTTGGAAAACCATTGTCTATTAACACAGTTTGTCTACAAGTGCAAGCTAAAACTTAACCATGCAAAGCATAAGCCATATCAACAACACCCAGAAATGCTGCAGGCTTCTCTGGGCCTGAGCTCATCTGAGATGGACTGACGCAAAGTGGAAAAGTGTGCTGTGGTCTGACGAGTCCACATTTCAAATTGTTTTTGGAAATCATGTACGTCATGTCCTCTGGGCCAAGAGGATAACGACATTCTAGATTGTCATCTGCACAAAGTTCAAAAGCCAGCATATGTGATTGTATGGTGTTAGGGCCCATGGTGTGGGTATCTTGCAGATCTGTGAACGCACAATTAATACTTAAAGGTACATTCAGGTTTTGGAGCAAAATGCTGCCATCCAAGCAAAGTCTTTTTCAGGGATGTCCCTGGTTATTTCAGCAAGACAATGCCAAGCCACATTCTGCACGTGTTACAAAAGCGTGGCTTCTTATTAAAAGAGTGCCGGTACTAGACTGGCCAGTCTGCAGTCCAAACCTGTTTCCCATTGAAAATATGTGGTGCATTATGAAGCGCAAAATACAACAATGGAGACCCTGGACTGTTAAGCAACTGAAGTCGTAAATCAAGCAAGAATGGGAAATAATTCCACCTACAAAGCAAACAATTAGTGTCCTCAGTTCCCAAATGCTTAACGAGTGTTGTTAAAAGGAAAGGTGATGTAACAGTGGTAAATATTTCCCTGGCCCAGCTTTTTTGGAACGCGTTGCAAGCATCAAATGAAAATTAGTGAATATTTTCAAAGAAAATAAAGTTGATCAGTTTTAACATTAAATATCTTGTCATCTTTAATTTAATATAGGTTGAAAATTATTTGCAAATCATTGTATTCTGTTTTTATTAATGTTTTACACAACATCCTGACTGCATTGGAATTGGGGTTTGAACAAAAAAGCTAAATGCATATTAAATATCTGAACAGATGACAGTAATTGACCGTAATCTAATCTCATATTCCTACATAAAGAGGAGCTGCAAATCCAAACATTTTAATGAAGCAAATTGATTCGATAAAGGGTAATTTCTCAAGACTTCATGTGCACACAAAACCACCTGTAGGCCAAAGACTGTACATTTCTATGTTTTGCGTCAGTAAAGTACTGGGAATAAGGACAGTCAACAATGGAAAAAATGAACAAAATCAATGTCATACATTTAAATTTTTACATTTATCAATAAAGTGTCTATTTTATGATAAGTAGGCCTATAGCAACTGTATTGTTCTTATGAGAAATGGATCAGATGTGTGTCAGAGATCCTTTGGTAAATAAGTGTTTCATAATAGTGGCAGGAGGGCAGTGCATGTGCTTGTAAACTTGGCTGTGCATTTGCTTGTGTAACTAGGAAAATTATGTAGTAGATGGGAGACATCCATTTCTAAACTGTTAGGGTGTCATAGATGACGTAATTGGTCTATGTCTAAACGATACAACCCTCAATACCATGGAGGAAAAAAAAAAACATGGATGGATGTAGAACTCGATACGTAACATCACTTTTAGCTTTTATACAGTCTATGCTTGTAGGCCAAGCATACCTAATCGTGCACGTAGAAATTATACCCAAGCTGAAGAGGGCAGCAGTACGCGATCGCTGTGCTTATTCTGTCAGACCCGAAGAAGAAGGCCCATAGAGCAATTTCCAATCGTGGAAATGGCGCTTTGCGGTGGAGAAGCCTGAAGTCAGAGGAAGCATCTCATGCTTGTCATTCAATTAAAGCGCCCAAAGGGATTTACGCATGACTTGTATTATAAAAAGGAGCGGATTATGACAGAGGAGAAAAGCAATCGGGATATTCATCAAGGAAAACTAAACATTCGTGGCTCTGATAAATTCGTCAACATCCTCGGACAGGTAACGTTAGAGTACGTTGACGTTGGTAGCAACTAGCGGCACATTGCATCACGTTTTCCAGCTGAGAGAAAGCTAAAACAGCTAACGTTAGCTCACTAAACGCACTTAATAGGCTGGCTAAATTCACCGAAAAGATTCACAATACGATCTTGACTTGTCGCTGACGAAGACTAGCTGTACCGTGATGTTGCCAGTAACGTTAGCTACAAATTAGCCAGCTAGCTAGTGTTGTTTTACTAGACTAGCTACATAGCTAAACGTTACATTACAATACCTTTGCACTGTTTCAGCTAAAGCTAGCTAACGTTAAAGTAAGACTAGCTACACAATTAGCTACCTGTATCGTATCGTATCGTAGCTAACTATCTAAATTCACAGATTTAAGTAAAGACAAGACTCGCACAAGAAGGCGATTGTAGAACGTTTGCTCTGGTAAACAGTAACGTTGCTGCTGGTTTTCAGCACCAAAGTGGGTCATGGAAGAAATAACGTGCACAACTAACTGCTTTGCTAACACTTAACGCGAGCAGAAAGTAGCATCGTAACTCCGGCTAGACTAGCTAAATTAGCCGCCCTGATTTAACGAGCTTTATAGTCAAATATTACTCCGCTTTAATGATAAAGTTAGTTAATTTGTTGTAGCACACATATCCGATAACTTAATAAAAGACTACGCAAAATAGCTGCTGCCATCTGTGAATTTAGCTAGCTCAGCTATCTTAACTTTATTGGATAAACTAATCCTGCGTGACCTTGCAAGCTAACTGGGTAGCCTGCTAATGTGGGGAGAAAGTGTGTAGTCAGCTACCAATCCGTATTCAGCACTGAATAACATTCGCATCATTTTAATGTGTGGTTATTGTCGCATGTGTTTAACAGCACTGTGCATTACTTTGTGCAAAGAAGGCGATCGTTTTTGTTCACATCATGTCAAGCTAGCTCAACGCTAACTGCGGTTAGTGAAGCTAATCCATACTCTGCTGATGCTAACAACCAGGCTAACATTAGCCAGTTAACTGACGTTTAGCGTTAAACATGTACAACGTCTAAATAGTGTATGTTTGACGACTACATTTAAAAGTAGCTCTGGATTGTATCAACATTGGTATGTATTGTCACAGATATTGGTACACGTGAGCGCTAGATTTCGTATTTGCTAAAGCCAGATTTGAGGTTTGAATCATCTTATTTTTTGTTTTAAAATATTTGCCTCTTTCAATAGTCTGTGGCGATGCTATTAAATGCATACATTGTGCTTGTTTAGTTGGCAATTGTTATATTATGTTTAATCTCACGTCATTGCATGTGGCTGCGTAGTGACAGGCTTGTTGCGCGGGAGTTCACTTGAATCCAGTGTTTTGCATTGCGGTCACAGAGGGCAGTGTTTGTGTCCAGTTTCGGACACTGTAATGCTTACTGGCGTATTTCCATTTAAATCGAGTTGGCCAGGCTTTGAAAGCACCACTGCTTCAGATAATATTATCTTGTTGGATCACTAGTGAAATAACAAGGCTGAGGGACAGCATACACATTTACAGACTTTGGTCAAAAAATTATTGTGACATACAAATAAATGGAAATCAACACATGGTAAAACACATACTACTTTGTTTTTGTTTTTTTGTTTTAACATGTTTTCAGCTAATACTGATTTTATGAGTTTAAGAAAAATGTTTTGGCATTGTCAGTGGGTCTGGAGAGGGTTTAAAAAAAACAGCCACTTCAGTGAGGTATTTTGACCAGTGATTTGAATAGTGCTTTACTCTAGCATTTTATCATAACTCATTGTTTTAACTCACATCTCCAAACAGATGTGTATCAGTATGTCATGGGTTTTTGATTAGAAATCAAACCCAGTTGCAACACCAGTTGCTGTCAGCAAGTTTGCTGACAGCACATTTCCTGACAACTGTGGGTGCAACTGTGGATTGAAAGAAAGGCCTCTTTTGTGCTTTACAACCTGATCGAGCAGATAAAGCCTGAAGTGGATTTATGGAATAGGAAGGGCTCAGAAAATGTTTCACTGGTTGTTATTGTACTTGGACTTATTGATAATTATAAGTAACCTAGATTATGGTGATTTTGACAAAATAAAATTACATTTTGACCACGAAACTTAAGAAACAAGTTTGCAGTATTTTAAAGGAAATTGTATGTGAAGTTTTAATTTACTAACATACTGTATGTCCTGTGTTATTGTTGTTTTATACAGTGAACAATGCATGACCTGACTGCCCAAGTCACCAGCAGCTTGCTGCCTTTCCCAGGAGTGACTATAGATGCTATAGGGGAGGATGAGATCACCTTAGACTCTGTGCTACATGGGAAATTCACTGTTGGTAAGCCTATTTTTACTGATGAATATTCTCCATAAATGTTTATTTTCCTCCTTCCATCCTTAGTTGTGAAGACAAATGGGAGGTTTAGTCCCAGTACTTTTTAATGTAATCTCTTTCAATAAAAGGCTCAAAATCATATATCACCTGTATTAAAACACAAACCAACCTTTCATTTCCTTGTATGTCTGTGAAGGCCGCAACGGGCTGGCCTGGCTGGCCTGTGGCCCCCATCTGGAGGTTGTCCATGCAGTAACAGGAGAACGGCTGTCTGCATACTGCTTCAGTGGTGGAGGCGAGCACCCCCCTGGTGTCCTTGCTGCCAGGGACTTCAGCTGGCTCAAACGGTCAGAGCTTTTTTTCACGATCTCTTTATCTCTTTGATGTGGATTGTGATCAATGGAGACAATAAACTTTTGACTACTATTCAAACTTGCAATTGGTGAATGTAGTCCACAACTGTCAGAATCATCTGCTTATACATTTGTTACAAAGAAAGATTATTAGATGTATATTATTGGTTGAGGGAATATCAAATGTTAACTCCTTTTACTGTTTTATTTTACTAGGTCTGGATTACTAGTTGGCCTGGAGGAAGCAGAGGGCAGCGTGCTATGTCTTTATGACTTAGGACTGTCAAGGGTGGTCAAAGCTGTGGTTATACCAGGCAGGGTGAGTTGATGGTGCACAAAGGTCTCTCCTGTTCTTACCTAGTAGAAAGGGGCTTATGCTTTGAAACTGAATGCTGAAATTGTGGAGTGACAAATCACTGGTTAGAGGCAACATTTCTAACGTAATTTGAGTCGATAGAAAATAGATAGATAGATATAGATAAAGATATCTATAGATATTATACAATACAAAAACACCATAATGGCAGCTTGTTTGGAATACGATCTCTTATTTTATGAAAATAGTTCACCTTAACGTGTTTCTAAAAAACATTTTAAGCTAGAAATGCAATGCAGTGGTTGAATCTGACCTCATTATATATTGACAACAGTCAGTTTAAAAGATTTCTGTAAGCTTTTGAGGTGTGGAGCTGAGCCTGCCGCTCCTCACTTGCATAAAGTTGCCTGGATTCAACTTTATGTTAGAGGAGCGGGTGACTCAGCGTCCCACTTATCCAAAGTCCCTGCAATGCTACCAGAATGCATTGCACGGCTGCTCCCATAGAAAATGAATGGGAAGCATGAAAATGACGCTGACTATGGACATGTACCATAACACCTTCTTTGGCAAAAATGACAGCCTGCAAACATTTCTTAATGTCAGATGTACTGTATATTGATTTAAACATTATTTGAAGATTATTTTTTGTTACCTCCCCACCTCAGATTTTTGTTTTCAGCAGGTATTGAAATAGAGGAAAAAAAATCAGATTCACGAACATCCATTTTGAACTATGTGGGCCTGTCTCATTCTGTCCATTGAAACCTCAATATCTTCTGTTTTTCCTTCTCTCCACCCTTTCTGGTGTATAGATTACAGCTATTGAGCCATTAGTGAGTTATGGCGGAGCAAGCACTTTGACACAACAACTTCACCAGAGTCTGCGCTGGTTCTTTGGCATTGCCGCCGTGGTAACGGATCTCGGTCATGTTCTGCTTGTGGACCTCTGTCTTGACGACTTGTCCTGCAGCCAAAGTGAACTGGAGGCTTCAGGTGAGGAGTGTGTGACGAGCAAGTGTTGGGGGAAAAAATCATGGTTATATACTGACACATATAGGCCTCTTTAGTGAAGTAGTGAAAGAGCTTATCTTGCTTTCTGTTTTTCTTTCTGACACACACATTTGTTTCTCTATCTAAAACCCTCATCCCTTTTCTATTCACTCTCTGTGCCCAGACTTACAGGTAGTGACCAAATCTCCTGCAGAGATCCCCAGGCTGAGAGAAGTCAGCACCAGACAGGGCAGACATCTTTGTCTCCAGCTGAATGGGCCTAGTGGAGTTGGAGCCACAGCTCTGCAGTACATCTCAAGGACCAACCAGCTGGCAGTGGGATTTTCAGATGGATATTTACAGCTGTGGAACATGAAGACTTTAAAGAAGGAGTAAGTCTTTGTATTTCTTCAGATTTCCGTATTTTTTAAAAGTGTGGAAGATGCTTGGGTGGCCGTTCTAGATAGCCTATCTCTTGAGTTGTATGCAACACTGGTACTGTTATTTGTGAAACGCTCTATGCCCCTTAAAAGTCCTATGACATGCCGCTTTTTGGATGCTTTTATATAAGTGGTCCCCTAAAACTGTATCTGAAGTCTCTTTCCAGAAATTCCGCCTTGGTGCAGAATTACAGCCACAAGAGCCAGTCCCACAATGAGCTTTTCTTAGGATGTGCTCTTTCTTATGGGCGGGCAAAATCCCTTATGACCTCATAAGGGGCAAGGTTCCATATCGGCCTATCTGAGCTTTCATTTTCTCAAAGGCAGAGCATCACCATTTCTAACCACTGGGGTACCATAGGCAGGCTTGGGGAACTCATATTAATGTTGAAAAACCTCAAAGTGAAAATTTCAAGCCATGGACCCTTTCGATGTCCTTTTTCTTTTACATTACAAGCAGTTTTCCTATCCCAACATCCGCTATGGAATAAATGAATTTACTAATGCCATATGTAGTTATTACAAGAGTTTGTGCAGCTAACATTTGCTGTTATTTTAAGAATACCATTTGTTAGGTAAATAAAAATTAGTGTATATGTATATTAATTTTTGATTGTTTTTTTTTCATGTGGAGATACCACTCCCAGTTAGAGGGTGGCAGGGTGCCTGTGCATGCCTTCACCTTCCAAGAGCCAGAAAATGACCCTAGGAACTGTTGCTACCTCTGGGCTGTCCAGTCTTCTCAGGACCTGTAAGTCTTTTATGAAACTCAATTTTACAATGTTCTTTGTTTTTATTGTGAAGAGGTGAACTTATGGTGTCTGGTCGCCGCAATTACACTAGCTTCTGTAAAACAATATCATTAATTTCTTTCATCTGCCTGAAATATTAGGCGAGTTACAGGGGTTTACTATCCATAATCTAAGACAAATCGGCAGCATCTATTATGCTGTAGAAATCGAAACCCTTTATGATTTTAACGAAGGTAAACAATTTTTGTGGCCCTTTTCGGCATGTCGTTCCCCCCCTTCTCCCTTTCACATCTTCAGCTGTCCTATATAATAAAAGCCTAAAATTCCCAAAATATCAATGGGAGTTTTGAATGAGATTTTCTCATTAATGGAACTGGCCCCAAAAATTTGCCTTACACTTCTACTCTTTCTAAGCATAAGATTTAGCAAATTAAAAGCATTTGTATTTCCATCCAGGCGGTGTGTGTTTTCGCTTTTGCCAAGTTCTTATTTTTCTTCTGCCTCCTCTCTCTCCCACACAGTGAGGGAGATATGGTCAGCCTCCGCCTGCTTCAGCTGGCCTTCAGTGAAAGGAAGTGTCTAGCTTCTGGGAAGATACTCTATGAGGTCTGTACCCTATATAGATATTTCTCTCTATTCACTTAAATCAGTGTAATCTATATCAGTTCCCAGCAAATCTACTGTATATTTTCCATCCTTGGTTTACTCTCCTCGCTCTTTGACTTTCTGTCACTCAGGGTCTGGAGTACTGTGAGGAACGTTACAGCCAGGAGTTAAGTGGCACAGTTTTCCCTCTCAGAGCCCAGGCCACCAATACCCGCCTGCTGAGTTGTCAGACCATCGAGAAGTTCCGACCCCATCCCGACAGGGATGACAGCATGAACGAAGGTTAGTCTGCTTCCCCTGAAACTATCCATAGAAGATGTATACGTTTGTAGGAAACTAATTAGTGCAGATTTTAAGCATTTCCAATCAGATTTACGTTGTTGTAGAAGAGAAATGAGATAAATTCTTCAAACTAAAAGTGTTTACAAGTAACCGCATGAACGGTTCTACTCTTGGTCTCTTTTTTTTTTTGCATACTGTATTTACTTCCTCTAAGTTGGCTTACCTTCCTTTTTTCACTTCTACATTCACCCTAACCTTTTGCCATTCCTCTCTCTCCTTCCCTCCCTCCTAACCTCCCCATTTTCAGTTGCATCTCCAGACACCAGTGTGTCTATCTTCAGCTGGCAAGTCAAGGCCTATGGTCAGGGAACCCCGTCTACCTACATCGGGGTTTTTGACATCAACCGTTGGTACCACGCACAGATGCCAGACTCTTTGAGGTACTGTGGTGACTGATTTTGTAACTACTTAAGAGGTTTCTTGAGTTCTTTGTAGAGTTTTTTTTTTTTTTTTGTGATCATATATTTTTATTATACAATTAAACAATACACTGAGGCATAAAAACACGTTTGTGTGTGTGTGTGTGTGTGTGTGTGGGGAGTATTTAGTGGGCAGAAAGTGTATAAAGGACTGTTTTCTACCTTCAGGCGATGCATTTTCACAGGGGTGAGATATGTCCTATGAATCACATTGTAGTGAATCTGCTGATGGTCTGGATTGCAAGACACTTCTGGAATGTTAAACCATACATCATGCCAGTCAAGATCGATACTCATCGATCGATACTTAAACAAACAAACAAACAAACTTTCTATGGCTAGTAAACTAGGTGACATGCTCTCTTATACTTGACACCACTGAGTAGCCTACTGAGGAAATTACAGGCTCCAATAGTCATTGTTGCGTTTGGGTGGTCATTTATTGATCACACAGATCTTCATATCAGCTTGCAAGAATCCATCTTCCATCAAGCTCCATCAGCAAACATTTCATTATCTACATGAGCGTTGCGCAATGTGTAGATCTGATGCAGTCAAACTATTTGTGCTTCTTCGATTAACAACACCCCTGTTACCTGTTGAAAGGTTCCTATCTAAATAGACACTTATAGGCACATTAGTGACACTAGTGGACAATCTGTGTCCTACACCCAAAATAAAATGATGGTGATGTAGCTATCTCGTATAAACTCATTAATAAAAAAAAATCTCCCCTCACCTTGACGTATCTACAGACTGACAATGTACCTTTTTTAAAATGAAAAGGGAATAAACTTGACACATCTAAGAACTGGCACGATACGCGTATAATATGAAACCCAAGGTTAAGAATTTTGTTTGCCTGATATTTAATAGTGTTTTTATTTTTTTAAACCGCAGTTATGTAGGTAATTAAGGCCTCATTGTCGCCTCTTTTCTAGGCGTAATGATTGCTTGATTTACTGTGACCCTGCATTTCACTTTCGCTTGTTTGTTGTTGTCAGAACTGGAGAGTCTCTGCAAAATTGTCCCTACCTGGCAGTTTGGTCTCTGGACTGCGTAGTGCAGATGTTGTCTCAACACGTCCTCCTGGATGTGCTGGTGCATGACCGCAGCCTGAGCAGGGGCCTGCCCTTCACCTGCCCCCCACCAGAACAGTACTTTAACCCAACCACATATAACTTTGGTAAGTGTAGACAATATACAGCATGTACCATAATATGGAAGGATTATATAAAAAGAAAAAAAGTAATCTTCCTGGTCCTTCATTTCTCCAGGTTCTGTGAATTTCTGTTCTGTATTGCTCAGGAATTTGCCTGTGACATGTCCAGGTTTGGGATTTAAATGTAATTTTTTTTCTTTCTCTCAACTTTTCATGTTACAGATGCTGCATGCTTGCTCAATTCTGGAATTGTGCACTTAACCTGCTCTGGGTATCAGAAAGAGGCAAGTTTCTTTTGTTAATTGATCTGTCATATATAATTTTCACCTTACTGTTTGTTATATGGAACTTTAGTGTGTGTGTGTGAGACACACATAAGACGATATGTTTATTGCTAAGGCTACACTATTTACCATTCACGTAGTATTTAAATATGTGAAGATGATTTTAATGGAAAGTCGGCTTCTTTTACACCTCACCCTTGTCATAACACCAGACCCTGAGCTTTTTGAAGAAAGCTGCTCCTTGTTCCAGTGACATCATCTCTACTAGCTACTCTCGCTGCCTCATGTCCGGCCTACTCTCATCTCGCATTGCTGACAGCCAGGCCTCCAGCCTCTCTCAGGTACACACAGCTGACATCTTGATCTCCAGAACCACTTGTTCACACAAGGCCACCTATCTTGATGCTCTTAAACTCCCATTGTTTAAATTACATTACAAACCAATTTACAGAATTAAAAAAAATATATATTATTCCGATGTTTTGACAGTAGTGTGTACATTTAACTTAATGTTGGTCTTTAGGAGCAGCAGCTGGATGCCATCTTGTCCACAGCAGTTGAGACCAGCTCCTTGGGACTGATCACTGGCTGTATCAAGCAGTGGACTGCTGAAGGTGAGTTGTCATACTTGTATAACTGTCAAATTGTTAGTTAAATTGCTCAGCAAGTATGTGATTACTTACATACATACATACATACATACACAAAATCTCTTAACCAACTCCCTCAACATAAATTTAGGGACTCTGTATTTACAACTCTGTTTGTAATTTTGTCTCTCATAAACAGAACAACCTGGCTCTGCCCTAAACCTGCGCTACATCCTGGATTGGGCATGGAACAAAGTGGTCCAGACCAAGGAGGAACTGGATGGCATCTGTATGTTTTATTGTAATTAAAAAGAAATTCCATCAAAAGACGTTCTAAATGAATATAGAATGTTGATAAAAGTTTTGATCTTGTAAATCCATTTTGCAGTCTTTGCAATACTAAAAATGGTAAAATGTTTCTTTTTTAACATTGATACAATTTGAATTTGTAAGATGATCTTATTAAGTCTTTATGAATGTTTCAAGGTGTCAAGAATCAGACGAACCCTATGTATGGCACTATGCAAGCGCCCAGGCCGTATCCAGTGATATATTTGAATAGATTACATGAGATGTGTTTAGTGTAGCCCGTTTGTAAGGTTAATTGATTGATTGATGGCCACTCATTTGTCAATATAATTATTTATTTAGGATATGCAGACCTATTGTTTTCTCCTATTTCTATGCTGTTTGCAATTTTGTTTATACATGTGTGTTTGTGTCCTAGGTGCACCGCTCTTTGACAGCTCATCCAACTTCACAGACCCTCAGACCATGCAGCTGCTACAGCACAGCCAGAGACTGCTCAGTAACCTCAGTACTATCTTCCAATGTCTGCTCAGCGAAGCTCAGGAGCTCACACAAAAAGGTGTGATATCCACACAGATACAATCACATGTAAAAGTGTTATGTTTCCCTGTGATGTCACTGACAACCAGTTCAGCTAGCACACAAACACTCTTTTTAATTCCCATTCGGGCTAAATTGTAATGAAACACTCAGCTTCACTCTGTTTTTTGTTTATGTCAACTGTTTATGTAAATACATTTTATATCTTTATGGTTTGATACACTTTGAGCTATAATGCCTTGTCCTTTTGATCCACCATTTAAACAGAAGTTGTTGTTTTGGGTCATTTGTAGTTTATTAATAGGTTTTGTCAATATTTTTGTTGTGTAGGCTTGGTGGGTCTGATGAACAAAAACATGGTGTCCAGCCTAATTTCCAAGTACGCTCAAGTGGTGCTCTGGTTCTGTCGTACTGGTCTACTCCCTGAAGGATCAGGTAAGGTGTTGCTGGCATAAAAATGATCTGAGAAACCTTACCAGCAGTTTTGCACAACACAATTTCTCAGAGTCAGTGTGCAAACAAGTTTGAAGCAGGTTGAATCTGTGACTAACTCAAGTGACCGATTTTATTTTTAAAATCTTAAAATAGAAGGATTATGCAACTTAGAGTGGGGTTAAATTCTTAAATCAAGGCTGGCTCCAAGAGGTGTAGCCAGCTAAGTCTGGCTGCTGTTAACACATACTCATTCAAATTAGCAGAAATGTGTAAAAGTCTGTGGTTTGTTCTTTTTGCCAAAATTTGGAATATCACTGTGTTCGGTATTATTTTTATTTTTTGAACTGCTCTTTCCACCAGATGATGATGCTCTCCAGATCTCCAGGCCTTTTTACACTCACTCAGTCATCAGCAACTACTATACTATACGCAGAGAGGAGCTCACCAAGCTGGCTAAGTGAGCAGTCTTTGTTTGAAAGCAATTCAATTGTTTATATATTCCAAATCTATAACTCCAGCCAACCAATATTTTCTAAATAATATCTGATGAGAGTCTAAGTAGATCTAACGCGGATGCTTCCCCGTGATCTTCTCAGGGGCAAGTGGTGTGCAGACTGCCTGATGATTGACGGTTTGGTCGGACAATGTGGTGAACGCTTGACCAACCTGTGGAAGAGGGACGAGAATGGGACAGGGCAGTACCCACCACCTACACTGCATGTAAGCATTAAACCTATTTATTTTTAATAGCAATTATTTTGTACCAACTAATTTATGTTAAATTAGACATTAAAAATGTTTGCATCTGTTGCTCTTACAGTGTGTAAAGAACTGATTTTATAACTTTGATCCACAGGCCTTGTTGGACATTTACCTTCTGGACCACATTGATGAAGCTGCCAAACATGCAATTGTATCCTTAAGTAATAATGGCAAGTCATGTTCATGTCAGCCATGGCCAGCTCATGTATTTATGGGTTGCTTCTTTCACTGTTTATGTTTAAAAGAATGTTTGTGGATGTACAGTTCTAGGAACATGCTAATAAAAAGGGAATATGTTTTAACCCTCATGTTGTCCTTGGGTCAAATTGACCCGTTTTCAGTAAAAAAACAAACAAACAATTAGTCACAAAAATTGAGCCATTGAAATAAGCTGAAAATGTCAACATTAAAAATATCAAAAAACATTGGAAAAAACATTTAAAAAAAACATTGAAAAAGTGACAATAATGGGTTTTTTTCATGGTTGAGGGGAAGACAACACAAGGGTTAACATTAGACAAAAGAACAAATGTAACAAATGTAAAAAAAATGATCAAAGCTTTTAAATAGATGATTTATGATTGTTTCCATTAAAAGATTTCTGTAGTTTTTGAAATGTTTTGTCATTTATTTTACAATCTTGTTACCTCAGTCGTAGTAAATCTTAAGCTCTCACAAAGATAGACTCACTTAAGCCTACTGCATGTATGACCCTTGACCTATGATCCCAGGTGATTTACCTGTTGCTGGATGTTATGTACTCCTTCCCCAATAAGGAGGGTGCATCAGTGGAGTCTTTCCCCCCAGCTTTTGCCATCCCTATTGGACTGGTGAAACTAGTACAAGGCCTCTGGCTGCTAGACCATCATGACCACCAGGTACACACTGATTGAAACGTTTGACTGACGTTTTAAGATGTACATTTGGATACAGAAACATTATGCAAGGCAAATTACCTTGTATTAAAAGGGGAATGGAACATCAGTATTAGCATAATAACATATACTGAAACTAAGACCTCCTTTTCTTTTCTACTTTGTCCTGATCAGAGTTCATTTGAGTTGCTCCTGCATCCCGCTGCCTCTCAGTGTCAGTTTGAGTGGCAGAACGAGCGAGTCCTGCAAGCGCTGATGTGCCAGGGCCAACACGCAGTGGCTCTTCGATACTTCCACGTTATGAAGCCCCCAATTTCTTCCACCACCCAGGCTAAACTCTGCCTGTCTGTACTATTACACAACAGGTAAGAGCATAGAGCAAGGATTCTGTGCAGGAACCACCAGCAGAAACATGAAATATAAATGTATGTTCAGTAAAACTGGACAACTTGGTTGAAGTCTTGCAACTGTGAAACCTGGTTGAAAAAATTGCTTTTTCTTTTAGGAAGCAAGCTTGATGGCAATCCAAAGCCAGCCCTTGTTTAGTTTCACGGGTTTTATCTTCCCTAAATAACCGTGTGTCTTTCTTCTAGGTGTCTTATAGAGGCGTGGTCCTTACTTCGGAAGCACTCTAATCGCCTCAACATGGGAGAGCTGCTAGGCTTTCTGTATGAGAGCTGCCAGGAGCTGGGCCTCATCAAGGAGCTGCTCAAACTGCCCCTGGGCCTCACTGAGCAGGTAGAAGAGTTTATTGGATTTATTAGGCTTTAATTGCTGCATTCAAAATCCATTAATCATTCTGTTGTAAGTTAATCTTTGCTTATGTTTTTTGGATTAAAAAGTTGACGTCTAAAACTGGTGGTTCTTGGGTTTGTTTTTCAGGAATGTTTGGAGAAGTTTCTTCAGGGTACAGGGGGTCTCCAGAATAGAGAACTGCTGATGGTTCATTACCTTCAGCAGGCCAACTACATTCCTGCCCTGCAGCTCAACCACAGCCTTAAAATGAACTTGGTGGTATGTTTGACACTCACTTACATAGCATTACCATTAATTATTTTTTTCATCAGTATTTTTATTGATTTTTAACATAATAATCAAATGTAAATGACAGAGACATTAAGAAAAATAAAAAGGTTTTATAGTATATTTATGAGAGATTTATTTATGGTATTCAGAATCAACTGTCATATATTCAGTACATATCCATCCTGCACTTATTAAACCATTGTATATCCTACACTTACTGCTATTGCACTTCTGGTTAGACCTAAACTGCATTTCGTTGACTTGTACATGTGTAATGACAGTCTAATCTAATGAATTATCAATTGACATTTATACTGTATGAAAATTCTGTTACTGTAAAAAGAAGATACTTAAATTCTATAAGTTATATAACCCCATTCTCTTGCTTCTTTGTTCCTAGAATGAGCGGGACCCAAAGCTTAAAGAACGGTCCAACAACAGGAACTTGATATTGGATCAGTATGGCAAGGTTTTGCCGAGAGTCCAGAGGAAACTGGCAATGGAGAGAGCAAAGCCCTACCAGCATCCCTATGCCATCCACAGAGAAGGTAAGGAGATGCTTAACTTTAATTCATGTTGATTGCAATTTACCTCAGTGGTAACGTGTTTGTTGCTCCAACCAGAGCACCAGTGTCTGTTATTTTAGTTTAAATGTGATCTAATCAACAGCTTAACTATTATTTATCAAATGTAAAAAAACACATTTACATGTTGTCCTCAGTTTTAGTTTTAGTTTAAGTTTCAGATAAGCTTCGAACCAGCTGAGAAAAATAAAATAATAAGAGACCTTATTACCATACAGGACCTTCATTATTAAGGAGTTTGATGGCCTGTATAACAAAAGAGAACCTGTATCTGTTTTTTGTGGGTGCTTCTGATTACCCACAATGCTGTTTGCCTTTCTTAGTGTTCTGTTTTTATATATACTTTCCATACGTGGGGAAAGGAATACCTGATAGTTTACTGGAAGTTATTATTTTTCTAATGTACTCTGCTGTGCTTCAATGGCGTTTCCACACTAACAGATGCCAAAGAAGAAAACACTTTTAACGAAGGCACAATAAAATGTTTGAAGTATACTGCCGCTGACATTAAAGGACAATAGTTTCCTCACAACATTCTTTGTTGGGACTTAGTATTTAATCTGTCAGTCCAAATATCCCATTTAAGTTATGATCGACCACCATGCCAAGGTAGGTATACTCTGACAATATCTAAAGGATCCCCATGTATAAGAGTGTGTTTAGGGGACTGTGCTTTGCTAAAATTAATTGACATCTCCTTTGTTTTAGAGGTATTTATTATAAGGGTTGACTTCTCACACCAGTCAAAAAGTCAAACTGGCCCATGCTCCTCTTCCTGGTCATATAGGAGACTAACCAGGGCGGTATCATCTGCATTCTTAATAAAGTGCCTGTTAGGAAAAGTGCTGGTGCATGAGTTTGTGTACAGGATGAACATCAGAGAATATGAAACCCATCCCTGTGGAGATCCTGTGCAAGTAGTCATTTTGTCAGAGAGTGACGTACCAACTCTGACTCACTGTATTCTTTAGCTAAGAAAATCAGCAGTCCATGAGACCACATCATCTTGAAGTCAAAATTCTTCTGTTAAAATATTTGCTAAAATACTGGGAAGAAAAATCAGCAAAAAATTATTTTGGCATGAACCTTTGGCTTCTCTAAATAAATGTGCAGAAGATACAGTAGAGTTGCAACAGTATCTTCAACTCCTCTGGATGCTTGATTCGCAAAGTGCATAGGGTCTAGAAGATGCTGCATTTTGGAGATAATGTAGCTCTTAACTAGGCGCTCAAAGCACTTCATTAGCAGTGAAGTTAATGCAATAGGCCTGAAGTTATTAGACTTTAGGATTTTTTGGCATTGGTACAATTGTGGATGTTTTCCCGAGAGTGGGGACTTTTTTCATGTTGAGAGAGGACTTTAAAATTCCTTTAAATACAGGTGTGAGCTGCTCCGCACAATATTTAAGAACATCTCCTCCAATATGGCCTCCAGGGCTTTTTCTAATATTACATGCTTTAAATAATTGGAGTACTTCTGTCTCTTCATGCTTGAAGGAAGTGCAGTGAAGGTGAAAGCCTCAGCACTCATGCTGGTTTTAAAACAGCAAAAGAATGAATGATTTGCCATTTCCTTTCCATCATCATTGCCATTCAGGGTAAAGGAGGGCTTTCCCCTGCCCTTGTGTCGAATGGAGGTCATGTTTTTAATCCCTTTCCATGCCGCTCTGGAGTTGCCAGGGAGGCTTCTAGCTTCTGTTTGTAGCTGAGCTTATCCAACTGTATTTGCCTTTTTTATTTCTCTCTGTATGTACTTCCTTGCAGACTCATCCTGATCTTGATAAGCTTTTTTTTTATATTTTTTATTTGCCAGATTCCTAAGGCTTATTATTAGAATATACCTTGTATGTCTTTTCCAGTTTCTCGGCCACAGCCACTGTCAACCATCACCAAACGCTCCGTCAGTGAGAAGGTGATGTCGAGGGCCGGCTTCATCAACAATCTCTTGACCAAGATTGAGGAGGTGTGGTTAGGCAAAGGGGCTACGCCACAGTCCTCCCCGGCCAAGAGGTGAGCATACAATGTCAAAATTGTGTCTCGGGTAATTATTTTGGATTTATATGATTGATTTCTTATGGGGTCGGGCGATGTCCCCTAAATTGGCAGTTAACAATGTTACAGTAAAATTTTGTGATTGATGATGATATGATGTATTATTTTTCTACTACTATGGGAACGATCAGACATACTGTAGATAGATGTCCTCTGTAATTAGACAGTATTACATGCTGCTGCTGGTAGGGGCAGTAAATTACAACTTGTCCTACTTTCACTAAACTACAGTGCCGTAAAGTCTAGACTCAATCAGGTCTCTAATGACAGTACAGTGGAACGTTTCTCTTTAACATGACAGTAATAACCTAATATACCATAATTACTGAGATTAAACTACATTCTCGGTTATATTTGCACTGAATAACGCATTCAATAAACAGAAACATAACTCTTGCAGTGCACATGATCAGATGCGCAATGTTAGCTCACACATAAAATGGCATCCTTGTGAATTAGCCTACTGTTAATGTACATTTATAAATCCTACATAACATCGTCATCAGACTTATTGATGCACGATTGATACACAGTAGTATCCACAAAGGTAGTCCAATGAGGGGATAAAGGAAAGCACAGCGCAAAGCCCAACGCAAGTGTCTTTGCTAGTAAGACCGATGCAGTTGTCAATTTCCCGGCCGGTCAACCATCATGATGGACGATGATATATTTCTTTTTTTATTATTATTATTTTTTTTTAATTGGAAATATCCACTACAATACTTACTCACAGATAAAATGTACCCTTTTTTTTATAAACATATATGCATATGTACATGGACACATACACACACAAAAACAAAAATAATAAAAAAAAAAAAAAAAACTCTCTGATAAGAATGTAGGAGAAAATATTTAAGTTAAATCAGAGTACCGTGTAACAAACAATGAACAACCCACCCACGTCCCCACTCAGCTCACCACGACCAACACACATATTACTGATTATTTATGCAAAACAAAAGAACAAACAACAACAAGCACACATGCAGTTGGGTAGAACTTTTAAATTAGTGAAATAGGAAATAAAGGGTTGCCATTTATGGAAAAAGTGACTGTACATTCTCTCAGCGTGTATGTAAGTTTAAAAAAAAAAAAACATGTTGTCTTTTGAGCCACCGGGAGATAGAAGGATATTTAGCAGACTTCCAATGTAACAATAAGGAGCGCCTTGCTAGCAAGGATGTGAAAGCTATAATGTCCTTTTGTGTAGGGTTAAGTGGAAGTGAAGGGTCAGGAACCCCAAATATAGCAACCAGAGGGAAAGGCTGGAGAATTACTCCAAGAACAGAGGACATAATAGTAAAATAACCCTCCCAGAAGGACAATTATATATTTCTAACCTTTTTTTTCCATTTTGTTTGTCAGCTCCGGGGCTGCTGATGTTCAGAGCCCCAAGTCCTCCTCCTTGGCCCATTCTGAGCCCTTCCTGGGAACTCCTATTACCATGATCTCAAGCGGAAGTCAAGGTTCTCTCATAAGTGTTCCATGTTAGCCTAATTGAAGCTAATTTGTTTGAACATAACCAAAACCCTTGATTCTTTTATTACTCTGACACAGGACAGTTTAGCGTTGTTGAACATGGGCTACTCTTCACCATAACCAGACTTTAGAATACCAGTCATAAAGAAAAATTAACTTAGTAAATTATTCTAAAGTTACATTTATTTGAGCATTACAGCAAATCACCTCCTTCCTGGGAACTCCTATTACCATGATCTCCAAGCGGAAGTCAAGGTTCTCTCATAAGTGTTCCATGTTAGCCTAATTGAAGCTAATTTGTTTGAACATAACCAAAACCCTTGATTCTTTTATTACTCTGACACAGGACAGTTTAGCGTTGTTGAACATGGGCTACTCTTCACCATAACCAGACTTTAGAATACCAGTCATAAAGAAAAATTAACTTAGTAAATTATTCTAAAGTTACATTTATTTGAGCATTACAGCAAATCACCTCTAAAGAGCACAAGCATACATTCTGAATTTACTAATATATTTGAGACACCTTACAGTAATAAACCCTTAGTTTACCCATATCATGGAACTTGGGCATTTGTCCCATACCTTATATTGAGCTGAAGGCGTAGAAGATATCTGATTCAAAACCTATGCATGTACATTTTCACAATAATCTTTTTCAGAATATAAATAGTTACACTAATGGCACTTATATTTTATATATTATTATATTTTATTAGTTGTATACTCTACACACAAAAGTTAATATTTATATTCTATGTATGCATGACAAAGCTTTATTAAGACATCATCTTAATGTCGTTTGCATTCCTTCCTCATCTTCAATGTGAATTAGGCTGATGGACTTGGTGGTTCACCCCTCCTGTCAGATGCCTTGCCCTCTCCTCAGCCCCCCCAGACCTCCCAGCTCTTGGGTTTCTCCACAGAGCACCAGCAAGGCCCCTGAACTCAGTCTGCTGCAAACACCGCAGGTTGTCAAGGTGAGTAGGAATTTGACACTTAAGTCTTCACATTGTCAAGAGACCAAAGAAGTCAACTCTTTTTGTATATTTATAAATGTTGTTTATGTATAGTTTGTTTTCCTGATAATTGACTTTTTGTGTTTTGTTACTTATACATGTTTTTGTTCTCAGCGAGCTCGGGCCTTGGCTGCTTCTGGCCGTGTGTTCTCAGCCTTCACTCCCCAGTCCATCCTGCGCAGCAGCCTGAGGCCCACACCTGTCGCCACCCCGTCTGCTTCTCCAGGGCGCTCCATCACCCCCCCACTCCGTGGCAAAGAGAGCCGGATCACCTTTATCGAGGAGGCAGAATCTCCTGAAGCGGAGAAGGGCATCCAATGGACCAATGGGGTAAGAGCAAGCTCTAGTTAGGAGTAGTATGTTGACTTTGAGGAGCAACCTCACACACACGGGGGGGATTAGGTCTGTGTGAGCGCAGTGTAGGGCTAGTGTAGGTTTGGTTTTGTCTTTATAATAAAATGTGTCTCGCAATCTTCTGTGGAACGGTTTTTCTCTCTAGATGGCAGCAGACAGTGAGATTAGCTTGCTGACCAGAGGCTCTACGCTATCCAAGGCCACACATAAGACCTGGTCTTTACCGCCTGCCGAGGAGGAAGATGATGAAGAAGAGGAAGGGGAACAACCTCATGTGACCTTCCTCCCTCCTCAAGAAGGTATTCCCTCTCCACAGCTGAGATCCTTTGAGACAGAGTCATCCTCGATCCATGAAGCCGTTGCAGAAACCAGACCATCAGATGCAACACAGCAACAACTTAACCTGAGCTTTGACACCAGCCAGATATCTGTCCGTTCAACAGACACCACTCTAGAGTATTATGATGCACATCTTCCTGGTCACTCAGACGACCAGGAAGGAGAGGAGGTGCATACAGCCACTGAGAAAGAAGAGGGGGTTGTTACGATGAACATCAAAGGCCCAACTGAAAATCAAGAACCAGAGGAAAAGCCTTTACCAACCACTGAGCAAACCCCTCTGCGGTCATCGGAGGATATAGAGTGTGTAGAAGAAGATGTAAAGGAAGACGAAACATTTGAGGACAAAATTGCTTTGAAAGAGGAGACTAACAACATGGAAGAAGTTCAGTCTAAAGAGGAGGATGTTGAGTCACGTAGCGAACATGAAAATGCTGCAACATTATATCAAGAGGAGATGGCTAGTCGCAATCAAGGTAATTCATTTGCAGAATATGCTCTATTCACATTTTTATTAGCGGTGCGATGCTTCCCACCATTTTGACATAGCATCAAAATACATAGATGTGCTGTGCTCTAATATATACATTTTTAGAAAAATGTGCAAAACACTTCTCTCAAAAATCACTTGACACATTTTGTGTGCTACTAGTTTGTAACCAGATAACTGAGAGCACGGACTCTGGCGCTGAGGTCCAATCTCCAGATTTGTCAGTGGGACAGGATGTCCTGACCGAGACCACTGAATCCACAGAGTTCACTGACTATCTGAAACCATCTGCAGCCATTGAACCCACAAATGAACCAGAAGATGATCTGGATCAATCAACAGGTCTATCCTTAAATTATGCATTTATACTGTAAAAAGTACCACCTCATATGAGACAAGACTGTAGTAATTCATATCCACAACACGATGAGGAAATGGTGTAATACATGGCTTTTCTGAAATTCTTAACAGTATAGATTGAAACAATAATATTACTCAACCATACTTAGGTTATAATAACTTCATACTAAGTTGTATCTTCTGTATTATCTTACAGATCTGACAGAGTTTGTACAAAGGCATCTGTTTGGCAACGATCTGTCATCTCCGTTCACCCGTTCGGGAATCCACAACGCATCACAGACATCCTTCAACAGGTCTGTAACCTTTTCTGTTTACAGAAACGTTCATTGTGATCCATATTTCAGTAGTATGTAATTCAATAAGAATAAAAATCCCTTGAATTGTAACACTACATATTTGTTGTCTAATGGTGGAAACTTTCAGCAAAGTGCAATATTTCCAGTAACCCAGGAACGTTTTTATAGGGACTCAGGGGGTTTACCTTCATTTAGCCAGCAGGAGAATTGAGTTCTTATTTTTGTTCCTGGGCTATAGCCTTAGTTTGCCCAGGGTTTGTAGGGCATGAGAATTTGAACAGGAATGAACTTGGGGAACAGGAAATATTGTAAAGGTCCCATGACATGGTGCTCTTTGGATGCTTTTATTTAGACCTTACTGGTCCCCTAATACTGTATGTAATAAGGCTCTTTCCCAAAATTCAGCCTTGGTGCAGAATTACAGGCACTAGAGCCAGTCCCACAATGAGCTTTCCTTAGTATGTGCCATTTCTGAGTCTGTAGCTTTTGAGGAGGAGAGAGGGGGGGCAAGGTGGAGGCTCGGGGTGTGGCCTTGACCATCTTCCACTTTGCTCATTTGAAAGCCATGATGTCTATCTCTCATTGGTAGGGCTCCTTATGACCTCATAAGGGGCAAGATTTCAGCTCGGCCCATCTAAGCTCTCATTTTCTCAAAGGCAGAGCAGGAAACCCAGGGCTCGGTTAACACTTATTGTCATTCCTAGCCACTGGGGGTTCATAGGCAGGCTGGGGGAACTCATATTAATGTTAAAAAAAACTCAAAAGTAAAATTTTCATGCCATGGGACCTAAAATGGATTCATTTAGCTCAAAATATTATTTAGGTCATAGTTTGTATTTAAATAATCCATCCAGGTAACTTTATTGACGTGTGTACATATCAGTATAACTATGGGAATTTGGATTGAAACTATAAAAATGTTATGTAACCCTGTTTTGCCTTCACCATTCTTTTCAGCTGTTTATGTTTTTCAGTTTGAAAGATATCATTCTCCTTTCTTCCAGTGAGTCACTTGGTGCGGTTGAAGAGGCGGCACAGGCAGCTGGTGAAGCTCCTCCAGCGTTCACCAGCAAGACATCTACTGCCTCTGTGACATCCTCCGAGCCAACTGGCACAGACTCTCACTGTGAGGAAGATTGTACACACATGCACATTAACATTGGTGCTCTGACTGTCTCTGTGCTGTTTTCTCATTTTCTCACACACCTTTCTGCTTTCCTCTATCTCCTAGCTGTTGTGAGTGTAAATGATAGTGAAGAACTCTCTAGCCCTATGTCGGAGGAGGAGGAGGAGGAAGAAGAAGATGAGGATGAGGAGGAGTCTGATCAAGCTGAGGAGGAAGATGAAGAGGAGGACTCAGGTAGTGAGGTGGAGATCATTGAGGAGGTCCAGGGTAATGGGAGGCTGCCAGCCCTTCATCCCAGTTCAGTCTTTGTACAACAGGGACACGCACACTTCCTGCCAAGTCTGTCAGAGCAGGAGGCTGTAGAGTTCTCTCTGATCTCACCCGGTGCAGCGATAAAGGTAACAAATTTAGAGCGGAAATAATTAGTCAGGCAGTCTAAGTTGTGATACAAAATGATTATTTGCTCAATCATAAAAAAATAATTTATTGTGTGCGTTTTCTCCATTATAGATGGTAGAGGAGGACATAGAGGGTGAGGTGGTGATGGTGAGACTCGGGGAAGAAGAAGAGCTGAAAGCAGATGATGATGAAGAGCAAGGATCATCATACGTGGAGCTCAAACCCTCCAGCACAATCTTGGTACCCCTGGAGCTTGTGAAGGGGCAGGGCGGCCTGCTCGATAGTTCTCAGCTGGGTCTTCCTAAGATTCAGCAAAGTATGCCAGACGATCCGAGATCTGAAACTCACAGCGGCTTTTCTCTGATGCTGGATATGGATGAGGACGTGGATAAAGACGCAGACACGCTGCCTATGGAGAATGAGTGGCAGTCCTCCGACCCTCCCACCCTGTCTCCAGCAGTGGAGGCTATTGACAAGCTTGTAGCAAAACATGAGGTTATACTTTTGGGCACAGATGACCAGGATCCTTCTCTGTCTGGAGAAGTCCACGAAGAGGACCAGAGAAAAGAAATGGACACCTTGGATGGAATTGAGGTAAATGGGCTGACAGAGTCAGAACTTGTAAAACTCGCTGACCCACAAACTGAAAACACAGAGGCAAACCATGGGACAATAGATGATAAAGAACAGAGTGATGCAGAGTTAGTAATGTCCGTTGAAGACAATGAACCAGAAGGTCTTTCAGCCTCTGGACCAAGTCCAGGAGAAGAACTTCCTGCTGGGATGTTAGCTGAAGACCATGAACCAGAAGGTCTTTCAGCCTCTGGACCAAGTCCAGGGGAAGAACTTCCTGCTGGGATGTTAGCTGAAGACCATGAACCAGAAGGTCTTTCAGCCTCTGGACCAAGTCCAGGGGAAGATCTTCCTGCTGGGATATTAGCTGAAGACCATGAACCGGAAGGTCTGTCCGCCTCTGGACCAAGTCCAGGAGTAGAACTCCCTGCTGGGATGTTAGCTGAAGACCATGAACCAGAAGGTCTTTCAACCTCTGGACCAAGTCCAGGAGAAGAACTTCCTGCTGGGACGTTGGCTGAAGACCATGAACCAGAAGGTCTTTCATCCTCTGGACCAAGTCCAGTAGAAGAACTCCCTGCTGGGATGTTACCTGAAGACCATGAACCAGAAGGTCTTTCAGCCTCTGAACCAAGTCCAGGAGAAGAACTCCCAGCTGTAATGTTAGTTGAAGACGATGAACCAGAAGGTCCGTCAGCCTCTGAACCAAGTCCAGGAGAAGAACTCCCAGCTGTGATGTTAACTGAAGACCATGAACCAGAAGGTCTTTCAGCCTCTGAACCAAGTCCAGGAGAAGAACTCCCAGCTGTAATGTTAGTTGAAGACGATGAACCAGAAGGTCCGTCAGCCTCTGAACCAAGTCCAGGAGAAGAACTCCCAGCTGTGACGTTAGCCAAAGACCATGAACTGATAGGTATTTCAGCCTCTGCATCCAGTCCTGTGGGAGAACTCCCAGCTGTGATGTTGGCTGAAGCTCACGAACCAGAAGGTCTTTCAGCCTCTGGACCAAGTCCAGGGGAACTTCCAGCTGTGATGTTAGCTGAAGACCATAAACTGGAAGGTCTTTCCACTTCTGGATCCAGTCCTGTGGGAGAACTCCCAGCTGTGATGTTGTCTGAAGACCATGAACCAGAAATTCTTTCAACATCTAGACCAAGTCCAGTGGGAGAACTCCCAGCTATAATGTTGGCTGAAGATCTTGAACCTGCAAGTCCTTCAGTCTCGGGACCAAGTCCAGTGGAAGAACTCCCAGCTGTGATGTTGGCTGAAGATCTTGAACCTGCAAGTCCTTCCGTCTCTGGACCAACTCCAGTTGGAGAACTCCTAGCAGTTGTGCATAACAAAGACTCTACGGCAGAGAAATATGCTGCTGAGGAGGAGATGGTAGAAGAGGGAGACAAAGCAACACTTGCTGAGGAGCCTGAAGAGAACGGGCCTGTTGATATGGACAAAGAGATAACCCACATCATTGAGACAGAGACCATTGTAGAGAAGCAGCAGGACTACAAAGCCTTAGCAGAGACAGAAGAGGATAACCGGGAAGATATTAAGACAGAAAAAGAAACAAGAAGGAGAACCAGGGGAAGCCTGAGAAAAGTTGTTGAAGAAGAGAAACCTGTGACTCTGGTTTTCAGCTCAAATAGCCAACCAGAGGAACAGCCTGTGCCAGCGACCCCCACTTCTCAGAGAAAAAAGAAAGCTCCTTCCACCCCTACACGGAGGACCACGAGAGGAATGACTGTAACCTTTATCTCTCCCCTCCCAGAGGAGCCAGAGGAGAATGGGAAAGTGGAGGAGGTAGAAACAAGCACTCTGCTCCCTGCCTCACCTAGTCGTACACCTCAAAAGAGTAAACCGAACAAAGAAACTAAAGTCCAGGCTAGCACGCCTCGAAGAAGTACTCGCAAAACTCAGCCAGAGCCTCCTAAACAAGAGTTAGAAGACGGGGACGTTCACGCAACTTCCAAGATGTCTTCTCCAGCCAGACGGCGCGTGACCCTGACGGCCACCACAACAAGGACCAGCGAAAGGACCCAAAGTGGAGAGGAGGACCAAGAGGATGAGGTCACAGATGCAAAAGTTTCTCGAAGAACAAGCTTCAAGACTCGCACACCGGCCAAACGCAGGACCACTCAGGGAAACACTCCGAGGAAGTCCAGCAGAAAATTGAGTAGTAGTGAGGTGGCGTCAACACCATTGATGATCTTGGAAGAAGAGAAGGAGCAGTTGGAAGTTTTCGTCCCTGTCAAAGGCAACTCTAGGGAAAGGTTGAATCATCAGAGACGCAGCCGGCCCTGCTGAAGGAGGAGAGCAAAATACCTTCCAGCCCCGGCAGGGCAACTCGGCAGTCCAACCGTATCACCCTAAACATTTATCCACAAGTAAGTAATTTATCTCTTTTTTTGTGTGTGCGAGTTGTTGATATTACGATGGCACTGTCAAAAATAAGTTAATATTTTCTGTCATCAACATACCAAGAAGCCTCATCTAATTCACCATCATCTGATGTTGACACATATTAAGCTGTTTTTGTTTGATGTTAAACCATCAGCTGTCTTTCTCTTTAAATACATTTGAGTAGGCCTGCACGATATTGGAAAAATCTTACATTGCGATATTTTTCCCCTGCAATATATATGATAAAAGAGTAATTTTTAAAAGATGACATAAATAGCTCTATTTGGAAATAGTAAATCTTGACTACAGCGGTGATTTTGTAGGGAGTGCATCTACATAGAAGAAAAAAATTAAAAGGATCTTTTCTAATGTGAACCATTCTTTGTAGAACTCTTAATGCTTTACAAACACCAAAGCAAGTAAGCACTGTGACTAACGTTACTCTTCTGAAGTGGTTTTGGAGAGGGAAATTAGGTATATATATACGCTGGTAACTAGCATGACACCATTGTATTCATATAATACTATCAATCCAGGCTAACGTGAATGACAGTGACTGCATGTTGCGTCCTCTAAATTTCAGGTTGTGGTCTGCTAGCGGGCCTAGCTCGTTAGTTTGATAAATTGATCAGACCTGCATGTCACGCGCTCTAGCAACAAACTCTGTGTATCCAAGAACAATTAAATCAATGTAAATGACGTTGGATCAGACACAGACTGCTGTAGTAGATCAGTGTTACGTTTCCAGTGTCGCGGCTCCGAATCGTAACGTTAGTTGGGACAGACGAACCCCTTGTTTCTTTAGGCTAACTGTATTAGCTTTAGCCTGGCTGGTAGCAGCTTTCTGCGGGGGGAAATGGCCGGGAGACGTTGTGATTATGTTGCATTAATCAGGTGATTTAGTTTGTATTTGCAGCAAACATAAAACACAGACTACTGTAGCTTCACTGACTACCCATCAAAAACTACGCGCATCACTGTGTCAGCGGCAGCTGCTGCTTACGGTACTTATCTACACACTGAGAGCCTCACTTCCCATAACAAACTCACATACACACGTTGCCCACATGGCTACCTGTCTTAAAGGGGAAGGGTTGGAAGGTAATAATCATGGAAAAGGAGAATAGTCAAAGTTTACTTATCTATCAAGCAACAAAAAAGGATTAGCGTCAACATTGCAACGTCGTGCAATGTGACGATCGCGCATACACACAACTCGATGTCGATGCTAAAACGCTATCTTTCAGCCCTACGTTTGAGACACACATTCCATAAAATAATAGGTTTTATCTCACAATATAATTTTCTGTCTCACCCTTTTTTTTTTTTGTCCCTTTTACATTATTCCGTATTACCATGTTGAGGAACCCAATCCATCCACTGTTGATCATTCATGACGTTTTACACTCCCAGGTGAAACTGGTTCCTGTGTCCCTTCCTCAGAGTACAAGAAAGAGAGACGAGACCGTTACAAAAAATATAAAAGAAAGTGAAGTTCTACTCAAGCCTGAACTTAACAGCAATGCTGGTTGCACCAACTCCCATCGGCTAACTAGAAACAAACTCTGGGATCAAGCTGAGGAAGACCTTCCCTTGCTGGACTCGCCATTGGAGGTGGATTCTAAAACCCCTGTCGCAGACGCCCTCATCAGGAGACTTCAGGATGAGGAAGAGAAGCAGGAAGGTATGTACAATGCTGCATGCAGAGAAAACAATACGATGCATTTTAGTTTCTCTAAGATTGGATAAATAAGCTAAAATGTATGAACATTACAGTGTGAACGTTGTTTTGTTATACAATAACAGGGGCTGTAGTCGTCACAAAGATGCTTAGAACCAGTAGGAGTACGTCGTACGTGCGTAGTAAGTCGTCAGTGGAGCAGGTTAACTTGCCACTTCCTGTGAAAGACCGCATGGTCCCCGAACCCGAAGAGGACGAGTCTAGTCCAGGAGAGCATTCATTCATCTATTCCCCCTCACGAAGAAGAACAAGAGGTGAGAGGTTTATCCATTTGCCTGTATGTCTATTATTCATTGATGATGTTTTTAACCCTGTGTTGTGTCTGTGTGTCAAGCTAAAAGAGGAGAGTCTCCTGGCCCGAGTGAAGAGTCTGCAGCGCCTGTCACTCGCAGCAGCAGAAGAGTTGTCAACAACGCCTCTGTTACTCCCCATGTAGGTGCCTCTGTTTATGAGTTTGTAAATTAATCAGAACATAATTAATCTGTAAGTCAGTTCCTCAATCCCATGAGCTCATTGTTGGCCTGGCACAAAGCAGAGTTGTTTTTGACTAACTAATTTTGTATAAAACTACTCTAGTGTGATATTGGCTAACTTTATATAAATCAGTTGTAGTTACAATTACAGTTCAATCTTGCAATTACTGCTGTCCACTACTTTGGTGCACATGGATTTATACACTCACCAATCTTCTGTGAATTATCAACCTTTTTGAAGAAGAGGATTTATGACTTCACAGCTTCTCAGGATTGTAGCTTAATTTGAAAAATCAGGAATCATCTTATAGTATATTTTAAATAAACAAAAGGTCTTTTGAAATCTTTATTTTTAGGATGAAATTGCTTCGGAACATCTTGTGGAACTGGAGAAAGCAGCAGGCATTTCTAAGACCAGAAAAGCAGGCAAACGAACAGCCAAGTAAGTCCTGTTGTCAGGAAAAAAACCTCATGGACCCCTTAAGCCAGAGATATACTTGCTTTTTAACCACCCGTTGGTGTAGGCAACTGGCTGCGTTGTGAACTGTGTTGTCAGACAGTATAGAACTTTGGATTTGCATGATGTAAACCATTAACATGGTGACACTCGAGAAGGTTACTATAATGTTAACTCAGAGATCACGGCAGAAAGTGACAGCAGCACCATTGTAGATGGTATGTAGCGCCTAAATAAAGAATGCCGTGACATCAAGTATGGTTTGTCTGCACTTCCCTTGCCTTTTTAATTTGCATATTGAATCTTACGGACGTGTAATTAATTTGAGGATGTGCACAACCAACGCTCCAAACAGAGGTAGGGTACGCGAGGCAGCTATCATGCACATGCATAGTTGACAGCAAGTACTGTATATCTCTGGCTTAAAACTGAGGATACGACAATGAACTGCTTAGATTTAAGAGTTTTAGTCTTTTGTCGTTTAGGTTAAAGAAAATCACTTCCTGCTCACGTGTTTGTTGTTTTTCCACCTTCAGATCCAAAGCAGTTTTGGAGCCACCTCCTATAGCAGAGGTGGACCTGATCTCGCCTCTACCTAGCCCAGCTGAGCCACGAGCACAGAAGAGAATTAAGGAGGGAGATGCTCCGACCTCGAGCATGAACCTTCGACGCAAACGCATAATGGACACCGTTTTCACAAAACCTGTCACACGGAGGAAGAAACTTTAAGGAGGTTTGTGGTGGTGGTTTTAACCAGTGAACCTCAAACAGCCAACGGAAGATTTGAACCAACTCAATCAGGAGCTGTCAAATAAAGGTGTATGCATGAACTCAAGAGGTTCTAATTCCTCAAATGCCTCACACTGCTCTTTGTATATAAACTTCCCTGTAGGACAATAAAATAAAAGCAATGTAGGCATGAAAATATATTTTTTTTGGGGGGGAACACACTTGTGGATAGCAGTGTGAGAGAGGCATATATTTTTGGAGTTTACACATCCCACTCATACTAACTTCACTTCAATTGATATTGTAACAGTGGCCGTTTTGTGTTGGACAATTTACGCTCTTCATTAACGGCTTAATTCTCTGAGTACAGAATGGCACAAGGGGCTTTTAGAAACTTCCATTAATAAAACCAGACTGAACTGATCCGCCTCTGATAAAGAAGTTTTATTTACATTCTTTTATTTTTGGTTTAGTTTTAGCATTTTTTTGTTGTTGGATTTCGAGGCCTGCTGTCTTTTTCTATTTAAGGAGAAAGTAACCAACCCAGTGGAGAGAAAATGATACATGTGTATATAGTCTTTTGCTATGATCCAAATAAAGTTAATAAATAAACAAATCTTAAAGAATTACGTTCATTTTGAAGTTTTAAGTGTCTTGAATGTGTTTGATCACCTTATCAGACTGTCAATGCCATAGTCTTAAATTTCATTCGCTTTGGGATATTTTCTGTGAAAGAAGAATAGACTCACTAATGCCATCACATTTGGACTGTTGCTGTATGTAATGTTGTATAGTGTGAAAGAAACAAAAAGACTTGCACATCAGTTTGGAGTTGTTAAAATTGTAATAGGACATGTTAATAGGCAGGTTTTAATTAAATGTATGGCAACCACCATCTGACACAGGCTATTTTCTGATGAACCTATGTAGAATGTCTTATTTTTGATGACTGCTCTTTGATAAATATGGTAAAGCTTGAATACTTCTCTACTTCTGGTGTTGAGTGATTGTCTCAATTCAATTTACTGTCTTAAGTGCTTATTAGTTTGGTGGGTGGAGGGAGTGAGTGACTGGGCCACAAAGATTTCCCCTTCTGTCTGAGGTGTGCAGTGAACCACTGAAAGGAGCTCCACGCATCTAATTGTTCCCTCACAATAGCTGAGACCGAATGTTGCCGGTGCCTCAGATAATATCCGATGTCCATCAAACTTAATCTTTTACATTTCAGGTTTTGGTTAATAATAGAAATGTGGCAATTAGGGTATAGTTTAATTGCTGATATATATGTAGCTGTGAAGCTGTGTCTGCAACCTATATGAATTTGAATCCGACAGGTGTGTATCTTCCATTATTTATAGTGGCAGAGGTGAAAGTGAAACCGATCTCATTTCCACGGCTCCAGTTCACTAACGAAACACCAGGGTGGGAAATAATAATAATCTTGCAAAATAAAAGCACCTTTCTTCCCATATTAAATGCTGATGATTATTACTTTTTTATAAAATAACTAATCACTTGTCATGCTGCTAGTGAATATCATCCTGTAGCAGTGTCTACTGCACATTGTATGTTATGTTTAGTGTTTTAAGTGTTTATGGTCTCCCTTACTCCACCTTTCAGCAAGTAAACAGTGTTTCATCAAGTTTTCAGTAAATCCTCATGAGGCATTTCCTAACTAATATGGACACCACAGTCCCTGACAAACTGACCTGATTGTGTCCATGTCAACGTGTAACTCGACACTGTTGTGTCGCTGTGTGAGGAGCTGATCACTCAAGTGTGCCAGTGTCCCGGGCTGATGCGTGCCTGCTGCACCATGAGGGCCAAAGCCTCAGACATGCACAGCAAGGACTGTGTCAAAGTGGCTGTCAGGGTCCGACCATTCAACAAGGTCAGTGTGGAAAGCTGTCATGCATTTCTTATTTTAAGTTATTTCTCCATGTATATGCTTGATGTTTGTGTGTGTATATTGCAATGTAGGCTACTGTATTCTTATGGAATCGCATTCACTTACAAATTACTATAGCCTGCTATATTAAACCATACACACTGATGGAAGAGTAAAAAATTGCGAGTGCAAGTTTTTTTGCAAAACTTAATAGCGTGTATTAGTGTTAATAATATATTAGCTAGAGGAAACATTTACAAATTTGCTAACAGGAGGATTTGACAAGCAGTAATAACTTTTCTACAAAAAATATAGCAACACTCAAATACCGAGTTTAACGCTGAGGCCTGTCTGAGTGCAAAGCGAAGCTCGCAAAACAATGGTCTGGTGACACTGACACAGCAGATATTAGGTTTAGTAGGCTAGCACAAAATCTTAGTTATTATTGTATAAGTACTTATTCGTATCCTAAATGACTGACATCCTCCCTCAGCCTTGTTCTCTCATCACCCTCCATTTCCTCCCTCTGTCCAGAGAGAGGGACGCAGGTAGCCGAAGTATTGTCTCTATGGTGTCGAGCTCCATCACCATTCAGGACCCTCGTGAAGCCCAGAACCGTCGTTCGTTTAGTTTCGACTACGCCTACTGGTCCCACAGCGGCTTTACACGAGACCGCGGCGGCCTCTACGTACCCGAAGAACCCGGGGGAAGATACGCCGACCAGGTCAGCTTCAACAAGGCATCCTGGTAGAGCAGAGATATGTTGTTACAATACATTCATTTCAACCAACAAAACATAGTGAGCACTGCAACAAGCAGAATGCAAGTAGAATATCTAGACAGTATCAATGTAGACTGTCCAAACATACCTAGAGTGACTTTGAGCAAGACAACATTGATATAAGCTCACAAAATACCATCTATTCCCAGGACAGTGTGTTCCAGGACCTGGGAGAGGGAATACTGGAGAATGCTCTGCAGGTAACAATCACCATATTAAGTCTCAGAACGCTGTGTTTTTTGCTCATTTTTGTTATGTGCTAGTTAGCTAAAACCATTTTAGGGTTCTACTTTATGTCCAAATTGAGATTTGTTTTAATAGTAAAAGTCCTGAAACAATGTCTGCAGGGTTACAATGCCACACTGTTGGCCTATGGGCAGACCGGCTCAGGGAAGAGTTACTCGATGGTGGGCTATGGGCCTAACAAAGGCCTGGTTCCTAAACTCTGTGACCGACTGTTTGAGGCCATTAGAGAGAACCAGGATACCAGACAGTGTCAGGTAAAGTGTGTGAGTGGCTGTTTACCAGCACACAGTGCCATGTATGGGTGTGTCGTGGTGGTAGTGAATATTCTCAAAGTCTTTGTTCTTGATGTCTACACAGGTCTTCTTCAGCATGTTGGAAATCTATAATGAGCAGGTAACAGCTGGGAAATCAGCATTGTTCCCTTTCCTTTCTCTGATTTGTTTTTTCTTCTTTCTTAGGATGTTACATTCATTAAGAAGTCTCTGTCTTGGTAGGTGGCCAGTGTTTTCTACTTCCTTAATCTCTGTGTCGTTTTTCTCTCTCTCTACTCTGTCCAGGTGGTTGACCTGCTGTCTCGGGGGCCTCGTAATCCAGGGGGGCTCAGAGTCAGAGAGGAGCAGCAAAGAGGCTTCTATGTCGAAGGTCTCCGAACAATCCCGTGTGACAGCGCACCACAGGTAAAAGGATGATGGAGAGTACATATATATAAATATAGAGAGAAACACCTCAACATATAGTGACAAACTGTGAGACAGTGAAGGGCAGATGGACGTCTTACATTCAACTCTATGGCTCATGAGTGCCCTGCACGTTTTGTAATCAAAGAATTATGATAAAAGAGCCGTTAGGGGAAAAAAAGAGCTACAAGGAATGTTTCGGGATATTTCATGTATCCCTCTGTGTGCTTTGTTAGTGTTTTGTATTTGGAATCATGTTGAAATGTAGGTGGAGCAGTTAATGGAACAGGGGACCAGGACCCGAACCACTGCTGCCACTCACATGAATGTCAATAGCAGTCGCTCGCACATGCTCATTATCCTCCAGCTCAAACAGGTGAGTGGCCCCACTTTCAGCTGTATTCCATTACATTCCCCACGATTTAGATTTGTCTCTCCCAGTTTCACCACAGTCAATTTTCACACTATTTTCTTATGCTCAAGTTATGTCATTTACTTACACATGAGCGGGTGTCTCCGGATCTTTACATGGGTCAGAATACTATCTTCAGGTTTGTTGTCACTGTGTCACTTGTCACTTTGACCTCCTGATAGATCTTTTCAAAAGAGAGCATCACAAAGCAGTCCAACATCAACTTGGTGGACTTGGCTGGCAGTGAGCGTCAGCGGTCATCAGGGTCGGAGGCTGACAGACTCAAAGAGGGCACAGCCATCAACCTGAGCCTCACCACCCTGGGCAATGTTATCAGGTTGGCCCTGGTGTTAAGTTTAATTTTAGTTTTCGTTCATTTTGGTTTATCAGTATCTTTCACCTCATCTTCTCTCCTCCAGCTCCCTTGCTGATGTGGCCGTGGGGAAGAAAGTCATTCACATACCGTACAGAGACTCAGTTCTCACCAAGCTGCTGCAGTCCGCCCTGGGAGGCAACAGTCGCACTGTTATGGTAACAGACACTTTATAGGAAAGAGTGCTAACACACACTGATTATATTATATTAATGCAGTTATTTGTATTTGTGGACATCAATCAATTTTCAAGATTGCCACACTGAGCCCTGCTGATATCTGCTATGAGGAGTCTCTCTCAACCCTGCGCTATGCTGAGAGGTACAACAAACCGTTCGTGCAGTGTAACCCATTGTGAATTCAGCAGGTTGCCATTATAATAAAAAACATGTAAAACTTATATGCCAATTGCTCATTGTTATGTCTGTCTACCTCCTTCCCCTATCTTTTCTTTTACTCATTTCCACTGTTCCACCTGAACCCAATCCACATCCCTCGTTGTATCCCCACCTGCCTCACCTCTTCAGGGCAAAGCGTATCCAGAACCGAGCGGTGGTGAATGAGAGCCCCACTGAGCGTCTGGTTAAGGAGCTAAAGGCTGAGAACGCCAGACTGCTGCAACGACTGAGCCGGCTGGGCCAGGAAGGACGCAGAGCTAACAACGAGACCAGTACGACGCGCTTTTAGAATAGAATAGAAGAATTGAATTTAGCAGGCGAGGGTCAACACTAATGTGTATGTGTGTTTAGAGGAACTTCGTCAGCTGCTGACCCACAATGAGCTCCAGATCAGAGCCATTCAGACTCTATGGGAACAACACCTGCAGGAGGCGCTGAAGGACTGGGAGCAACAGTATGCTAACATCACACAGGTGCGCACACACACACACACACACACACACACACACACACACACACGTCCATGTACACAATCCGACACACTCAGGAGTGTCTCAGATGAGCTTCGGAAAACACATGAGCACAGAACGTAAATGCATTTGGTGAAGGTATAGTGTATAAATAGATCTTTGTACATGTACTAATATGTACTTACTTGTCTCTCTTTCCTCTCTCTCTCTCTCTCTCTCTCTCTATCTCTCTCACTGTCAGGAGAGGAGGATGATGCAGATGCATCCCTACATCCTGAACATCAATGAGGACGCTCAGCTGTCGGGGGTGGTCAAGCTTTTTATTCAAGAGGGTAAATCTTTCTTTCTCTTTATATCTATATATTGTGATGAAAATCTCACTCTCTAGTTCACTACACTTTGTAGAGAGGGAGATATTTCGAATGGAGAATGCCAAAGGGGTTAGTAGGCTTGAGAGTTGGATGTCATGTGATTGGGCAGCTTATTATATTCTGACAGACCCATTAACATGTTTATTACCATTTGTTAATACTGTTTTGTGTTCCAGGTGAATGGGACATCGGCCTGTGTGACTCTTCCCAGAGATCCATTTCTATCAAGGGCTTAGGGTGAGTTTACATCACATTAAGATCACATCAGGGATTATTAGATCTATAAATTAATAGATCATCACAAACCTAGCACAAGTAAAGCGTGTTAAAAGTATTTATAGTGTAAAATCATAACAAGTTATCTCAGGACACTTTACAGTAACATAAGCCGCACGGAGCCGCTGTAAAATAGTTGTGCTAGAGAAAACTCAGATTGGACAGATAGTCTAGCTAGCTCGATTTACCCTGCAGAGATCTGAAAAGCAGTTAACCATAGTTTTCATAAATCCAACGGAGTTTAAAATTCTAACACAAAGAAAGCGGAAGGAAATGCACATTGGTGAAAATACATGCATCCGGCGGAATTTCCTGAGCAATCCTGGAAGTGGAACGTTAAGAATATAGACCAACAGACACCAAACAATTCCCCCAAGAGCGAGCATTTGGTGCGACCACGGCAGGGAAACTAGGCAGAGAATAGTGACACTCGACAATCTATATACTGTCTAAAAGTAGATGTGAATGATGTCATTGATTAGCAATCTGTTTCCCTGCATTCTAACTAGTGCATGCTAGAATAGGCTGCAGCCCTGTGACCCTTTTTAAAAATTAAGCAATTGAATACAATTATATGTACACATCTGGAAGCTCAGTATTGTGCAGATGCAAGTATCCGTTATTCAAAATGTGTGTCTTTTTCTGCATCTTTGAGTTTACACACACATGCACATGTATGTGTCTTTTTGTGTGTCAGGATCCAGCAGCGTCATGCTGTGTTCAGGAATGAACAGCGCCGGGTAACACTGACCCCGCTGGCAGGGTCAAAAGTCATTGTCAATGGCAATGCTGTCTCCCAGACAATTGAGCTGCAGCACCTGGTGGGTGTCAACACATACACACACTTGACACATGCACACACACACACACACACACACACACACACACACACACACACACACACACACACACACACACAAAAACACACATTTCTCTCTTTTTTGTCTCCCTCTAGGACCGTCTCATTCTCGGCTCTAACTGCACCTATCTGTTTATTGGTTATCCCTCTGAGAGGGGCGGGGATGACTGGAGCCGCTATGACTACGACTACTTTCAGTCTGAGCTTGCAGCTGCTGAGGGCATCCACCTGGGTAAGCAGGAGGATCAGCAGCTGGAAGTAAAGCTGCTTACACATGATAGGTGATAGGTGGCAAAACCGCTTTGCGCTGGCTGTTGATTTCCTATGGGGAGAGTGGTGCCGCCCAAATAGACTGGGCTGCACTACCCCTGGCGTCGCGCACCGCTTTGATTTGCTGCTTTGTGCTGTGCTCAGAGTTAAAATTATTTCAACTTTGACCTAAGTTGCCGCTGACCTCTCGAAAGTTCAACCAATTAGATAACAGCTGTTGTTACCTAGCAATGGGAAAAAGCTTCCTTGAAACCCTCGATGACGATTACCTGCGCTGCGCTTTGCTCTCTGCGCTTTGCTCTCTGCACTTTGCTCTGCTCCTTACCTAGCAGTGGGCAGAGAGCAAATTGTATGCGGCTTAAAGATTATTTAAGATTTATTTTTGGAGGGAAACTTGTTAGATATTATTTATGTGTCGGTGTTTAGGTGAGTCGAGTGCTGGGCCCAGTCAGACAGATCCCAGTCTGCTGGCCGTCTTCTACGACTATATCAAATTGATGCCCATGGTGGCCGAAGCCAACCAGATGAGCCAGGAACTGAACAAGGTAACACACAGTCAAATGCAGCACGTGTTTTTTAAGTGAGTGAGTCTCTTTCTGGTTAATATGTTCTTGCTAGATGCTAGATTTTTTGTAAATCAAATAACACAGATATATTTAAGTTTTTGTTTTTATTTGTCTCATGTGGTCATGTTTATGTATTAACAACGAGTAAACATATGCAATTTATCGTCTGCCATGTTTGTAGGGGTGGAGTTTAAGTTGGAAATCAAGAATCTGGCGCTGTCGGATTCAAAAGGACATGATTTGGAGAAGGAGATTGCTGTCAGAGTCACTTGTATGGGAAAACAGGTTGGTATATTACTCTTTCTTTCTGTCACATACACTAACTTTTTATAATTTCCATGTGGATTTGAAGGGTCTTAAAATTGTGTTTCTTTGTCTAAACTACGGTCACACTCCCTCCCCAGGTATGGATGTGGTCCAAGGCTAAGTTTGTGAACCGCAAATTCCTAATGGAAGAAGCCTACCAGCAGCATCAGGCTGGGAAGAACGGAGACAATGTAAATCAAGGGAGAGAACGTTTCTCATGTTTTTTTAAATGTAGTAAGAGACTTTACATATTGGCAGAAATCCATAATTTGTGTTTCTGTTTTTGCTGTCCTTTCTTTAAATTTCTGACTCTCAGCAAGCCTAAACATGTTGACCTGTTTTTGGTTGTTAACAGAAAGTAGACGGTCTGTCTACAGCTGCGTTACCCAGAGATAAAGACCCGTTTTGGGATCCTGTGGAGCCTCTGCTTTTGGGCACTGCTCACCTCTGGCTGCAGTCTCTGGCCTTCCGCATCCCTTTGGAAGAACAACTTGAGGTACACACACAGATGCGCACATACGTACACACACACACACACACACACACACACATGCACGCACATATGGGGTAAACACAGAGTGATACCTGGTTGGTAATCTCTGTTGGCAGGTGCTGGGGTCAGAGGGCACAGAGGAGGCCATTCTACAAGCACAGCTGGTCCCCTGCACCTTCACAGGACTGTATGACACACACACACACACACACACACACGTTTTTGTGATCATTTTGTTTTAATTCACAAACCATAAACATTTACAAACAGTTACAAACAATACACTGGGACAAAGGAAGCGTTCCAGGGCCAAACAACACAGAGAGGGAAAACGGGAGGGAGACAAATCAACACATTCAAAAACAGACACGCACAAACACATTCAAAAACAGACACACACAAACACATACAAATAGACACACAGACAAACACAAGACAAGGGACCAAACACCTGCACAAGGCTACAGCCCGGACCTCAAGGAGTCAGCAATGTTCCGCCACACGTTCACACAAGTCTTTTCAGGTGCTTCGTTCTGCGTGTATCCGCGCCGTGAGAGTTCCATATAGACCACATCCAAATAGGAAAGGGTCTACGTGTGGCTAGCGAGTTGTGAGGTGGTTTCCAACTGGTTACGATCTTCCTCTTTGCAGTTGTAAGTCCAGCAAACACAGCACGTTTCTGAGTTCCAGAGAGCTGTAGGGCTGACAGATTGTTCAGACATTAAACAAGGCAGAAATTTTAGATGCAACACCGTTCGAGAACTGACCAAAGGTGCGCGCACACACACACACACACACACACACAAATACGAATAACCCCAATAAATATGCAAAGATATATTAGAAAATGATCATCCTACCTTCCAGCCCTCTGGGCGAGGATGACATTCTGATCGACCCGTCTGAGTTACTGGGTCGACGACTGGACTTCCAGCTGGTCCTGGAACAGTGTTGTGGCCTCCGCTGGATCAGAGAGGCCCGCAACAGAGGGGTCCAAATTGGGTAAGGCATTCATGTAGAGGCATGAAAAGCACTGAAAAGAGTTTGAAGTACAGGGAGCATACAGAGAATTTTTTTATGGCGCAGGAATATCCAGTACCTTAGGTTGGACGCGTGCTGTTATCAATAATTGAGGATTGAAAGTGAAGTGTTGTGATAGAAACAGGGAATATAAATGTCCTCTGGATTCATACAACCAGAAGCGAGATACTGTTCTTTGGCCACTCTGCTCAGTTTCAGGTTATTTGACAGCAGCCAACCTCTGTACTCTCCGGCTGTGTGGCACAATGTCAATCCACTGCTGGATCATAGAGTTCACTTCGCCTCCCTCCACACCTCCCAACGCCTGTTAGACTACCTGCAGTGCAGCGCTGTAGTATTGGAGCTCTGGGGCCTTCAAGGTGAGGATGAACAGATATGGAATGGATGATTGGCCAAGACTTGCTATGTTTTATTTTTTTACTTTACAGTATTATTGACTGAGAGCAAGAGACAAAGAGGCTTTCAGCTCATGAATTACACTACATATTTACTACAAACAGTGCATGTAAAACAATAGTAGTGTAAAGTACATAGTTATGAATGCTCTATGTCACACTGCTGTATTATCTCATTTCACAGCAACAGCCCAAAATGAAAGTAATCACACATTATCCTGCCTTAGTGCTTCCCTTAGGATCACAGAGATTAGTTGGAATGGGATGAAAGTGAATTGTAATTGTTGTAATTTTGTACAAAAGCCAAAATAAACAGTCAGTGGTATCATTAAAGCTGCTGATAGGTGTTGCTTTTCGGTTTCAGAGGGTTGTACTGACCTCGTGTCATCTCTGGAGGAGTGAACATGACTACAGAGGGCATCTTTATCATCGAGGAGGCGGGCCCAACACACACTGCAGTGAGTTTGATGTTAAGTCTGTATTCCTACGTCAGGAATAGTCTTTTACTTTGAAGTGTTTCTAAAGCTGAGTATGACACTATACAACTATGGTAGAGATACATGTGCAACCTAATATATTATGCATTATCTAACTGTACGATAGGGTGTAAGCCAGTAGAATTGTAAATCATAGATCATAGGATATAACTTAATGAGAAATTCCAAATAACTTTAGTGCACAGGCGTGGTCTCATTTTGTATTCAAAGAACAATTCATAAGGCAAACATTTCAATCACTGTGCTTTTAGAAATGTGTGTGTGTTGCAGCCTGTAGACTCTGCAGAGCCCAGCTGCTCAGTGAGAGTTCTTCAACAGGACTTGGAAGAACTGAAGAGTGTTAATACTTCACTGAGAAAGGAAAATCATAATTTGAGAGAACAACTCAACGCAGCCAGGAATGGTAACTGAAACATACATGGCACACACCAAGGTCAGGGTTAATATGCTGTTAATAAAATGATTGAAAACACAAATTAAAAATCTACAGTTTACATCACGTCTATACCCTACTAACCTTTCAGAGTAATTAGACATAATTGAAAGGTTTTTACATGGCAAAAATGTTCCCACTCTTTTCTGTTCTTGTTCCTCTGTGATAGGTGGGGATAGTGTGCGTGGTCGCTCGGTGCGTAGCTGTGATGCAGAGTTTGCTCGCTCTCTCAAGGTTTTCTACCACAGCATGACCTCAGCCAGGGCTCAGCTGCAGCGCCTGCGCAGACACAGGCCCAGCGTACGTATCAATGTTTGTCTGCAGCTTTAGTAGATGTGAGCGTTACTACAATAAGGCCTTGTTTAAACATTGGATATAGAGAACAATACACAACCAGGCACACTAATTAACTGGCAGAAGAAAAGTTTTAGTGAGATTACAGTGAGCTCACCATAGTAACTGGTGAGGATTTGAACAAATGTTCCTTCTTGAGTTTCTCAATTTATGTTTGGAATGTGACAAAACAGTCAGGAATTTAATTGTCTGGACATTTCAGGAATTTCAAGTGGTAATTTTACAAAAGTTAATTTGAAGTTTGCAACTTGCGTGATATAATTTGCATTATTTACAATCGTTTTTTCAAGTCATTGAATTTACAATCAGGTCTGCAGTGGGTTG
>JABXJD010000088.1:2220000-2230169 GCA_013375575.1 Percina caprodes | reverse complement strand
TTCCCTGCCCAGTAAGTTACTGTAACAAGAAAAGGCCACACATTCAACACCAAGTAATGTGGCCTTGTTATATGTATGGGATTTCTGATGCCTTGCACTCTAGGGCTGTCAATGAATATTCTAAATTTTAATATACATTTAAATTGTATATATTGTTAACATTAAAAAAAAAAAGTACAATAAGTAATATATTAACTGTATTTAATCAAAAAATGACCACAATGTGTCATCAGATATTAAGGAAACATGCCAAGTTGAAATACTGTTATAACAACAATACTAAAGCCAGTTTTTTCTCCTTTTGAAATTTCCGTTCCGTACATTTATATCTGCAATGATGTCGAAACCTAGTGACTTTCAAACATCAACATGTCATTTATTAATATGTATTTGTGTCAAAATGATATAAAACATATTTTCCTATTCCATTTTGCTTGGAAACCAGTAGAGATTGTTGATAGTGAAGATAACATTCCTTTTCAGGGAAAGATATTAAGCAAAACCATCTCCACTGCAAACCTTCTGTGAACTGCTAGAATGTAAACATAGATTGGCAGTAGCATCCAATTTAATCATGAGGCGAGGCAAAATAGCAGTTGCCTAGATACAACTTCACACAGGGAAGTGTAATAGTTTCTATGGGGGGGGGGTCAAATAAAAGCAGGACACAGCCTGATCATGTACAATATGTAGTGTTGTTGGGGGTGCTATCTAAAGATGAAATCTGATGCTACTTCAAAAGATAGTTACATCAATGGTGGGACTACCATGAAGTTCTTTACCAACAATCAAAACAAAGTTGCAACCCAATCCAGTACTCCTCAAAATTCAGTTAATTTTGGACAATGGCGTAGAGGCAGTTGACGTCCAGTGCTAATATTGTTGTTAAAGTGCCAGCAAGTGGTGAGGAGGTCAGGGTGCCGTGCGGGTGTGTAGCATGTCTGACTGTCTATCGTCAACAATTAATGCTCTTGTGCTTAAGTGGTAGGGAGGAATCCAACCTGTTCCTGTTCCAGAATGGTGGTGTTGTAGTCCAGTGTGTTGCTCAGCACATAGCAACTCATACTTTTGCGTGACTCGTAGTCAAAGTACTCAAAGAGTGGTGGGAAGTGCTTGAGCTGCAGCACAGTCAGGATGTTGTTGTAGGTATCAACTGGGATCTTCAACAGTCGGGTTAGTTCCTTTGACACTGCGCTGCTGGTCGCTATGCTAGGGGAGGGGAAAGAACGGAACGGGTAAAAGTGTGTCACATAACTGTGAAAGCAACCGAGGCAAACAGTGCATTTAAATGCCAATCATTACCCATAATCCATGCTGTTTATGATAAAAACATGTCCATGACAGTTTCCAGCTTTCTGATCACTGTCACGCTAACTCAAAGACTTCCACTCTCCCTCTTCTTCTTTTTTTGTTGTTGGTCCGTATACATTTAATTAAGATGTGTAGACAGAATGGGGCCCTGTACGATTAATAATCTACCATCGTTAATCTGCAGTGAAATAGATGTAACTATTATATATACCACACCTACAGAGTTAAAAAAAAGAGTACAAAGATGATGGACCCTGTCCTGGCCACCTTCGTTTTATGTTAATTGTCTCGTTAGTTAGGTGCTTTTCCTCTAAGAACACAATCTTGGCTTTTAACGGTTTTAACCTGTTCAAAAGCTGCTTTAATTTGGTCAGTTTATGCAGGCCTCTTCAGTTTCATTAAATATATTAAATTCAAAATATATGTTATTTTTTACAGCGAGTAATAGGAAAGCTGAAATAACCAAAATGATTAAATCCCTCCGTTTTTGCTCTGCAAATAGGTGACACTTTTATTTTAATTGTTTTGTCGTGTTTTGAGACTGCCATGTAGGAGAAAGCAAGAAGATATTAAGGATAATGAATCAAGTTGGTACCATAGAGAGAATTTTCCTAACCCCAAATATGTACATGCCCGATTTTACCAAAACGGAAAAACTTTCAATATCTTCCTTTTACTGCTTTTTAGGTCCACACCGTAAAGCCCAGTTTAGACCAAATATGTGACGAAAAGATTTGAGAACATCGCAGAGAAAAGTTTTAGCTTGACTTGAAACAGCTGATGGTGCGGCTGTGACTCAGCTGGTTGAGTCTCTAGTGCTGGTTTTAGAACGTAAGAGACGTCACCTCTTTCCAAAAGAAGTCTTCTTGTAAAGCCATGACTCAGAAATTGAAAGCATTTTCATCGATTCATCACTAGCATCTCACTAACGTTATCCACATTCATATTTAGACGCAACAAAAGATATATTGAGCTACAAAAAGCTAAGCTAAAGCAGGTTTAGAATGCTGCAAACCGGCGAGTTGTAAGTAGTTGCAAGTTTCAACTCGTCTCAGCGAGAGTCTTTGGTCTGAACTGGGCTAACTGAGGAACTGCTCTATTGCATTCCCTCTTTTTTTAAACCACATTTTTGTTTGTAGATTCTTTTTACTGTGAGCATGCAAGTCACCCTCTTTCACTCACTGTTACCAGGATAATCATTGTACTCTAAAATCTCATTGTGTCAGGAATTTGGGACTTACTGTTCCAAGTTAAGCTTGTTGAATATCTCCACAGTGCTCTCCAGGACCTTATCTACATAGTCCACACGGTCAGGGTAGCATTTAATGGCCAAGTTGATGAGAGAGACCTGCAAAGAGACCACGTCCTCTGATGGCATGTCCTGGCGAGACTGGAGGAATCATAGAATGAAACGGTCAGCATCGTCAGTCCAATAGTTGGAAATTTAAACTTAGAATCATCATAGCTTGGAGAAAGATAGCTTTGTAAGACCGTTTTGCCTAATCATCATACTGTAAGCAACATGAATAAAAGTTGAAAATGTAGACCATTGATTGGATGATTCATCTTATTTTCTGAGGATTTCTTTTCTTTTAGCCTACACCAGAAAAGGGGATAATAAACTTTTTTAGGTTGTTCTGACATGAATCTTATGCAATCTCCTCTCCACCTTAAAATTGACTCAACAATATTTAAAAGTTTATTACGGATTTACTTTTTGTAAGTCTGCAACATCTGTTGATTATTTTCTTGATTAATTAGTTGTTTGGTCTATACAATTTTGACATTAGTGTTTCCCAAAACCTAAGATCACATCCTCAAATAAAAAAAAAACATGGACTCTTCAGAAGAGCCAGATGACAATCTTCTGAACATAGCCATACTCAGAAATACAGAGAGAGTTGTGGAGCTGATAGTCTCATTTAGCTTTGTAGCAACTCATTTGGCAACGGCTTAAATGTGATGGCCGTTTATTGAAGGAGAATTCCAGTCGATTCCAACACGTAGCTCTGTTTGTAAATGTGGAGTGCTGTCAGTAGAGAGAATAACTAAACCAATCAGTGCTGCCTACACCGTGTAATCCTCCTACTAGAGTTAGCATCCAACAGGCTTGAACAGGGCAAGTTTTAAACTTGTTTCTAGCCTTGAAACATGTTCAAAATGTCATTACAAGTGCCTGCTCATGTGAAGTGATTCCTTCTGAGGGAACACAGTGAATCTGACTGCAGTAGATGTGAAAGAAAGGCATGAAAGTTGTGTTAATTTAGCTGTGTTTAGTTCCTGTGTTGAGATGGCAGTTAGAGAGCTTAGATGAGAAAAAAACAGAAGAGATAAGACAAAAATATGTAGGCTATGCATTTAATGATTAAATAAGTTAGTGTCTCCAAACTTGACTCAATTATAACTTGTCTCCTGCTAGTTGTCCTACAGCACTTACTTTTAAAAAATAAACATATGCTTATTTTTGAAAATATCTTTGCATTTCATTTCGGTGTTGTAGTTTGTAGACGGTCCCTAAGCACTCCTTGAAGTATCAACACAGGAACTAAATAGAGATCAATTACTGAACTTGTATGCCTTTCTTTCACATCTACAGCAGTCAGATTCACTGTGTTCTCTCAGAAGGAATCATTGCACATGGTTAGACACTTGTAATGACCTTTTGAACATGTTTAGAGGCTAAAAACACATTTAAAACGTGCCCTGTTTAAGCCTGTTGGATGCCAACTCTAGCAGGAGGATAACACTGTGTAGGCAGTACCGATTGTTTTAGTTTTTCTCTCTACTGACAGCACTCCAAATTTACAAACAGAGCTATGTGTTGAAATCAACCGGAAGCTTCAATTCATCAAGCGTACAGACTGATGTTTTGTCTTACAGAATATAACCTACTTGAATAACAGTGGCCACTTGCTGAGAAAAGATGTCAAACAGTTTGATCTCAGATGGAATGCCAGGGCCATCTTCTCGATGAGCAAACAGTGCAAGTCTGAAAAACAAAACAAAAATCAGCAGAGAAAATTCAAGTCCACTCCCACTATTTAGGTCACAAACACTATTTAATTCTTCTTTAACCGTACACTAGATCTCATTTTTTAAGTTGGTTATTACACATAGTCTCTTTAGTATACTATCCTATTGATCCTGGTCCCATATTGGTGTTAATTTCCTTTTCAGAGAAAGGCCAGTTATTCTATCACTTATCCTGGGACAAATTCGAATTCCAATAGCTTTGTTAATTTTCAGTGAATCAAATGGTACCTGTCAATGAGAGCAATGATGATGTTCTTGACATTGACATGTTGATGGAGCTCAGCACAGGAACGTAGGAAAGGGTTCAGGGTCTGAAGGTGGAACTCATCTGGGAAAACCTTACAAGATGAGACTATTTTAGTTCAGGCGTGTAGGGTTTTACCAATACTTGTGTGTGGAGGTACAATGGACACAACCGACAACATGGATTGAGTGCAACATCTAGCCCACTCTCTGCTACTATTCATAGTGATTAATACCATTACGAGTAGTACCATAAACTTTATCGGTGAACCACGCATTGAATACATCCAATAATTGCCAGATAAAAGTTGGGTTTTCACCTCCCCCTTCTGTTCATTCACACACTCCCTCAGTAACCCATGACTTCACGGTGTACGCCTGTATGGGGTATTACATTCACCCATGTTAAACTCGATCCAGAACACAGATAGTCCAGACTGGTAGTAACACCTCCCTCACTTTAGTAGTGAACAGCCCCAGGGCTGTGCGCTCACAGATTGTAAAAATAATGGACGTAGGGGAGTCACCTGTTGGTTTGTGGACTGCCATATTGAAGCCTTGAGTTAGGCTATTTGGCCCTTTATTTTACTGTATATTTATTTTTTAAACCAGAAGCGACCATTTTTGGACGAGAGGGTGGAGGTGGGGAGGATGATGCAGCTAAGCCAGTGTCATTAATGACGCTGCGCTAAGCTAAACGCTAAAGAGATAAAGTCACCGATTTTCAACTAGCTGAAGGGAGTCATCCAGCGGAGTTTTACCGGCTCACAACTTGGACCTCCAGATACTGGTGCCGATCATCTAAATGTACTGTAGTACACAGAAAACTGCTAACTTTCCTTTAAGTCAGCAGTTAACGCTAGCAGGTTCTACTGAACCCATAACAAGACATTTTTAGGCGACCAAAATTTTCCAATCACCTTTGATTAAGTAAAAACACAGTGAGAGGGTCAAAGTTTAAGAGCACATTTAAGAGAAAACAAGAGAATCGTCCATCTTGCAGGGCGGTGCGCAGAAAACAAGCTACTGCTCAACACACACACACACACACACACACACACACACACACACACACACACACACACACACACACACACACACACACACACACACACACACACACACACACACACACACACACACACACACACACACACACACACACACACACACACACACACACACACACACACACACACACACACACACACACACACACACACACACACACACACACACACACAAATAAGGATATTTTACATATACATACAGTTGTGGTCAAAAGTGTACATACACTTGTAGAAAATCACAATGTTATGGCTGTCTTGAGTCTTCAATAAGTTCTACAACTCTTATTTTTCTGTGATAGAGTGATCGGAACACATACATGTTTGTCACAAAAAACAGTCATAAAGTTTGGTTCTTTCATAAATTTATTATGGGTCTGCTGAAAATGTCACCAAATCTGCTGGGTCAAAAATATACATACAGCAACATTAGTATTTGGTTACATGTCCCTTGGCCATTTTCACGGCAACTAGGCGCTTTTGGTAGCCATCCACAAGGTCCTGGCAAGCTTCAGGTCGAATGTTTGACCACTCTTCTTGACAGAATTGGTGCAGTTCAGCTAAATTTGATGGTTTTCTTGCATGAACCTGTTTCTTTAGCACTGTCCACATGTTCTCAATGGGGTTTAAGTCAGACTTTGGGAAGGCCATTCTAAAACCTTAATTCTAGCCTGGTTTAGCCATTCCTTTACCACTTTTGATGTGTGTTTTGGGTCATTGTCTTGTTGGAACACCCAACTGCGCCAAGACCCAACCTTCGGGCTGATGGTTTTAAGTTTTCCTGCAGAATTTGGAGGTAATCCTCCTTCTTCATTATCCCATTTACTTTCTGCAAAGAACCAGTTCCACTGGCAGCAAAACATCCCCAGAGCATAATACTACCACCACCATGCTTGACAGTAGGCATGGTGTTCCTGGGATTAAAGGCCTCACCTTTTCTCCTCCAAACATATTGCTGGGTGCTGTGGCCAAACAGCTCAATTTTTGTTTCGTCTGACCAGAGAACTTTCCTCCAGAAGGTTTTATCTTTGTCCATGTGATCAGCAGCAAACTTCAGCCGAGTCTTAAGGTGCCTTTTCTGGAGCAAGGGCTTCTTTCTTGCACGGCAGCCTCTCAGTCCATGGCGATGTAAAACACGCTTGACTGTGGAGACTGACACCTGTGTTCCATCAGCTTCCAAATCCTTGCAGACCTGCTTCTTGGTGATTCTTGGTTGACTCTTGACCATCCTGACCAATCTCCTCTCGGCAGCATGTGATAGCTTGCGTTTTCTTCCTGATCGTGGCAGTGACACAACTGTTCCATGCACTTTATACTTGCGTATAAGTGTCTGCACAGTTGCTCTTGGGACCTGTAGCTGCTTTGAAATGGCTCCAAGTGACTTCCCTGACTTGTTCAAGTCAATAATTCGCTTTTTCAGATCCACACTGAGTTCCTTTGACTTTCCCATTGTAACTTTTGTAGCTGAGTCTAATCACTGGGTCAAATGAGCCCTATTTAAATGGGCTCATGAGAAGTCAACAGCTGTAGTCAATCAGAATCACTTAGAAGAAGTGAAGAGGCCATGACATGAAGCTAATTTGATTGACACAACTCGCTACATCACCAAAATTGACATATTTTGTTGCTGTATGTATATTTTTGACCCAGCAGATTTGGTGACATTTTCAGCAGACCCATAATAAATTTATGAAAGAACCAAACTTTATGACTGTTTTTTGTGACAAACATGTATGTGTTCCGATCACTCTATCACAGAAAAATAAGAGTTGTAGAACTTATTGAAGACTCAAGACAGCCATAACATTGTGATTTTCTACAAGTGTATGTACACTTTTGACCACAACTGTACATACACAATTTTGCAGGTTTTCCTACTTACAAAGCATGTAGAGGTCTATTATTTTTATCATAGGTACACTGAATTTCCAAAATCCCTTCTGCAGTGTGTGCAAACCTGGTGAAAACTACAGGAAACGTTTGACCTCTGGAACTGCAAACAAAGGCTACTGTACCAAATATTAACATTGATTTTCTCAGGTGTTCAAATACTTCTTTGCAGCTGTATCATACAAATAAATAGTTAAAAAAAAAAACCTCCATGATTTCTAAGTGGTAGAACTTGCAAAATAGCAGGGTGTTCAAATACTTATTTTCCTCACTGTATGTATGCACACACACAGTGTGTGTGTGTGTGTGTGTGTGTGAGTGTAGTACTATACTATAAAGGCTTATATCTGTCTTGAAAATGAGAACCTGTCTCTCAATGAAATTACCTGAATAAATAAACGTTAAATAAAAAATTGTTTATACGTGGGTGTGTGTAGCATAGATGGGACATTTTATGCAATAATAAAATGACAATAATAAAATCTTGAATTCTAGGTGTCTACCTGAATGATGCACTCCATTAGATACTCCTGAGCTAACGAGTCTCTGCAGTTCACAACCTGCTCCAGCACTCCTGAAAGTACAATCTGTGGAAAACACAAACAAGAGGAAAACAGTATTACCAAACAGATGCCAAACTGCCCACATAGCTACGTAAATGATTGTACAGTATGTGTGATGATACATGTCAAATGTAACACAAGGGAAAAAGCAGCAACTTCCTAGAATAAACTCAAACACATAAAGGATGAAAAAAAATAAAAAAATCTGAAAAGCGCTCAACAAAGACATCACAGCAGTAGCCTGACCTCACCAGACCAAATTGCATATGAGACATAGTATGGAAACTCTCAGCTCATCTGCGATTTCCAAAGGGCCTTGTCAACAGGAGTAAACCCAAATGCCTTAGAATGCAATTGAGTAGACCTACAACCAATCAGAGCAACGCCATATATAATGTGGCGCTGAGCTAAGGAAAAATGTTAACAGACTACAGTGTGCAGAGATGAGCTGTGATGGTGTAGCAATTTAAAGTGGTTTTTACTTTGCTTGGGAACCAGACAAATCTGCAAGCTCATATTTTATTTGCGGTCAGATGCAAATTTTTCATTACCAAATAGAAATTAGTCTGGCAACGTCAAGCTACGCACTCACGGTTTTAGTCTTTTGTTGAGATTCTGGATTCTAATTGGGCAACATCAAGTGAAACCAGTATAAAACCAGCTGTAAAACCTGCTATTTATGATGATAATGACAAAAATGTAACACCGGCTGACCAGGGGCTAGATGCATAAAACTGTAGATTCAGGACAAAAACAGGAGTATATAAAGACAGAAATATGCATACACATTCTATTTATCAGTTTTCTAAAGCTGCACGAAAGCCTGATGCCGTTTTATAAATCTCAATCATTGTGGAGCAGGGTGCACATGACAAGCCACATTTCCGCAACGGCCACACGGTGGTGAAAACCGCGTACCTATTGCACACTACTGTTAGTGCTGACGCAAATGTGCCTTAAGATGCAACGACTGTCTACTGTTGCCTGTAGTACAATTGATGGCTAGCCCTTTCTATTGACAAAATCCCTGCAGCCTTCAGCAGCAGGTTTAATCACATGACGTGAGTCCTGTCTATTGTGGTACACACCTGTTAGGCAGAGAGATTTCATGCGCCTCATCTACTCCAGGTAGGTAGCCTATACAGTTGTGTTCAGAATAATAGCAGTGTGTTTTAAAAAAGTGAATAATGCTTAAAATCCTTAGAGTAACTTTTACGTCCATATTACGAATGCATTGAGAACACTGCACATTTAATTTCAAAACATGAACAAAATTGATCAATTTTGATTACTTTGAATCACTGCACTAATATTTAGTTGCATAACCATTATTTGTGAGACCTACTTCACATCTGTGGTGCATGGAGTCGACCAACTTCTGGCACCTGTGGACAGGTATTCCAGCCCAGGATAATTGAACTACATTTCACAATTTCTCTGCATTACTAGATTTTGTCTCAGAAACAACATTTATGATGTTACCCCACAAGTGTTCTATGGAATTGAGGTCCAGGGTTTGGGCTGGCCACTCATATCATCAATCTGGTTCATCTGAAATCAAGACTTTGCTCGAAGTTAACAGTCGACAAACTGTCTGCGGCCCCTAGACCAAAAAAGAACAATTTTGCTCTCATCAGTCCACAGAATGTTGTGCCATTTCTCCTTTGGCCAGTCAATGTGTCCTTTGGAAAATTTCAACCTATTCAGTACTTTTTTTTTTTCTCCCAGCAATGGGACTTTGCTGGGGCTTCTAGCTGATAGCTTTGCTTCACACAGCCTTCTTCTGATCATAACTTATGGTAAATTTAAGTCTTCTTTGATTTTCCTGGAGCTGATCACTGGTTGAGCATTTGCCATTTTGGCTATTCTTCAATCCCTTCCATTGATAGTTGACCATTTTTTCCCCACGTCGTTCAGGCTTTGGATGCCATTTCAAGGCATTTAAAATCATATATAATTTTCTTCACTTCTTATGTTTTCCCCTCTCCAATCAACTTTTTAATCAAAGTCTGCTGTTCCTCAGAGCAATGTCTGCAACGACCCACTTTGCTGAGTACAGTGA
>JABXJD010000088.1:2030000-2210000 GCA_013375575.1 Percina caprodes | reverse complement strand
TATTAATAAATAGAAGTAGAGACATGTTAAATTAGTGTTCTAGTCTGCTTTCTTTAACAAATATTACACCAATTAGAGAACATCTTGCGATGGGATCAAACCAGCCGCCAAGGATACAGAGCTCGTAGTAGCTCTTTGGAGAAAGCATGGAGGTCCTCAGCTCACCCAGCATGTTAGAGGCGTGCTTCAGCGCATCCATCAGCTTGTTCTTGTCCTGCAACACAATCAAGCCATGAATAGGAGTGCAACAAATCACAAAAAAGGGAGAATTTAATTTATTAAAATTTTAATAATAACTTAACAATAACACTTCATTTCACCAGTAAATTGCTTTTAAACAACAAAACAGATAAGAAAAGGGCATTTTACAATAATTTTGAATGCATCACGAAGTTTCAAGTAAACAACATTTAGTCCCGTATGTTTTTCAGACACCAGCAGTGACCAAGTGCTATTTTATGTTTTCAGCGGCAGACTGTTGAACGTCGTGGTGTTGGAATCCTCTACAGTGAAATATAGTCACACTTTTACACCATGTAGCTTTCAGTATTTTAACGGGTTTTTTTCCGTTCAAGCCAACCTTCATTTAACAAATTCAGGCCATTACAAATCGTAATTTAAAGATTAATACATGGAGTACTGAATACAGACTAGTTATCCAACAGTAAAGAGACTTTGCTGCAATCACGTACAAAAATCATTATCCAGTACAAGAGGACCTGCTCATGAAATCTAGACAGCTTGACAGGTAGTTTAGTAACATTAAAAAAATCACATCTTAAAAAAAAGTCTATCCCACCACATTTGTCAAATATCTTAAAAAGGAATGTAATACCAGAAATCATCACTATCTTGAATATATTTTTGTAAGCACCTCCGTTTTGTCACTCTGTTCATTGCGTCATAGTCGATCACATTCAAACCCCCTTCTTCTTCTAAGGTTTTCACTACATCACCTTTTTCTCAGATGATGTCTTTTTTCCAAATAAATTTAATAAATTTAAGTTTGATTCATTAATTTAATTAGATTATCAGGGATGGAATAAGAAAATGCAGGGCACATAAATCCTCTGTAACCAAGAATTAAGGATAGCTTTACTTTTCATTATACCAACCTCAAAATTTAGTTTCCTAGTTTTTCTATCATTTGTTATTGCTACCCCATGATTCACTTCATCCTTAACAGGAATATCATACAAATCTACAAGCGGGTGGTCATGTTTAGCCATTAGTTCACATTTCTTAACAATTAAACATAAACCTAACACTTTAGAGAATCTCTCTATTCTGTTCAGACTTCTTGAGGAATACAGTAGAATCGTCTGCCAGCTGAGAAATAAATAGGCGATTATGCAGCACATTTAACCTCTTAAAAAACGCTTGAAATTCCATGCTTTTTGGTCTTAACGTTATAACCAAATTAAAAGTGGTACAGCTACGGCCTTCGGTTGCCTGCCAATCATCATTGGAAAGGTAACACTCCTTAAAGTTTCTGTTACAAGTGTCAGGGTGATTCTAGGCCTTACTGACAAAGAGTTACAAAGGCTAGAATGGAGGTTTTCTTATTTGTAAATGTGCTGTATTTATATAACGCTTTTCTAGTCTTAAAGACTACTCAAAGCGCTTTTACATCATACAGGATACATTCACACATTCATACACTGTGGCCGAGGCTGCCGTACAAGGTGTCACCCTCTCATCAGATAAACACTCACAATCATACACACTACGATGCGCAGCATTGGGGGCAATTCGGGGTTTAGTGTCTTGCCCAAGGACACTTCGACATGGGACTGCAGGGCCAGGGATCAACCTTCCGATTGGCAGGCAACCGCTCTACCACAGAGCCACAGCCATCCAAGTCATTCAGTAAACTGACTAAAATATACTGCTGTTAACACATCTAGGTGAGATACAGACAACACAAGGATATAGCCACATGTCTCAGCTTACTACAGACAAAATGGGAATCCAAAAGACTCATATATAAAATAGATCGTATATGAATATACAGCTATGTCTGTGCATTTTTTCATTTCCATGTATGAATGCAAAGAAAAAGCCGAAAAAGTGCAAAATACAAAACTTCTCAAATACACAAACACACCCACATCAATCACACACATATTTGAAATAACTATATACATAATGGGGTTGGGTGGTAATACGGTAAACCGCGGGGTCTTAAAAATAGCAACGTTATCAGTTTCCATATTAAGGAGAATTCAAACTACGTCAGCTCTGCAGTTTTGTTGAACAGTGAGTCGTGGAAATGCCGATAAAGTGGCTGCAGTTTTTCAAAACTTCAGCCAGACAGCATTTTCAGAGATTTGATATTAACAATGAGGCAAAAGCAGTCGACATTAATGTTGTTGATGTTACACGTCCTCTGAGACTAACAGGCACAATGCTGGTTTCTACAGCACATTTCAGCAACAAGGCAATTCAAAGTACTTTTCATGAGACATTAAAGAGCAATTAAAAACGGGCATGGTGAAAACAAAACCAGCCTAAAAAGAATATACAAATAGAAGAATACAAGTTACAGTGAGTAAGAAATTAATAATTATTCATGTTAATAGATTGTAGGGATGGTTTGTGAGGAGAAAGAGGCGTTTTATTTTTGTTCAATTTTGTTAAAGTGTAAAATATTCTAATTAAATAAAATGTTCTAAGTAAATATGTTAAATAGGTTTGGAATTATTTTTACAACTGAAATAATTTTTTCAGGGTTCATACACCTTTTCCAAGGTCAAATTCAAGAACTTTTCAAGCACTTTCAAGGTCCATTTTAAAGCTTTTTCCAGCACCTTACACCACTGTAAATTACACACCAATACATAGTCCAAATTATTATTTAGTGTTTTTGTCACATTAAAAGACATAATGCTATTAACAGCCAAAATCGTGTTTTGTAATAGCAGAAGAATCAGCTATTTAAGCAAAACACAAATGTATCACTGTCACTAGACTTGGCTTGCCATCTAACCTGCCTGAGTCAATGTAAGTGGGAGGATTTGAGCCAAATGACATGCAGCTGGGTCTTTCTGTGTTAAATCAGACTAAATCCAGCAAAACAACTGCACCCTCTTAGATTTTGCTCAAAGTTTATGCTAACCTACAGTGGTGTGAAAAAGTGTTTGCCCCCTTCCTCATTTCCTGTTCCTTTGCATGTTTGTCACACTTAAGTGTTTCGGAACATCAAACCGATTTAAACAATAGTCAAGGACAACACAAGTAAACACAAAATGCAATTTGTAAATGAAGGTGTTTATTATTAAAGGTGAAAAGAAATCCAAACCATCATGGCCCTGTGTGAAAAAGTGATTGCCCCCCCTTGTTAAAACATACTATAACTGTGGTTGTCCACACCTGAGTTCAATTTCTCTAGCCACACCCAGGCCTGATTATTGCCACACCTGTTCACAATCAAGGTATCACTTAAATAGGAGCTGCTTGACACAGTAAGGTCCACCAGAAGATCCTCAAAAGCTACACATCATGCCGAGACCCAAAGAAATTCAGGAACAATTGAGAAAGAAAGTAATTGAGATCTATCAGTCTGGAAAGGGTTATAAAGCCATTTCCAAAGCTTTGGGAATCCAGCGAACCACAGTGAGAGCCATTATCCACAAATGGCGAAGACATGGAACAGTGGTGAACCTTCCCAGGAGTGGCCGGCCGCCCAAAATTACCCCAAGAGTGCAGCGACGACTCATCCAAGAGGTCACAAAAGACCCCACAACAACGTCCAAAGAACTGCAGGCCTCACTTGCCTCAGTTAAGGTCAGCGTTCATGCCTCCACCATCAGGAAAAGACTGGGCAAAAATGGCCTGCATGGCAGAGTTCCAAGGAGAAAACCACTGCTGAGCAAAAAGAACATCAAAGCTCGTCTCAATTTCTCCACAACACATCTTGATGATCCCCAAGACTTTTGGGACAACATTCTGTGGACCGATGAGACAAAAGTGGAACTCTTTGGAAGGTGTGTGTCCAAGTATATCTGGCGTAGAAGGAACACTGCATTTCATAAAAAGAACATTATACCAACAGTAAAATATGGTGGTGGTAGTGTGATGGTCTGGGGCTGTTTTGCTGCTTCAGGACCTGGAAGACTTGCCGTGATAAAAGGAACTATGAATTCTGCTGTCTACCAAGAGATCCTGAAGGAGAATGTCCGACCATCTGTTCGTGTACTCAAGCTGAAACGAACTTGGGTTCTGCAGCAGGACAATGATCCTAAACACACCAGCAAGTCCACCACCGAATGGCTGAAGAAAAAAAAAATGAAGACTTTGGAGTGGCCTAGCCAAAGTCCTGACCTGAATCCTATTGAGATGTTGGGGTATGACCTTAAAAAGGCCTCTAATGTAACTGAATTAGGACAATTCTGCAAAGATGAGTGGGCCAAAATTCCTCCAGGACGCTGTAAAAGCCTCATTGCACATTATCGTAAACGCTTGGTTGCAGTTGTTGCTGCTAAGGGTGGCCCAACCAGTTATTAGGTTTAGGGGGCAATCACTTTTTCACACAGGGCCATGATGGTTTGGATTTTTTTTCACCTTTAATAATAAACACCTTCATTTACAAATTGCATTTTGTGTTTACTTGTGTTGTCCTTGACTATTGTTTAAATTGGTTTGATGTTCCGAAACACTTAAGTGTGACAAACATGCAAAGGAACAGGAAATGAGGAAGGGGGCAAACACTTTTTCACACCACTGTACATGTAACTACTGGAATAGAGCAGTGTAAATATTATATAAGGCCATCCTCAACCTTACAGTGGGCTACTAGCTACGTAGCTATTAATGTTCACTCATCATTTTGTTGTTAAACTGTGTAAAAAGAGCGGTGCCGTTAAATCACCGGTTTCAGGTACGTACGGTACCGTCTGGATGGTTTCAAGGTAACATTATGTAGCAGATAAGCTACTTGAAGACAAAAAAAAAAAAAAAAAAGAGGAAACACTGCAATACTGACATTACATTACCACATCAAGCAGGGCCAGATCAACAATTCCATGTGCCCTGGGCAACAAGACTCAAGATGCACTACTATACATTCTTATTATTTTATTTTAACAAATGGGCCTCTTCATCAGCCTCCTCCTGATCATTCTCTACCTCTGTCCCTCGCTCTTAATCTGCAGCCTCCTTTTCCTCCTGTGCACTACTCAGAATTTGAATACAAATGATTGGTCTTAGCATGCACTGTGTAGTGTGTTGTAACGTAACGCCACCAAAACAGTGACCCTCTTAACGTTTTGAATTCAAACCTGCCTGTTTGTAATATTTTGCATTACGCTGTTTTTCCATCCATCTTCATCCGCTTATCCGGTATCGGGTCGCGGGGGCAGCAGCTCCAGTAGGGGACCCCAAACTTCCCTTTCCCGAGCCACATCAACCAGCTCCGACTGGGGGATCCCGAGGCGTTCCCAGGCCAGGTTGGAGATATAATCTCTCCACCTAGTCCTGGGTCTTCCCCAAGGCCTCCTCCCAAAATCAAAACTAATCAAAAGAGCAGAATGCTCTTAGAAATCACGAGGGAGAAATTTGACTTTTGGCTAAGGTAACAGACACGCTGTTGTTGATGCTGACTCGCCTTTAGCATACATTACAAATTTAACTTTAAATTAATCGTGTGTTTAACCTTCACCTGGGGAAACTGACTTCACTTTAAGAGGCTCTTGGGGGCAGCTCAGTAGCTCCTATCTTTGCTGGGCTGCAGGGCTGCCACACCTCAGCAGACACACTGTGGCAGACCATGGTAAAGTTAGTTTTATATTGGACGTTGGCTATTAGACACATCTGAAAAATCTATTATGGAGTTTGATATTACAATATAAAACCAACTTTACCATGTTCTGTGAATACTCCAATACACTTGTTAGATAATGTTTCATTACTGAGTTCTCATTGATTTGTGTTTGTCGCTGTGTGCTCATTCTGGAAAACAAATGTAAACAAAGTAAAATACAACGCCCCATGACGTAGGTCCCCTTCCAGGCCAGGGTAATGTTGGAAGTCCCTCTAGTGGACAGAATGTGTATCAACAACCACATGCTATAGTGGCATTGGCAATGAATAAGACTAAGTAGTGTAGTACATATTAATAACATGCATTTGAGCATATATATATATATATATATATATATATATATATATATATATATATATATATATATATATATATATATATATATATATATATATATATAAGAGAAATTCAAATTATAGAGGAAGATTGACATCTCCAGTGTGAACTCACCACAGACAGTTGCCAAGGGAAACACTGGAATGGCGTCATTTAATAAAAAACAGGAAACACTGATGTATGAACCTGCCAATTAAATTAAATTACATTTTCGTAGTAATCTAAGGTGCCAGAACACCATTCAGGATTGTTCCTGCCCACTTTAACCCTTGCTAAAAAGTATTACTAATCTTAACAAAAATAAATGATCAACACAGTGAATTACACAAAATCCTACCACTAATTCTTGGCCAACAGTAAATCCATTCAACTCAGTGCCATATCGCAATTGTGGCTAGCTGGTTTCATTTATACTGAGTTAAAAAAAAAAAAAAAAAAATTCGGTAATCTGGTTGCCATGGTAAAGGATTTCGAATATCAACCACAACCTCATTATCTGTTTAAGACAGAATATTACCATTAGTGGTGGGGGGGACTTTAAGACTGGTCACGTGGGCACCCCACATGATGAGCTGACCAGACTAGTTTAATTTCATTAATGATGGTATATTAGGTTATTACTGTCGCTCTGTTAAACGTTCCACTGCACTGTCACTACGCAGAGCACGGAGCTCTGATTGAGTATAGACTTTACAGCACTGTAGTGAACGTAGGTCAAGTTGTAATGTACTGCCCCTACCAGCGGCAGCATGTAATACTGTCTACTTACAGAGGGCATTTAAATGTATGTCTGATCAACAGCCAATTTAGGGGACATCTCCCAACCCTAGCAGGCTAACCAGTCTCTTGTTTTCCTTTTGCCACTTGTTCAAAAAGCACCTTTTCTTTTTCTTTACTTCGCCCTCAACAGTTGCTACCACTGGCTCAGCAGCAGGTTTCCTAACATATGTTGCCCCATTTTTTTAAACTGATGTCACGGGCTAGCGCTGAAAACCACTCCACCCGCCGCTGTGGCTGGTATAAAAGGCAAAGTCACCTGGCAATTTGAAAAAGTACCCACCATTGGCTGGTGCTAGTTTCCCACCTTGGCTGTGGCCGTATGTGTGTGTGTGTGAGTGAGTGAGAGTGAGAGAGAGAGAGAGAGAGTGAGTGAGTGAGTGAGTGCCCGCTTGTGGTGTTTAATTCAGAAAAAGACAGTTAACAGGTTTCCGCTGATCTTAAGATGGACATGTGTTTTTAACCAAACAACCCGTCAACGGCGAAATAAAAGCCTCTTATTTATGAGACCGGTCTGAGAGACCTCCAGCTTTCAGCGGGGTCTCCGAGCATGACTGGCCGAGCGACGAGCTAGCGGCCTTAGCTGTCGCATCACTTTATGGAGCTTCTCAACTCCGAATACTTTAAAGAACAGTTTATTTCTTGCCTAAAACATTCTCAGAAGTGAATATAGTGATGACTAAGATAGCAAAAATTGTTAAAACTGTCCCGTTGTTGGTCTGTCTGTACCGGAAGCCCGACTCTTGTTGATCTAGGTTCCTGTACACAAAAGGGAACAGGGACAAGACCCTGCCCTGAAGTAGGAGCTGAAAGAGTTACAGGAACTGCGGTCAGAGGAACTTAAAAATCCCCAAATTGGTCCAGTAGGAACACGAGAAAAAAAGGGTTCTAGGAATGTTATGTTCTAGGAACTGCAAAAATCCCTCTGATCGGAAAGCGGCTATTGTTTATCGGATATCTGGATTTATCTGGAATTATCACACCCCTGCAATTGTTTAAACAATTATCCTAACCATAATGATATCTATGACATACTGAAATCCCCCTACCAGGCATCGTTTCATCTGGAAGGACTGGACCTTGACAGCCTGCACAGCTTCATCGAGAAGCTTCTCCTGTTCATCCTGGGGAGACTGCTGTGTGGTTGGCTGGAATATTAGGAGAATGAAATAGCTTTACCAAAGCGCTAAATAAATCAAGAAAGTCATCTAACAGTCATGCAATGCTATAATACTTTTAAATTGGAAATTACAGCAGTTGACTTTGCTCCAATGGACAGAACTGAATCACAGAAACCTCAACAACATCACATGATCAGGTGGTTTTCATGGTGAAATAAAATAAAATTCAGATAATACTGAGTTGTTTTGAGTTTTGATTTTAATGTATTTTTTGTGTTTGGACCAGGTTTAGACGGAGGCTTCATCCTGCACAGTTTGTCTTCTCTTCCAAGCTTTTAAGCGATCGAACTGCCAGTGATGCTGACCTGCGTAAACATGTAGCCTATAGGGCTAACCCTGGCTGCTCAAAATAAGTTAGCCTAACTTTGCTAATCAATTAACGTTACAATTCCCATTTAAGCACGATCACATGTAATGCATCGTATGCTAGCTATGTGTTTGCAAACATATTCGTAACGTAACGTTAGTATATGTCCGAAATGATGTATAGAAATATAGCATAAGTGTACAGTTTGGGCATAACACTGCTGCTCACCAGCTGACATATTCCTAGTTCTGTTTAACTTGCGCTGAGACATGTTCAGGCCATAGTAACAATTAGCTTCAGTAATATATGGTACACCGCCGAAAAGCGGAAGAACAGCAACTAGCATTAGTTTCCACACTGTCACCTGTTTTGTCACATAAAGCTCAGAGACTAACGTTACACTTACTGGCTCATTTGACCCGGCGCATACGGAATACCACGGTATGGTGAATGGAATATAGATAACATGAATACAACTGTCGTGTCAAACACCTATGCACTCAGTTGCAGTTTGTTAGCCTAACGGTAGCTAGCCGCTGTATGACGCTGTCTCAGAAGCGTTAGGCCATAGTATCACTTACATACAAGTCCGATTTTAGATTGGTTTAAGGAAGAGCCTTGACATTAGTTGTTCCATTGACCAAAATTAAACCTAGTCGGGTATCTGGAGAAATCATTTTATGCAAATGCAAAAAATAAAGAAAAAGCGCTTACCATGATTAGTAGCTAGATGTGTATCAGGTCAGTCGGAGAGGTTGGCATGTCATGTGACTCACAGTAATGCTGCTGCCTTCACGGTCAGCTCCCACATCAGAAAACAGGCGTGGCCAGTATTCCACTGTGGTGTTCCACTATTTGCAGGATGAGTGAGTGAGTTTGATAAAAACATCACTCATCAATTACCCTATAGCAAAATTATATGATATGATATTTCATAACGTAGTAAAGTTAACAATAAGCTACAAACACATTTTTATCAAAACGAGCCGTCCTCTAACCTGGAGAAGTAAGATTGGTCACGAATAGCAACCTGTGTTACGGTTTAACTGTTTTTTTAATTAACTGGTGAGTCTCCAGATGTGACGTAGGCGTGCCATGGGGAATGATCATGTAGGTGGTTGTATCGATGCCTGTTTTAAATACTGCAAACGTCAATAAATCGTTCAAATGTTCATTTTGTCATTCTTAAGTGATAATCATTTTTAATGTTTTGGTTATTAGGTTTATTTAAACCGTCTGAGGTGTTTGTTGACTCTGCAACTGGAACACAAATGAAGACCGCTGAAATAAGGAAAACAGCGCGCAGTGCGCCCAGATTAATTTGTGTTGCTACCGATGGTAGGCCTACTACCATCGGTCATATGCTCATATTGTTTTATTTAGACCTAGAAAGATCTAATATTTAACATGGGCAACACAACAGCTGTGGTGTAGAAAACAAAACCAAAATTTCCACACTTCAAATAAAATGTATTATTAATTTCTGTATTGCTATACTTCACACATGCAAAAAATACACACATTCCCATTCATATACACATTGCCATTCATGCTTGCTTTCATATTTATTAATCATCCTACTTAGTATTTTTTTTTTAAATCTTTGTAACATGTAACACATTTTTACTTCATCTAAAACATTCCACAAGTTTACTCCTTTTGCCGATATACATGTTTGTTTTACATTGATTCTAATCTTTATCTTTGTGAATGTGTACATTCCCTCAGTCCATCGCTTACAATAAACACTCAGTTGCACACTATCTCTCTTCACTACTTATTTTCGCTCACTAACGTCTATCTATCCAACCTCCTCAAAAACCCACAAAATACTGACATGCAACTCAGATCTTTATAGTCTACCCCTCACCCCTCATTTTAGTTGCTACACCTGTGCATCTGGTTAGTGCAAAATCAATTACGCTTGTGTTTTATTGGGATGAAAGTGTGTACAGATCAATCTTAAGAAATTATAGCAATATAGTACTGCCCAGGAGAAATAGTTTTTCATCACACTTTTTTTACCTTTAATTAATTCAAATTCAAAGTTTAAGTTATTGTCACATGAACCAAACTATTGTGAATTGTTCAAACTTTTGTAGGAACAGCAGAAGAGAGTCAGTGAATGCGAGAGTATGGAAGAGAAGAGATGACATGCAGCACATTGTTTTTTCCCTCAGTCACAGTATCAATGTATTTTCTATAACCCGACTTAGATCTTGGATTGCATATTGAGCTTGAATTAGTGCACCATGTTGACGTGTGGAAACTTTGGTTTTGTTTTCTACACCACAGCTGTTGTGTTGCCTATTTTAAATATTAGATCTTTCTAGGTCTAAATGATACGATATGAGCATATGACCGATATTGTGACACAAGCTAATCTGGGCGTACTGCGCTCAGTCAACAAACACTTCAGACGGTTTAATAAACCTAATTACCAACACATTAAACAGGATTATGACAGAAATAAGACTGACAACATGAACATTTGAATGATTTATTGACGTTTGCAGTATTTAAAACAGACATCAATACAACCACCTAATTGAAGTTAATTCAGTAACAGTACAACATGGATTACGTGTATTGATATCTGTTTAAATTTCAATATAGCCTTTAAGTAAAACATAAGCTACATATGAGGTTTTACACCCAGCTGAACGCAGCGTGGAGACAGTTCAGATGTGGCAAAATGTGCATTTGCTCAGATTAAGTTGTGATACATCTGTAGTCATTTAAAATAGAAATATAATTATATTTCTGTAAACTACATAGATGGGTTATGTTAAGCTACAGGCTCATTATAACCACATTCCTTAATATGCAGTATGCCTATACTCATTCATCCAGATACAGATGACAGCATCTCTCTCGTATTGCAACAAATGCATATTACACCGTGGGTCGGAGAGAAACATATTTTCAATTGCTCTGTATGTCTGGCACATATTGTAGAATTGAAAAATAATGTTGACTTGACTTGACGTGCAGGAGTTCGATCCAGTGTTGGTTCAAGAAAGTTATGTTATTGTATGTCTGAATATCTGCAATATTATAATTAGAAAACACTGCAATTTCAGATATGTACAATCCAATTGTTGAAAAGTTTTTTTAAGTTTAGATATCCATAATTTTAAAAAAGCATTCCAGATATAGTGTAATTTAAAATATTGAAAACCTCACTATGCCTTGTAAAAATATCCACAAAGGAGCAGGCTCCAAAGTCTTCTTTTATTTTGTTGACACAGACTTTTGGTCATAAAAAAATTATGTTTTTGCCACATTTTAGGTATGAAATGTTATATACATTATGCTACAAATGATATCTGAACAAACCTCTCTGTAAATGCTTTCACAAGCAGGTAGGAGTGAGACTGGACAGATTGGTATGTATAAGTGCTGCTGCAGTTGAGTTTTCTGAATCAGAGAAAAACCCATTTCGAGCAACAGCCTTCAAAGATGACTAAATCCCAAACATTTTAAAAGACATAGGTGAAAATATTATTTAAAAATAAATAAGTTATCAACATGAAACTTACCCAGCTAATTACTAATTACTAATTTATTTTCCTACAATATATAATACCCCAGTTTGCTTACATTTTAGATACAGTGTTGTTTTAATGGTGTTTTAAGTGTTTAGGCTACTAACGTAAATGTCACAGGTCCATCTGGGTGTCTCCATGGCTTGCAGTGAGAGACACAGTTGCCAGTGTTAGAATTTTGTAACTTCGTGTTCATTTGATCTCTGAGGAAGGAGGTTCGCAGTTCAATTGAGAATTAAGAAAAGATTTAATGCAACAGAATGATGAAGATGATAAGACAAAGACAATAACACACAAACAACATGATAACACTGCAGCTGACAGCGGACTGGATCCATGCTCCCCCTGATGGAGTCACATGAAAACCAGTCCCGAATATCCCCTGCACCTGGGGGAGGTTCCTTTTCACCTGATTCATTCAAATCCATTCTCATTGGTCCATCGTTGGCATGGCAACATGCCGAGCACATCTTCGCTTTCCAATGAGGAAGGACCTGGCTCTAAACTCTGCCCCTTTGGGGGTCGTTTTTGGTGACAGATCAAAAGGGTCTGTTATGTAACTGTGAAATTCTAACATCAATACAGTTGAAACAACATTGTATTGTCTTAGCCTAGACTAGGACCCCAGGGGGTAGCAGACAGGAGGTCTCCTCCTGGTGTTGTAGCAGGAAGCTCCTTTCCGTATGTTAAATGCCAGACTTGACCTGATCAATTCTTTACAGTCAGAAGGTAGAGATGGGGAAGGTGAGGGACAGAGATTTGCATATTTTCCTAACCTGGCTCCATCATACATAGTTTAACTTTTTATAACTCAACACCAGACAACAGATTTTATTTCTTAATGACAATGGCAAGTGTTTGCATGTATGTCTGTTGGGACAGGAATTACTGCTCAGCAACTCATTTCTATTTTCACATTTCACAAGACACCACAAATGAATGTGAAATAGAAGCTGTTTATTTCCTGTTTAGTTGGGAATGGGTCCTGAATGGCCACGCCTACATCTGCCTTTATCACCAGTTAACTCAAAAACCAGTTAAACCGTAACACCGGCGGTACTTAAGACGGTCTATACTACAACACAGACACAAAAAAAATCTACCAATTTAATGATTAAATGAGGTAGCGTCTCCAAACTTATTTTTTTTAACAGTAATTGCTGTAGTACAACTGGGAGGAGACAAGTTATAATTAAGGTAAGTTTGGAATGGAGACACTACCTTATTTAATGATTAAATTAAATTCCTTTGTTTTCCCCTCAATGAAGTTTTTATTTTAAAGAAATGGCTGGTTACACGTTCAAATAATTGATATCTGTTACAAAAAACACTATAAATGCAGGTGTAACGGGTTGTAAATAGGTTTAAATTCCTGCATAAATGTGAACAGCGCCATCTGCTGGTGTCACCTTCTCAACGCGCCTCAGGGTTAGACGTAGGCCTAGAGAATTATGGGCAATCCACGGCAGAACTCCTGGCAACTGCTGTGGTAAGTAGCATGTTAACGCCGCAGAGACAATGTTAGTCAAAATGTTTTAAAAGCCCACCATACCATGTTTAATTTTACTATTATATTGTTGTAATGTAGTTTCGCGATGTATGCCGTTAGAATGGCGTCGTGTGAAGCATTAGTTGGACACCTTGGACTGTGGTCTCCTGGAGGACATCTCTCAGCGTTATCCTTTTCACGTCGGAAGGGTCTTTAGCTCTGCTCTGGTTTTGGACTGTAGTCATGATGAACAATACTACTTTCAATCCGCCAACTCGTACTCCGGCTTCTGTTGGTAGGGGGAGGGGTGTTTTGCAGATACCTGCTTCCTTTCTGGATAGTCCTGTTATTAGCAGTAACGCTGCATTAAGAGTGGATAGGGTTGACTTTTCGACTGATCCCCCTGACATTACTGATGTACGTAACCCACATAGGCAACCAGTCACTAGTTCAACGCCACACACTGACCATGTTGCCCCTGACTTGTCAGATTGAGTTGGCTCAATTGCCCAAATGATTGGAGAACAAATAGCCAACGGTATTGTATCTCGCCTTAACCCATCTAGCCTGGGGTCAGACACACACAGCAACAGTCTTCTAACAGTCTGTTACGTAAGCATTTCAGTTGCAGTCAGTACTCACCAGTTACCCTCTCTGACTTTTACACCACTTTGCCTGCTGAGAATGAAGAGCCTTATGATTACTGGTTGAGGCTAAACAAAGCAGCAGATGTAGCCTCTGAATGTCTAAGGGAGCAAGGCAAATCGTTTGACAACCCAGGCACAGAGATTGCCCATATGTTCATCCGCCATTGTCCCAGTAAAGATTTGGCCTTGACCTTCCGATACAGGTCCATTGACAAGTGGTCAGCTCATGAAGTGCAAGCTGTGTTAAACGCCCATAAATCAGAGTCCAGCTTCAAACCTGCTAGCTCGACATGTTGTGGCAGGACTGATAAAGTAAATGTTTGCAAGGTTGATGTTAATGCAGCTTCTGTCGCTTGCCACGACTCTGGATCACAGCAATGTGGTTCTACAGACCAAGCTAATCTAGAGAAAGTAATCGACATGCTGGAGAAAGTTTTGATGCGCAATTCTTGCGTACGACAGCCTAACTCAGGTCGACGCAATTCCAGACTCCCAAGAATTGAAGGCTTGGATGCCTTACCCTGTGCTATCTGTAACGATGGAACTCGCTCTGCTCTAGTCCACTGCCGTGAGCATCGCCTCTGTTTTCAGTGCCTGTCACCCGGCCATTCCCGACCCAACTGTCCTGTGTCACGGGTTACTCTACCTCCATCTAATCAGGGAAACTAACAGATCTGCACAAGGGGGAGGGCAGTGCAGATCTAATTAGTCAGTATAGTCTGTATATGAGGTACATAAAAGTATTGCCCCTTCGGATAAGACTGTTATTTTTCAATGCTTACAGCACGTTCCCATGACTGACAGTCTGTTCTATACCTCTGTGTCTGCCAAAAATGGCCCAACACTGAAAGCACTGATTGACAGCGGCTCTATGGCATGCACCATAAGCGAAGCAGCTGATGCTAACCTGCTAAAAGCTAATCCTAACCTGATAAAGACCTCCGCAGATCATGTCGTCGCTGTTGGATGTGGTGGTCACCAAGTTACCCCCACAGGGATATATGATGTCTCAGTTTCTGTTTACGGATGTAAAATGATAATTCCTGTTTTGGTTGTGCCAGGCCAAACGGAAGAACTGATTCTTGGCAGCAATGCAATCAAATCACTGTTGGCCTTACTGAGGACCACCGTCAGCTACTGGAAGTTGATGACCATGCCAAGCGGAAATGGGATGGACGAGTCCTTCCAGTTTTTGTCGTTGCTTTCTAACGCAGTGAGATGGAAGGGTGATGTTGCGCCAGAAAAAGTGGGTACAGCCAAACTTACAGGCAGTGTAACATTGCAGCCACAGAGTGAATATCTAGTTTGGGGTAAACGCCCTAGCAAGGCCATAGTATCTGTGGGTAGTACTATAGTCATAGAGCCCACTCAGTCTAACTCCAAGCCTAAACAGCTCTTGGTTGGTCGAGTCATCGCACCACTATTTGGTGATGGCTTAGTTCCAGTTAAACTAGTCAACCCCACTAATCGCCCTGTGACACTGAGAAGGAATGCAAAAATCACTGATGTTTCCCCGTGCATTGCAGTAGAGGATTTCCAAGATGTTGAAAGTGTCCAGTGTAACGTCCAATCGGCTGCCCAGTCCTGTCACATCCCAGAACAACCTCTTAAGTCAGAGGAGGAGTTGACCGACATTCTGAGGGACCTGGGATTGACCGATTTGGACATAAGTGCGTGTGAAGTCTCTTGAGTGGAAGAACAAACTCCTCAACATCATCACAGCACACAAGTCCATATTCTCGAGGAACAAGATGGATTGTGGTATGGCCAAAGACTTTGTTCATAGAATCCGCCTGGTGGATGACAAGCCGTTTCGTCTCCCTTATCGCAGGATACCACCAAGTCACTATGAGAAGCTGCGGACAGCCCTGAATGACATGGAGGAGAGTGGCATAATAAGGAAGTCTACTAGTGTTAGTACTTGTGTGGAAGAAGAATGGCGACCCCAGGATCTGTAATGATTTCAGATGGCTCAACGCCAGGACGATAAAAGATGCTCATCCTCTACCGCACCAGTCAGACGCACTTGCTGCCCTAGGTGGAAATGCTTTCTTCTCCACTATGGACCTGACATCTGGCTTTTACAACGTGCCACTGCATGAGGATGACAAAAAATATACAGCATTCTCGTCACCATTCGGACTCCACGAATACAACCGCATGCCTCAAGGTCTCACAAACAGTCCCGCTACGTTTATGCGAATGATGATGTCGATTTTCGGGGACAAGAACTTTACCAGTTTGTTGTGTTATCTTGACGATCTATTGGTCTTTGCTCCCACAGAGCAGCTTGCACTTGACCGGCTGGAGATGGTGTTTTCCAGGTTGAAGACTCACAATTTGAAGCTCTCACCAAAGAAATGTAATTTCTTGAGAAGGTCTGTGAAATTCCTGGGCCACATTGTGTGTGAAGACGGAGTTTGCACTGACCCTGAGAAAGTTCAGGCCATCTCTGATGTGCAGGTGTCTGATTTAATGGACTCCGATGGCATCACTCCTTGTCCTAAGAAAATCAGATCATTTTTAGGTATGGTCTTGTATTATCAACATTTTATTGAGAAATGTTCAGCTAAGGCGAAGCCCCTATTCAAGCTCATCTCCCAGCCAGACACACCACACAGTGCTTCAAAAAGAGGGGAAGACATCCTAAAAAGAAAGTTTTACATGTTAAGCTCACACAATCAGACTGGACTGAGGAATGCAAATGTGCATTTGAGACCTTAAAACATGACCTGCTTACGAGTGTAACATTAGCTCACCCTAATTTTGATGACCATTGGCTGTGGATGCGTCTTTTGATGGGTTGGGAGCAGTGCTCTCACAGATCCCCAGAGGCAGTGACATGGCGAGGCCAGTGGCTTTTGCAAGCAAGACGCTTTCACGCTCTCAAATGAACTACCCCGCGCACAGGCTTGAGTTTTTAGCCTTAAAATGGGCAGTATGTGACAAATTCCATTACTGGTTGAAAGGTCGCCATTTTACAGCTTGGACTGACAACAACCCGCTCACATACATACTCACCAAACCAAGACTTGATGCTTGTGAACAGCGTTGGGTAGCGAAGCTGGCATCCTACAGTTTCGATCTGAAGTATGTGTCAGGAGCTAAGAACGTGGTGGCTGATGCACTTAGCAGGGAGCCTTTTGTCCAGTCCACTGTCAGTCATCGCCTTGTGACAGAGCCGTACCATGCCTTGTTGAATCAACTGAATGGTGTGATGGATGAAACAGTTCAAGATGCTTTCGGATACACAAACAACTGTCAACTTGTAAGCACAGATGTTGAACCGAGCTCTGATCTCTCCCACCTTCTTTCCCAGGGTGAGTTAGCGTCTCAAGAAATATCCGCTCTCTTTGATGCTCATTGCTCTGGTGGGACGAGCCGTGTGATGGGGACGGGAGTCATCCCTCAACTGGGGACAGAGGATTGTGCCACTGCTCTGCCTAAAAGCACCCTTCTGACTATGCAGGAGCAGGACAGCACCGTGAGTAGAGTGGTTCACTATGTTCAGAGACACAAGAGGCCCAACAAACATGAGCGTACAAAGGAGCCTCGTAGTGTTATCAAGTTGCTCAAGCATTGGAACAAACTCACATTGCGGGATGGAATGCTATTTAAAGTGAAAAGAGATCACAACATGAACAACAAGCTCTACCAGTTCATTGTACCAGTTCAAGTGCTTCATAGTGTACACGATGCCGCAGGTCACCAAGGACGCTCACGTACTCTCTCATTGGCCAGACACAGGTTTTTTTGGACGGGCATGACACATGATATTGTGCATTATGTCGGAAACTGTCAGCGTTGTATTGTTGGTAAGACGCCGGAGCCTCAAGCTCGTGCTCCTCTGGAGAACATTCACACCACAGAGCCCATGGAATTGATCTGCATTGATTTCTGGACAGCAGAGCAGGGAGACACCAAGTCTGTAGATGTTCTTGTAGCGACGGATCATTTCACCAAGATGGCTTTTGCTTTTCCTTGTTTTTACAAGGAAAAGCAAAAGCCATCTTGGTGAAATGACCAGTCAGCAAACCAAGTTGCTCACCGCTTATGGAATGATATTTTCTGCATATATGGCTTTCCAAAGCATGTGCATTCTGATCAGGGTGCTAATTTTGAGAGCAAACTCATAAATGAGCTGTTGGATATGGCTGGGATAAAGATATCACACACTACCCCTTACCACCCGATGGGTAACGGGATTACAGAGCGTTTCAACAGAACCTTGGGGAGCATGATCAGAGCCTTACCCCCCAAGTCCAAAGCAAAGTGTCATTAAAGTCATTAAAGGTGCTGACTTTCTGTTATAACTGCACTGTCCATGAAACAACAGGCTTTGCACCTTTTTACCTCATGTTTGAGAGGATTCTCAGACTCCCGATCGATGTAATGTTCCAACATGCTCTAAAGAACGATTGTGTTGTCACCCATTCAGAGTTTGTGTCCCACCTCAAAAGAGACCTGAGTGAAGCAGCAGAAGTTGCTCAGAGGCACAGTTCAGCTGAACAGGCTCGTCATGCCAAGCTCTACAACCGCAAGGTAAAAGGCTCACCATTGACTGTTGGTGACAGGGTCTTGCTGGCAAACAGAGGCGAAAGAGGAAAATGGAAAGTTGCAGACAAATGGGAGTCAATTCCTTACGAAGTGTTGTCAGTAAAATCAGCTATCAATGTCTACCGTGTGAGGGATACAGTCACTGGCAGAGAGAAAACAGTTCACCGGAACCTACTACTTCCTGTCAGTTTCCTGTTGAGAGACGATGATGTTGACCTGTTGTCTGATTCCCTGTCAGTTGGTGCTGGAAGTGACAATGGTGATGCTCTGCCTTGTGACTTACTTGACAGTGATGAAAAAACATTGCAGTGGATTTTGCAATCTGGAAAAGAGGTTGGACCTGATGAAGCTGTTGATGACTTACCCAGTTTATCCGACGCAGTTAAGACAACCCCTCGTCTGGATGATGTCCCTGATGGCAGTGACCGTTCATTCGATGCAGTTGAGGATACTCATGTGGATGATGTTGTTGACAGTCGTGGCCAAGACAGTGATGGGAGCCAGTCATCATTTCTGGGTGATCAGTCTGCCCACAGTCACCCCATACAGCCTCTCACAGACTCGCTAGCTGATGCACAGTCACATGTTCTCAGTGGTGCAGTCTCAGAATCAGTTGAGCCTGTGATTTGTACCCAACCAAAGCAAGTACTCTCGGACATGACTAGGTTTGGTAGGCCCATTAAACCTCCAAAAAGATTAATTTGTGAGATGAATGACCAGGTTGTGGACGATTCAAAGTTTTCAGTGGGTTCTTTTGTCACTTTTGTGAGGAATGTTTTTGCAGTGTAGCCTGAGTATTCTTGTTCATGAGTGTAGACGGATACGCAGTTTTTCTCTTCAGTTCTTGAGCTGCGCCCATTAGGAGAGGTGTAAACAGCATCTCTTGTGTCTCTGTTAAGGTTTAGGTTTTGGTACCAGCCTATCCTAGCATATCTCCATGAGGGGAGTTTTTGTAACTGACTATTACGCAGTAGTGCTCAATGTAACCCATTTTTTTTTCTCTGTTTTCTCTGTTTTTGGTTGCGCTTCCCTGATTTTGCAGAAATTTAGGGGGGTGTATGTAACGGGTTGTAAATAGGTTTAAATTCCTGCATAAATGGGAACAGCGCCATCTGCTGGTGTCTTCTTCTCAACGCGCCTCAGGGTTAGACGTAGAGAATTATGGGCAACCCACGGCAGAACTCCTGTCAACTGCTGTGGTAAGTAGCATGTTAACGCCGCAGAGACAATGTTAGTCAAAATGTTTTAAAAGCCCACCATACCATGTTTAATTTTACTATTATATTGTTGTAATGTAGTTTTGCGATGTATGCCGTTAGAATGGCGTTGTGTGAAGCATTAATTTTGAACTTAGAGCCGAATGTTAAATTAGCAACTTTACACTGCTTTTACGCCATTCTTCCGTCTAACTCACTGTGTGTGTTTAGGGCTGTTTGTGTCTCTGTCTGTGATGTCGATGTGCTCGCCTTGATTTGGCCTGATTTCCCTATGTGCAGGTAACAGTTATTGAATTTATTGTTGACTTTTATGTATTTATATGTAATGTTAAATGAAGATGTTAGCTGAGTAACGTTACAGCTTAGCTAGCTACCAAACTATCATGATTCTACTCAGCTGCAGTTAGCTATCTTGCTGAAATACAATAAAGATTAACCTGACAAAGTGGACAAACATGCATCGTGAACTGTAGATGTAGCTACATGACAACACAGGGGATTTATTTGAATGAAACAGTTAGGAAAATGAAACGTTAGCCCCTTTGCCAATCCACTTGATCAACACACATGCTACCTATGCTAGCTACAAGATACGTTAGCATTGCTAATGTTACTGTTAGTGACGAAATAATACAGCTTGTGGTTCTGATGATCATACAGTCGGAACAGCCTTTTTTCAGCAACAGCAGCTTAGCAAACCCTGCTTTAAATTGTCCAAAGTTTTGAAAACTGTCTTTGGTGAAATGGTTTGAGCAAATTAATAATTGAGTGGCGAACTTCACAGGGATCTCCTTCTAGAGAAACATCAGCCATGCCCGTCGAGTGTTTGTTTCCTTGGGAAGACTATGACCAGTGTCCCCGTTCCCTGGTCAGCCTGGAACACTGCATTTACGACCCGGGTTCATTGTCAATATCCTGGATGATATTCCAAACTTTCTTCTTTGTAAATCCCGTCAAAGTACACAAGCAGCGTTCTCAGTCAGACATCCACTAGACCTAGCTACGGTCTCCACTGGTCTCAGGTCAGTGGCCTGTATGTTAATTTTGGGGCGTGACCGTTTTCCTAATACATCCATGGGCGTGACAAAGCTACAGATTTTGAGATCCTGACGTCATCTTTTGGCTTCGTTTGGATTCGCCTGTTTTCGGCGGCAGTTTCAAAATGTGAGATTTGCAGAGGAAAGGCATGTCAATGGGATTTTGAGCTTCTATTTATGTCTTATTTACCCACCGAACTGTCGTTATTCACATATGACAAGGTAAAATCGGATTTGCATTCTATCACCCCTTTAAGAAACGTCCTCTGTCTCTCCCTCTTTGTCCTAATTGCAGGAGTGGAGTCTGGTGTGCAGGAGTCTACCACAATCAACCTCTGCTTTATATACTGGGTGAGTCCTCCACTCTGCATCAGATGATAGTCAAATCGATCTCAGTATAATCTCGCTCATGACTAACCTTGACTAACCAGAACCTCCATCGCAGGACCCCATAACTAGACGGCTATTGCAATTTGTGATCATACGTTTGTTATAATGAATTTACAATAACCCTACACAGATTAAACAGCACCTAGTGCATTGTCAATGCCTATAAATTAAGTGTTTTCATGGTGATTAATTGACAAGTACATAAAGACAAAGAAGAAAAGCACTAACTACATTTTCCTGATCCTACTTTGTCAACATTCAAGTGTGGTAACATTTAAGGAATTACATTTGTTGATTAAAGCCAAAATAGACTTTTAATCAATTACAAATGTCTTCTTGTATGACAATACTGTATGTTCTTATAGTTACTTCAGAAAAACAACAAATGTAGCTTTAGAAATACCTTAATTTCACATTGAAATAGGCATTAACTTAAAAAATTACATAAACCACAACCACTGGCAATATTTATATGTATAAAGATTATGTTGAAAATTGAATTAAATAATGTAGTTCACCTTGTACAACCCAGTGTATATTCTACACGTAAGACATGTCTGCATAATAAAAAGTTAGTGAATCTCTAGTGCCACATTGTTAATTACAGTAGAAATGAACTCCTCTATCATCCAAACGCAAAAATAATATCACGGAAGGAATTGTCGACTTTATTGCTCAGGATAGGTGGAGGGATGAGGTTTTAAGAAGTTGTTAAAAGTTTTGGATCCCGGATATACAGCTAGCCCTCCACACAATCATGCATGGACTACCCGCAAAATGTGAGGAACTCAAATAGAAAGTATCAGAGTTAATGCAACACAGCAAGGCACTGATATGTTTGTTTTTTATATATATATATATATATATATATATATATATATATATTTTTAAAGTGGACGTGCCTTTTGTGTTTAAGAGTAAAAGCTTGAAATTAATAGTCTATTTGTGTCTCAGCCGCGAAGCCGAGCTCCTATGTTCAACCACTCTGTACGAGGACATGCACAGAGCGACTGAAATGATAGTGTCTGCAGGGCTGCCAACTCTCACGCATTGGCCGTGAGACACACGCATTTGACTGGTTTCACACTGTCACATGCCACACCCCCGATTTCTCACACTGAAGTGTCAACCCGGTCGGTCAAATTTCTGAAAGATGAGGTTATCTATAGATCTACCTGTTGAGCCACTCGTGATCGACTAGTTGTGCTTTCAGAGACTGTGAGGGGTACAAGAGCGCTCCCTGTCTGTGGAATTTTCGAAAAGTCTCAAACTGAGAATTTTTTTTTCACGAGCCATTCCAGGTGCATTTCTTGGCTTCAGGCATGTGCTTTGAGTATTACAGACCCGTCCGTCGCATTGTGTCGACTCTCTGTAACAATAGAGGTGAGCAGCGCGGCTGCTAAGTGGAGCAACTTAAGTTCATTTTAGTGGACTCGCTGTGGACAGTGACGCGGTGCATCCGTGCCTAGACCTCCGATGAAGAGCAGCGTACAGTCTCCTCTAAACTTTGTCAGAGACCAGAGACCCAAATGGGCTTCTTTGTCTGTGCGTCTGTCTGAATGAGATACTACCATATCAGCGGAGCAATAACATGCACAGCAGACTATATTACAACTCTCCAAATCTCGGAGATGGGAGGAGATATATTTTGAATGTGCACAAAGTTGGAAACATGAGCAGAAATCTGATGAAACACATCTGAGCTATTAAAGTCCAGGGGTTTATAAATTCATTCAAATGAATTAATGTATGATTCACATGAATAAGTGCACATTTAAAGAGATGTACTTCCCCAACAAAACACCTGAGGGCCTTATTTTTCGATATGTTCAATTGTTTCCAGCATAACTTGATGTAGAAATGGGTAGAAATAGTTATAGCAGAAACATTCACTGTGTAATACTCAAAATTATACTGTACATCTCGTCACAAAATCTGGAAACAAAACCTATGTCATTGGGTTGCCAGGCCAGCTGTGACTGGTCCAGATGTTTGTGCCAGCACCAGGGGGGGCAGATACTGGGAAACGTTGGGCCATTGTTGTGCTTCTCTAACCTCTGTACATCTCTAAATGTAACTGTAAATAATTCATTCAATGTTTCATAAAATGAACAAATAGTCTTTATTTTCCCAAAAAAGTAAATCCTGTAAGTGGGTCACAGAGGATGAGGGAAAAACATTACTGAGCCTTGGCACAAAGGTTAAAGGATTAGAATTTATGTACATCAGTGGTTCTTATTCTTTAGAATTTCAGTGGTCTTATGGCGTTTTTCCACTGATGGTAACAGCTCGACTGGACTCGGCTCTACTCGACTCGACGCACTCTGCGTCCGTTTTCCATTGCAGATTGAGTAACGCCTCAGCGTGGCTGGTCACCATAGCTACGCAGCCGGTAACTGCCATGATGTAATTTTCAACGCGACTCACAACATCACGTTGGAGGTGTTTGTTTTGATTCTCGGCCAGAAGAAAATTTGTTTCAAAAGAAGCTGAAGGAAGCAACAAAAATCACTGCTGAAAAAACAGGAGTTTGGGAATTCCAACGGCGTTCAGACATCAACGTGACCATTGTTCGCCGACACAAAAGGGTAAGTTAAGTTTCCTGTAACGTTAGCTAACATTTGCATGTGTTCAGGGTCACAGTCAGTATTTACGCTATATAAAGTACATGAACTTTAGCAACCATGGTTACACACCAAAATATGTCGTTTATATCGTTTAAAATTAGTTATAATTAATTTAGGCGGACAAGGACAAGTACTGCGCAGTTAAGTAATCTAACAGGTTCTTTCACTGCCCCCTTGGCGATTTTTAGAAAAAAAATGTTTGGCCTGGACCGCACAGCACTGCACGCGGAGGCAGATGTCCGTGATCACAGTAATCTCTTCCAACACAGCAGGCTCTGGTTTGGTGACCATGTCCTCGCACAGCTCCGTGTGGTACATGGAGTGGATACAAGTGGATACACTTGGAGCATGGAGGAGACATTCAGAGCTCTTACCGCTAAAGCTGCCGCTTTATACGCCATTTCGGTCAAGGCAGACTGGAAACGGCAGTGCGGGGTTCCGTGAGGTTGTCACAGTCACCCGCGGGTGGAGGTGGGCTGCAACCAACGGCTCCATCGGGGGCATGCGGAACATTCCCAGCTTTCCATGCCCTCAAACTCCAGGGAGGAAGTTCCCTGAATCGGGGTCTTACCGTTGAAAGGGAGGTGTTTCCACAAAGAGGATACCTCCTCCAGCAGTTCAGGAAAAACTGTTTTGCCGATCTCTTGGTCAGGGGCAATTTCTTCCCCTCGTAGCGTGATCTGGCTCCACCACAACCGCAGGCCAAGGGACCCCCTGGGTCTTCGTGTCCTCTGGTGTGAGGGACGTTAGAAGACATCTTCATTAGCTGGAGTGCTAAACGCGAAGATACTGAGCAGTAGCTGGTGTGCTAACGCACAGAAATAGCCTTACCGTGAAACGGCTAGGCAGATAACGCTCCAGTCTGTGGTGAGACCGAAGAGTTGTCGAAGGCAGCCAGTGCCCGGCGACGGAGAAGTTAAGCTAGGATGGCTCCGGTCTGTGGACAGTTAAGCTAGCTAGCCTGCACGACTGAGATCTGCTTTGAAGCGAGAAGAGGTTTTAGAATGGTGTCCCCGTCGTAGCGTAAGCTATTTAAAGTGGGATGGACCCACGTGATGCGGGCACTCGATCACCAGCCAATCAGGATTGGCGTAATGAGATAAATGCTTCTGAGGAATACGCAAGGAGGCGTATACCATAGTAAGACATCGAAAAGAATGCTATGAATGAGAACTCACTACATTATTTACAGTACTTGATTTACAACTGATATGTGAAAAGTTACACAACCTTATTTGTTTAACAGGAATTTAGTTTTACTGCAAACCGTCACAGGAAGTGCTTTTATTTTGGAGTAGCCTACACAGAAGTTGTCTGTTGTGTACTCTTGCTAGCTTACTGAGATGAACATGAGACGCTAGATGCAAAACATGTCCATTAAGTTTAAGTTGTTCGCTTTCTTATTTGTAAAACTGCAACATGTTGAACAGTACATGGTCACAGTAGAAGACAAGCTTGGTTGGTCATCATTCAAAGCCATTCCACTAGGCATAGCTATTCTCCACGGCTGTTAAACAATAATTCCCAACATGTTTCTATCTGTCAGCAGCTCAGACACACTGTGGCACCTGTTGGGACACAGATGTTGTCTGTACCGTCTCTGGTTCTGACCACAGGAACAGAGACGGGACAGCTCGCTTCAACGGAGCGCGATAACTTCTGAAAATAATATCCATCTGGCAAATGTATCTGTCTCTGCAGTCAACTCAACCATCGAATACAGCAGCAAGAAATAATACTCACAGCTTTTTTTCCTTCTGAAGAAATGTTCTGTGGTTTTGGAATTCTTAAAGTTTAAAAAAAACACAAAATGTTAAAATGCATTGTAATAAGTATAATAATAAAATTTAATTAGTAATGCGTTATATTACTGTGTTACAGCAAAAAGGAATACATTACTGTAATTGCGTTACTTTTGTAATGCGTTACAACACTGCTTCTGGGGCATTGGGTTGGTGCACATGCCATTGTGGCTCTCAGCACGCCCATTTCTAAAAGAAAGAGAAAGAATCATCAATTTCCATTTGAGCCCCTCATAGTTAAATATATATATGTGCATAGTTAAATATATTTGCTCACACTCTAGCATGTAACTGTACTTTATCAATTATCTAGCAGAATACACATAAATCAACAACCTTCTATTGTTTTGTAGTGTAACTTTAACTTAGTTAGATGAGCATATTTCTGCGAACGTTAGCTTTAAAAGCATACATGGCTAAAAGGGCCAACCATAGACTGATGGTGCAAACGGTATGGTTATAACAGTTAACCAAACGTTCTAAGAAACTTGGTTATATACTGTTGGGTTTTAAAAAGATAAAACAATGTTAGTATTTGGAAAACAATGCACTTTTGGTCTAGTTACAAATCAGTGGACACTGCAGCTGGGCGAAAAGGTATTATATCAAAACTAACTGCCCCACACCAGATTTAATCAGCATTTGGCTGGCCCACAACATTTCAAGTTTCTAAAGAATAATTAAGTCATGACTGTCAATAGTCAAAACTCCCGACAGCAAGTAACGAGTCAATTTGTAAAAAGTAAGGAGTAGAAAGTATCTATATTCATGTTAAAATATAAGGAGTAAAAGTAAAAAGTTGCCACAGAATATAGTAAAAATATCTGAAAAATCTACTTGAGTACAGTAATGAAGTATTTGTACTTTGTTACTTCCCATCTCTGGCTGATACTTGAAAAGGTACACAACTTTATTTGTTTAATAGTAATTTAGTTTACTGCAGACGTCACAGAAAGTGCTTTTAGTTTGAAGTAGCCTACACGGAAGTTGTCTGTTGTGTATTCTTGCTGCTTACAGATAAACGTGAGATGCTAGATGCAATCCGTGTCCGCCAGGCCTAAGTTGTTCTTTATTGTGTGTAAAACTGCAGCATAGTGAACAATAAATATTCTCAGTAAAAGACAAGCTCATTGAAGTCCATGCTGTGAATTTGTGCTGCAGCCTTTTCTTTTCTTTGCGTATGTGACTGGTCCCTTGTCTTGTGTCTGTCTGTGTGTGTGTCTGTTTGTGTGTGTTTTTGTGTGTCTGTTTCTGCATGTGTTGCTTTGTCTCCCTCCCTCCCATTTTTCCATTGTTTTTGTGGCCCTGGGACACGTTCCTGACCCAGTGTGTTGTTTGTAACTGTTCATGAATGTTGTGTTTTTATGAATAAAAGAAATAAAAAATTTGATCACAAGAAAAGGGTAAAGGTAGCAAAGCGATGCAGAGCTTGATATTTAGCTGCAACCTCCTAGCATTACCTCACGTGACTCCATTTATTTTCCCCTTAATGTGACAAGCATTAATCACACGTCTGCTTAGAATGCTTTATTGTAAAGACTTTACATTTACAACAGGAAATCTTAACATGTACAGAAAATCCAATGGTGCATTCAATAAAGCATACAGAGTATTCACATTCAAACTGCTAGACATGTAAATAACCAAATAAATACAACTATACTTCTGCAAGTAAACCTTTTTGTCAGTCGTAGAAAAGAAGTCATCTTTTATATCCTTATCCTAATGCAGTTTATTTCACCCAACATCCTATTCCTCATCTACTGCTATCAGTCTTTTCTCTTTTTCCCTGTTAAAACACACTTTTATATAAGATGGCAAATCAGAATAGGCAAAATGTCTGATCACATTTTTGGTGCTCCTTTATGTGGCACTAAACTTGCTAGAACCAAACTGTGACTGTTACCCTTTTATTTAGCATGTATATGCAGTTTTTTAAAATCCGGCTATAAATGTCCGATAGACTCCTTTCCCACTGGCAGACAAGTATGCCTTTCTGTTTTTTTTTTTTTATGTGTCCTGTTTGTTGTCACGAACGCACTGGAAAACATGGTTAGTAAATACCACCATGACATAGGCCAGGGACTATGTTATGGTGGTTTAATCCTTTCAACACCTTCTCACTCCCATCTCGTAAAATACGGACGCTTGGTCAGATGCCTTTATCGTTGTTATTGACGCTAAAAGTCTCCTTTAGCGTTAATCTAAACTCACTCGCTCGGGACTAATGGCGTCCCTTTTGCACTTTATGTAAACACGCTTGCTCGGGACTATTGCCATCCCTTTTGCGTTTGATCTAAACGTGCTCGGGACGATTGTGTTTAGGAAAATGTCGTGGGTGGGCTTAAGTTTCCATGACGCGGGAACAACGGGACGGTTGGGATTAGGAAAAGGTTGTGGGTGGACTTTCGTTTCTGTGATAGGAATAACAGGACAGTTTAAAAATGAAAGCAACTTAAGGAAAGGTGCCACGCAGGAGGCGAACCCCGGTCTCCTGGGTGAAAGTCCATCCACCACTCCAACCAAACTCCCTGCGCGGAATTGCTGCCTTACATACTATAAACCCCGTGTCCCCAGTTATACAAAAACGCTGAAGGGTACCTGTTTTGTTCCTTTAGACGCTGACAGCCACTGTCCAAACTTCCGTCTTTTACAAGTTTGGAGTGAGAACGGGTTCATCTTTTATATGTCTGTTACTGTCTTTTTCAAACTTGGTGCCGACTAATTTGAAATGATTGGGCAGAGACAGATGGAATTCTGTCCTATTTCTATCCCTGATGATTAAAGCTGGAGTTGTTTAATACCCGTGACAACCACAGAGTCATTTGTCCCGGGAATAAATGCCTATTATAACCTTTCCCACTGCAGACAAAAGCCAGATGTCAATGTGTGTTAGAGGGTTTTTTGGCCCGTGGGAAAGGGGCTTAAAGGAGACCTATTATGCGTTTACTGTATTTTCTGTCATATCTATAATGTTAAAATGTTGATGCTAAAGGTGGCCAAAGCTTCAAGTAATGAGGTTAAATCCTCAGATTTCCCTCTGTTCTGAATGCTTAAGTTTTAACAGTACTGTATGTATGAGGTGGATGGATAATCTTGGCAAAGGAGAAGTGCCCAGTAACACAGATCTAGACAGATTTGTGTACAATATTTGAGAGAAATAAATATTTTGTGTACATGAAGTCTTTTTCAGCTCATGAAAAATGAGGGCAACCTTTTATTTTAGTCAATTTCAGATCACATTCCTACTGAAACATATCTGGTTGTGTTAAATTTGGTTAAGAAGCTTTTATTTTGGATTTGTCATGGTATAAAGTCTTGCTTTATATTCTGTTGCAGTCAGTCTCTACCTGCATCGGCCTGTACAGAGGCAGCGGAGCACAGATGAGGAGACTCTCACTGGGAACACTGACCAATCAGAGCAGACTGGGCTTTTTCAGAATGGGGGCTTAAAGGCGCTCCAACAGAACCTCTCAGAAAGGTTTTTCTATTCTACTCTTGTAAGTTCCTGTTGGTGCTACTCTTTATTCATCTATGGTTACTGATAATGTCTCCAATCCAGAGTCAAACATATCCCTCCCTGTGTGCCATAGGCTGTTTTGGGAAGAGGAAGACTGAGCACACTCTGGGTGTTTGTTTAGTAAATGTAAAGGTTGTTACTGAAAGTGACAGGATGAAACATACTTCATAAAACATACTTCTCCACTCTGTAGGACACTGCACTGCTCAGTCATGTCTGACTGGACAGTGCTGGCAGGATGTCGCAGCTAGCTTTCTGGGTGCAGGCTGGCTGAGCATGCAGTCAGTTCCTGCAACATGCAGGGAGAAATGTCCGTTTTCGGGCCTCAGACAAAGTAGAACACCCCAGGACACATCCATTTACTGGTGTCTCAGAGCTACTGTCTCATCGCTTGTGGAAGCTGGGACTGTGAATGATCTGAGAGAGCTTTCCAAATGAGTCCATCGTGTCCACAGGTTCTTCTGTTTGTGCTGCGCTCTGTCTCGGCTCGCCAGGGATGTCCAGTCCAGGGGGCAAGGAGTAATCCAGGGTGCCGATCCTGGGGAGGAACTGGGCCAGAGCCGGTACGCCTCTATCTCGACCCTGCAGCCTCTGCCGGTGGTTTCCCAGACTGAGCAGGGCTCGGTGTCTGTCAGAGACGTAGATGTTGTACCCGTCTGGCAAAATCTGCTCTCTGAAGGTGCAATCATCTCTGCTGTAGGTGTGCTGGAAATAATAGGACAAGTTTTAAAATTACACTTCCCTTTGAGGAAATGACCCCAATGAAAATTACCCTGATACACATGTTGCATATTACTTGATGAATTGCCACCTTGTAAAAGTATTGGTTTTGTTTTCTATGACTTTCAATGCATCTTCATTACCTGCACCTGTCAAAGTGGTACCACATTATCATGTTTTCTGTCTTATTTGTGTACTAATCTACAAGCAGCAGACTTTCCTCCTTGGTCCAGTTTTCTTTTTGTTTCCATTTTAGCCAATTTTCTAGTTTTCTCCCTATGCACATCTTTAAACACTACAAATATATTCGACTGATATTAGTTCGTATTAAATACTACTGAAGGTATTATATACTTCGCACAGATAAAATTACATTTTTAAATCCTGTCTGTTTTTGTTTTTAATTTAAACAAGGCTATGTAACCCTTAAAAAAAACTTTATGCAAACCTTGGAGAGATACTGTGATATGACAGACATAACTAGGTCACTTTGCGTACTTTTGGTCAAAGTGGCTGCTGTTTAGCAAAAGTTCTCTTTAACAACAGGGCAGAAGTTAAATCCTTGAGTCTAATTGGCTATTCCACTCCAGTAATATATGTGATTAAAGTCATCTCAAGTAAATTTAATCTATACATCCCCTCGAAAAAACATAGGATAAGATAAAACTTGATTTATCCTGAGGGAAACATCTGTGTAGCAGTTCCAATAAAAAGTGGAAAGATTGCAGATATAAGTCGTAGGGCGTTTTCTCACCTGAAACCAAGATACATGTTTTTGTAACTGAAAAACTGGTACTTTGGATCAACCTAAAAAAATTACCCTAATTTGTCACAGCTAATATATTTTTTAGTTTTGCTCAAATTATATTTCTGATTTAGTCTCTATATTAATTTAGATTATAAATGAAAATATTTATTCATCCAAAGTTAAAGATTTACATTCACACAAAGTAAAAATTATTTGTTATAAAGACCGTAAACCATTACTTTACATTGTTCAAAATTAACTTTTCAATTTCGAAAAACCTAATATTATTATTACATCAAAGTATAGTTTTTAGTTCAGAGTAAACTAATTAAAACACTAGTTTTGTTACATGTAATTTTTTAGCTCTTAAGTTAAATGTTTGATTCAGTTCAAAATATAATTTTTACATTTCTTTAGTCACAAGCCAAAACATTACTCAATGTAGGTCAATATTGTAATATTTTATGCATTTTTACAACTTAAATTTGACCATGAACAAAACTAACTTTGCTATAATAGAAAATTAGTATTTCACTTCAGGTACAACTAAAACATGTTACACAATGCTTAAATGACTTTAAATAAAGACAGGAATATTCTCATCAAAAGACCTTTGTTTAATGGGATGTCTTTTTAAATGTGCATCACCTTTTGTAAAATAAAAAATTTACTTGCAATGCATTTGTCAGCAAGTTAAGCTATCTGTTTCACACAATCACTTGAGGGAAAAAAAAGTATAAAATTAAAAAAATATGTATAGAATTAAGTGTAATATGGTCTTTAATAGTTTTTCAAACCATATCAAACCTTTATAACATCTTAACCTTTGCAAAATCTTACAAACATGTAAAAGAGGTTTGTTTATCACTCATTTAAAACTTGCGATGTGTAAAAATACTTTCTAACTAGAATGTATGAACGCCACATTATTTTTATTACTAAACAAAATTGAGAAAATACAGTTCAACTGCTGGATGTGCAATATATGAACAGCAGCAGTCTTGTTCTTATAATATAAGAATATTACCACTGTCCACATTAGTTTTTACTCTTCTCAAAAACCTTCTTCTAAAAAGACTTCTGACACTTGAAAACAGATTGCAGTCCTTTTGTCTTTTGTACCAGAAGACATTTTAGAAATTAACATTCACTACACAAAGCAATGTTTTCTAGGGATGAGCCGGATACTCGGCTGAAACGAGTATCCGGTACGGATAAAGCACTTTTTCCGAATACAAGTATTATATGAGTCATTATCTGTACTTGGATTGGGTAGCGGACCGTGCGCCCCGCCCGTACACACACGCTCTGCTCACTCACACAGAACTAGGGATGAGCGAGTACAGCATTATCTGTATCTGTTTACCACATGAATTATCTGTATCTGTATCTGTGCTCGGACAGCCGGGGGTTAGGTTTAAAAAAAAAAAAATCTCCGCGGCAGAGACGCATTCTTCCACACGCTGTCTGAAAACCCACGTTACCAGAAATCTACTGGTTAAGTAAGTACTACAAACCGAAGTAAAAAACAAACCTGAACCTGAAGAAACCCTAAACATTAACGGAAAAGACCCGCAGACCTCAGAAAGAGAGAGAGAGAGAGAGAGCGCTGTTCTGTGTGAATGAGCAGAGCGGGCGGGCCGCTACCCAATCCGAGTACAGATAATGACTCATATTACTCGTATAATACTTGTATTCGGAAAAAGTGCTTTATCCGTACCAGATACTCATTTCAGCCGAATATCCGGCTCATCCGAGCACATATACGGATACAGATAATTCATGTGGTAAACAGATACAGATAATGCTGTACTCGGTCATACCTAATGTTTTCCATGCAAGACTACTTTTTCCTTCACCGTTTACAGAGCAAATTCTTAATCTCTCAATTTGTTTTAAATTCTTTATTTTAATTAAACACAACTCGACCAGAACCACACAATAGCGACAGATATGAGTTTCCATAAAAAATGAAAGTAAGGCTAGTGTTGAATTAAAGTATGTATCGTATTTAAATTTAACAATGCCCCCTTTCATTCTCCTGCAAGGTATTTGAATACAAGCTAGAACACAGACATTTGGATACAGCATGTTTTTGTTCTGTTTCTTTGAATAATCCGGATAAATAGATCTTGACACTCAGACTGCACACTCTGAGTCTTGTTGTCTTTGATTCAATCTCCATGAAGATTTTCTGCAGCGCATCAAAAGTTTATTTGAGCTCACCTGGATAGCTCAAGTTTAGATCATAGATGAGGCCAAATAACATGGCAAGTGCATATGTAACTGATGGCAGCTCGTTAAGGATTTCCAAGCATTCTATTACAATCCCAATGCCCTGTGGTGGCCGGAGAGGATCCTCCTCGTCCCTTATAACAAACTGCCATTGTACACCTCACGAGCTGCGTTTCAGCTTGGTCCTTCTGAACAACCTGATAAAAGACGAGATTTATTTTAAAAGTTGTTCTGATTAATAACCTTTCCATCTGTTAATACAAATTAATTAAATTAATTGGGGTTCTTTTGGAAATGTAATGACTTGCAAATTCCAACAGATAGTAAATGGCAGCTCCTAGGGCTGCACAATTAATCAAATCTTAATCACGATTACGATTTTGGCTTCCCATGATCAAATTTGCGTGATCAAGCAACATTTTAAATGCGTCATTCCGTTCAAGAATGCTCCGTTTTCTTTTGCAAAGCCAATCTCCGTAAATCACTGTCTGATCATGTGCCAGTCAGTGGTTCCCTCCACCGCACAGCTTAGTTTCTAGATGGAGACGGTCACAGAGGACAGAGTAACGTGAGGAAAATTCCACAACAGATCGCAGTCGTCATACGTCGGTCACAAGGTTTACCAGTTTACTAGTAAACAGTTTGTTGTTTATCAGACAACAGCAGTGACCAGTGCTTGTTAGTGTCTGTTATCTCACAGGGCTCTAGGGTGCTAGTTAATGTCCCATGCGTTACATGACCCATTTCTTCTGTAAAGCCGTGCCTGTGTTTGGATCTCTCCTCTTACTCTTCTTGCTGCCCCTCCCCATTCACTCACACACGGCCCCCAGCAACATTGAGAGATACAATGTTGACAGCGCCGATCCACACGTCTGACATTTGTCCACGGTTTTAGTTGTTATTAACACAGCTGTATATTGTTAAGCATGAAAGGCAAACCTGTATTTGTATCAGTGTACACAGAAGAAGTTATTGAATGCAACTAACTTCAGTTGGTAGAGTAATAGCATGTGAGACGGGGCCTGCTGGAGCTAGGCAGGAGATGTGACCTGTGGCTAGAAAATCATAGTTCATAAAAATGCAGTGCAGTGACAATACAGAAATTTCATGTACACAACGTGTGTAACTCTGCTGAGCCGCCATTCGACCCGTGCTGGACCCATTCTTAACATACGCTTCAGTCCATCGCACTCTCCCTAGCTCTTTAATCAGTCTGTTATTGTTATTGAAAACAAGTGAAGGAGCTTTTCTCAGAGATAATTCTTTATTTAAATATATTATAGGCTATTTATTTCAGATAATTTTCTGGGCTTTTTATTTTAAGCCGGTTTAGCCAGGGCCAACGGAAGAAGGCCAAATTACAGGTGTTGGCCATGTGATGGGCATGCAATAGCTCACATACCTGCTATAAAACTTTGAGCCATGTTATTAGTGTTTACTAGCGTAACATGCAGCAATGTTTCTGTGGCCTCTAAACGTCTGTTTTAGAGCATCAGAGAACAACGCAGACATTTAAGTGGCACCGTAATGAGGTACCGAAATTCCCGTTGATATTTCATCCGGTAGATAATGGGCATACAACATACAACTTCAACATAAGAGGAATGTAGCACAGTATAGATATGAAAGCAGTTATAAATAGCCTATGTGACAATAAAATTGGCTGTGGTTAAAATCAACAAATAATCGTGATAATCATGATCTCAATATTGATCAAAATAATTGTGATTATCATTTCGGCCATAATCATGCAGGCCCTAGCAGCTCCTCCAAATATTTTTCTCATAGAAAACATTTGACTTCATTGTAAAGCATTAGTAGAAGTATTAAAATTGTCCTCCAAAACCTTATAACTAAAACATTAACAGTACATACTTCTAGAGTTGCACTATAATGTGCAAAGACAACTGCCTTATGCTTTTTTTTACTTTTAGAATCTGTCCACAGTTTGATATTTTACACAATGCAATATTTGGAATATCCAGGCTTTCATTGCTCTGTCTGCACTGCTGCTGCTCTGAAGAGACAAATATTTTATATATAATTTTTTTTATTTGACCTTCTGTGTCTGACTTCCAGCTTGGCTCAACTGCTCTGTGTAGCTTGATGCGGCAAGGCCAACCTTCTGTCAAAAAAAGAAATGGCACATATTGGTAGCGGAGCAGTGCACCTAGCATCTTGTGAAACGCTCCATGGCGCTTCTGGTGGAATCACAAGTATTTACTAGAGTGGCCGCTACCAGCTTCAGTGAAGCCAGCACAGCCAGAACACCACACAACCATTGCCCGGCAGAATTAGGTTTGCACTTAGAAAACCCATTAATAACCGAATGCATTTTGTTTTGCGAATACAAACATCAAAGCAAATATAGAACATAATTGTAATTCGGTTCATTGAGGAACAAAACAGTATCAGATTGTGCTCTGGGTTTTCCCTCAAATAAGAATTGGCCTTTCGCAACACTTTCAGGTGGCTATAAGCAGCAATGCCGGAAATGCGTTACCACCCAAACAACAAAAGCTCGACTTCGGTGGTCACCAGTAAGTGGGGGAGAGTTGAAGTTGGTGGGACAGTATGTTGTAGAGGAAATGCTGCCCTTAAACACGGTTGACTTGCCTCATTTGTGGTATAATAAGATTGCCACTACTGTCAAAGCCGAGCTGCCTCACAGTAAACCAGCGAGGTGTTGTCGGCAGCTGCTGAATGTAACTACTAAAGTAACATGTAATCTAACTGTTACTTTTAAAATCAAGTAATCTTTGAAGTAACTAAGTTACTTTTTCAAAGTAACTGTGGCAACACTGGCTATGAGTAAATTTAAATGCATCAGGATGCCCGATTTGAGCAGAGCAGACAAAAAGATTTCTAAAGAAATACACTGTTCAAGAAAGATATAATGATATAATAGAACACTGTTACCAGCTTTTTTTTTTTGTTTATCCTACCTTCATTTATGCTGAGAAAACAATGATACATCAGTTTTGTTGAATTGATTCTGCCCCTACACTGCGTAAGGGCACTTCAAATCCAACTGTAATAGGAGTAAAATTATAGGAATAAAACATGTGTGGAATAAACGTATTATGTCCATCAAACCTCACCAGATAACGAGTATCAATGATCTAAGTCCAACATTTAACCCCGACTAGTCTGAAACCCCTAAAACCAGCCTGAAACGATTGTATGAGACTGTACAGAGCATAGCTGTGTAGTTGTCAAATACTACGCTATTATTGTCCCATCAGAGTTTGAGGGGCTTGACTTAGCAAAGGGTCAATAATGGTGGAAAGATTTTGTCAAAGTTATGAGGAATTTTCTTTTAAGACATGTACATTTTTTTTTTTTAAAGAAACAAAGTGTTGGCAAGAAATAAGCTTAATGTTAGATAAGCCAGAGTATTGTTATAGGACCTGAAACCATGTATGAATTTTAATATTTGTTTATCTTGTACAAAGTGATTATTTAAAACAACTTACCAGACCTTGATAAGTTTGTCCACATACTCCCCAAGCTACACAATAAGGGACTTCAGCAGGCACTCTCTCGTTATGTAACCGGTTGGTTAAAATTTGATCACGTTAGATGTCACGTGACCTACACGGAAATAAAGGCTTGGCCGGTAAGCGCTGACGGTCGACTTCCTTCTGTTGCTGCCTCGTGTGCTGGTGTCGGGACAAGCATTTGGTGTTGTGTGCGGGTCGTTGGATGGTACAGCCAAGCTATGTTGTTTGACATATGCTGCATAGTTCGCCAGACAGCGATTTAATATACTGTCGTTTGTTTTGTCCATACAGCCAAGCCGAGTCATAGTGCCGCTGCTGTTTTGCCTGTATCAGATTGTTTTGCCTACCCAAGAGTGTTTATTCACTTTCTCACGTGTTAGATCGCTAGTACGGCAATTGGTTTTATTTGTTTCACATTGTGTTTTATTTGTTTAGAAGAAAGTTTGTCCTGGCCTTGGGTGTCTTCATTTTAGCGACGTTTAATCCAGTGTTTTTTAGAAACAGTGGTTGTTTAATTTTGTGGTTAAATAGGTGGTGACATATAACTGACATATATCTGATTTTATTAATATATTGCATGATTTTAGTGTGTTGAAAATTGCATGTGGTGTTTTAATCCGGTTATACGATCCACCTGAGAAAACCATGACAACCCGTAGTTTTAAATAGGTTCTGTAACTTTCCTAAACATTTAACTAAACGGAGATCACTCCTCCCAGGCCGTAATATTTGTTTTGTTTTCTTTATTACATTGGTAGTATTGCCTATTAATTATTCTTTTATAGTTATGTTTAAGTAAATGTTGTTTGTAAAAATAATAAATTTTTCGTAGCTTCAAATACCACGTCTCTGATCTTTTATGTGGCCTTGCCTGTGTAGTGGGAGTCCCTGGGATTGGTAACAACTGAATTCATATTTTAAACTCTTTGGGTGGAAGTCCCAAGGTGGCGTTGTCATTGATTAAATTGCTAAAGTTTGGCCCTCCATTGGGCCTGGTTACATTTAGATTTACCTCAAGACTAGGTGAGAGTACAAACCTATACAAATATAATAAAACTAGAGGGAGGCAGGGCATACAGCCCGATCCGGTTGGGGAGAGTTCTAGCCTGACCAGGCTCCTCTCTTTACCCTGTCTCTCCTAGTTATGCTGTAATAGTTTTAGACAGCTGGGGGACTTCCTCTTACACACTGGGCTCCTCTCTCCTCTATCTTTCTATCTTTCCATTTGTGTGCATCCATGTCCCAGAAATGCTTGTTACTAACCTAGCTCTGGGGAGTCATTCGCCGGAGTCCTTATGTTCTTTTTTGCCCAGCATGTTTCCTTGGATCAGGGAGGCTCCAAAATCATGGTAGCAGCTGTAGCCATGTTCATCCTGCTACGCTCTGCTGTGCCCTGCTACGTCCTGCTGTGCCTTGTAACGCCGCACAGTGCCCTGCTATGCCATGATCTACTACAAAGAACTACTACAAACTACTATTTTTTGTGACTGTTATTGCCACTCTTCATTCTAACCCCAACCGGTTGTCAGACACCGCCTACCAAGAGCCTGGGTCTGTCCGAGGTTTCTGCCTAAAAGGAAGTTTTTCCTCGCCACTGTCGCACTGTTGCTTGCTCTGGAGGGAACACTAGAACTGTTGGGTCCTTGTAAATTATGGAGTGTGGTCTAGACCTGCTCTAAATGTAAAGTGTCTTGAGATAACTTTTGTTATGAGTTGATACTATAAATAAAATTGAATTGAAACCAAAATTATGTTGTTTAGTTGATTTGAATTGGTTTGATTGAATATGCAACTGCCATACAATGCACATGGGTTCTTTGGTTAACAGTAAATGTTATTTACAAATACTTTGAGTAAACCACTTAAAATGTCAGTCAAACTCAGAAGAGAATCATGGCACATCTTCCAAAGTGGATTCTAAATCTACAAATTGTGCAAATTTGATTTGATGTACTGAGCAAGTACATACATAGCTGATCCAAAACTCTCAGTATGTTCTAGGTCTTCTCTCTGACAGCTCCTTCCTTGTTTCTGATATCATCAATCAGCTTGCTGTGGTGCTTGTTCAAGGAAGGCAGGAACCGCAGTTGAAGGGGAACAGTTATAATCCTCATGATTGATCTTTAAAAAAACAAATAAAAAAGCACATTACGAGATGTGTTGTGTAAAATCTTATTTTTGACATCTAGGTCATGTAGGTCTATGCATTATGGTTCATTAGCAGGTTTCTAATGGTAGGGGAGAATATTATGACTGAACTATCGCAATAGATTTAAAAGAAAGTTACTTACCTCATCCACTGAGAACAATGCGGGCCATCTGACTTTTAACTCCTCCACTCCTAATTCCTTCTCCGCAGTGAAAAAGTAATGTCCATCTTGTCCTTTATCAGTGCACAATTGTCTCGTTTCATCACCCTAAGCACTCTGCCGTCTCAACACCGGAACTAAACACAGCTGAATTAGCAGAACTTTCATGCGATTCTGTCACATCTACTGCAGTCAGATTCACTCTGTTCACTCGGAAGGAATAACTTCACATGGGTAGGCACTTTTAATGACATTTTGAACATGTTAAGAAGCTAAAAACAACTTTAAAACTTGCCCTGTTTAAGCATATTGGGTACTAACTCTAGCAGGAGGATAACACGGTGTAGGCAGCACCGACTGGTTTTGTTTTTCTCTCTACTGACAGAACTCCAAATATACAAACAACAAAACTACGTGTTGGAATCGACTGGTATTCTCCTTTTAAAGCAGTGTCATTTTTACATTATGAGCGTAAGCAAAGTAACACGGAATTTTCAAACATTTCCAAGCCAACATGCAACATTCATGCATGTATGTATCTCTTCAGAGAGAAGTGGTACTGTCCATCAACCATGTAGTGAGCCAGAGAGTAGGGACCTGTCAGTTCATGCACCCCAACAACCCCTAGTTCTCTAGCAGTAGATATGACTATGTCATAAGCTCGGTAATGTTCCAGGGATCCAATTTTAAATGTTCAGTGCTTGAGCGGAGCTCCGACTGCGAATTCAAACTCATTGAACTAAAATACTCCTGTTTATAATTCTGGATGTTTTTTTTCCATTGACACGTTAAATTGCTTAAATTGTTGGATTAGCACAAAACAGACCCCGAGCTGTGGCTGTGTAACGTTAAACATATCTGTGGTGGATTAAAGACAAAGCGGGCAGGCAAACGTTCATGACCACAGTAACATGCATTTAAGCCGTCAAATGCAACAGAATGTCGATGTTGATGAGTTTTTACCTTAATTGCTTCACTTTGCTCACACACAAGCACGATTTAAAACCAAGCGTTATCATACTACCATTATTTTTTTCAAACCGAGGCAACAAAAGAATCTCTCTGTGCATGTGAAAAGAATGCAAATAACTTAGCAACTTAATAACATTAGCTATTGTCAGCTAACGTGCGAATACAAGAGCAGTTGTAGAGTAGTTGCCCTTCCTCCCACTAACTTTAAATCAGCATGTAAAACAAACTACCATTAAAACAACCCAATAAGATACTTCTTACCTTGTTTAAAAGAGTTTCCTTAAAAAAAAAAAAACGTCTTCATCAAAGTGAGGTAAAACAGCAGCAAAACTCAGAACGATGCAAGATGTCATGGGTTTACGTCGTTGCGTACGAAATGAAAACCTCTGGTTTAAAGTGAAAATAGAATTTAAGTACAAGTGTTGCTTTTAATCTTTTCTATGGGGAGTGTTATCTGCTTTTATACAAATGGAAATAAACAGGTTTATCCTAGAAACCATGATTTTCGACTATGCTAACATTAAAATGCACTTTAAATAAATGACACAGTGGTTTCACTTTTTTCAGTGTGGTTTCACACTGCAGTTATGCAACCACACTGAAGAACTATAAGTGACATAACGCCTAAAAGGAGCTAGTCTTCTCTTATAACACGGCGATAGCCAGCCAGAACTTCCTGTGTTTGGTCCAAAAGTCCGAACCATCCAACAAGGCGTTAACACTAAAAACTACCTCAGTTTGATCCAGACCGAGACCACGTCATTTGGTCAGACCAAATTTTGGCTGTTTGGTCCAGACCGTGGTCCAGCTTTCTTTCTTTTTTTAAGAACGCATCTTGTAAGGGCCCTGTTCATGTTGCACAGACATTTTAATTTCATTTTATTTTATGTCTGTTAATAGGCACAAAGGCATTCTAAAACTTGCCCCGGCAATTGCCGTTTTAGCTTAGTGAAAGCTCGTACACGTAGCTGCAGCTACTCCGTGTTGCCTGCACTGATTCGGGTCATGGGGTTTTTCAGTCGAAAGTGCCTGCATATTTATGACGATAAAGATTAACGTAAAAAATTCTCCTTTAAAGCAACTAGGTAACTTAAATGTTTCCATCTCATGATCATACATGACCTGTGACAGCAAACCAGACTAACAATGAAAAGAACGCTATTTTTACATAGTTTTTATCAAAGTTTTTATTAATGCTTTTGCCTGGTCCGATCTTTCCAGAAAGAAAGATTTCGGCATAAAACCCGGAAAAGCCTGTGTTATTGTTTCCAGCCAGGTAAAAGGTAGCAGGAGATTTCTTTATATAGGCCTAAATGTATTTATTTTATTTTAGAAGTGATCTGCTGTAGTTATTTGCTGATACTGGGGCCATCACAGAAATGGAGGAATTACACAAAGAACAACTAAAAGCAAAAAAGGAAAGTGAAAGATGACAGGCGAAACTGAGTCAATCTTGTTCTGGCTATCGGGATGGAGACAGTTACAGGGTTGGAAATGATTCAAAACCCAACCCGAAACGGCCCTCAGATATGTAATATGTCTATTTTATTCATAGAATAACTTTACAATCAGTAGACAACATTAAATTACTTTCCCTTTCCATTTAGCGCAGACGTTTTATTCCTTTTAGTTTTTGTTTGTGTTGGCCTACTATTTTCTATTCCCTTGTCCCCCTGTACTTGTGTAAAGCATCCTTGGATTTCTTGAAATGTGCTATATAAATCTAAGTTATTATTACATTATGATTACAAAGAATTTGTATTTGTACTGTACTGAAGTAGATTTTTCAGATTTACTTTACTATTTATTTTTGTGCTGACTTTTTACTTTTACTCCTTACATTTTCAACACAAATTTCTATTCCTTACATTTTACAAAATTGGCTTGTTACTTTGGTTTCAAATAATTTTAGTCGAGTTACCGTTATTTTTCGCGTCGTCAATACCAAATTCAATCTAATAGGATGGGAATATACGTTGCACTTGACACACCACTACAATTTGCCATCCAGTAGTTGTTAGTTGCAACTCTAAAAGTATGGGAAATTTCTTAATTAATGTCTGTTTAGTAATTCATATTTTATCCTTTATTTTCTTTCCAGAAGACATATTTGAGCACACACACACATGTAGATTCCTTTAAATGTTAAGGGGAAGATTAAAAAAAGAAACTGGATCTGTGAATTCTCACAGAATCACAACTGAATTCATATCTTGCTGCTCAGTCAGAATCTCATTAACCTGGAGTCACAGTCTCTGTCATAACAGTCAAATATGGGATGTTTTTATTAGGCTTATTGGCAGAAATCCATTTAAAATGGCAATGGCATAGAAAGAGCCTTTTTTCCATGTCCACTGAAGTTTCTCAACTTGCACTTTAGTAACATTTGTGTGGTCCAGGTAACTTTGTATAAATAATGGATTTCATTCGCAAGGCTACTTTTACTTTCATACTTCAAGTAAATTTCCAAGTCTGTACTTTGCTACTTTTACATGAGTACAGAAGTTAAATCAGTACTCCTACTTGAGTACGGGAAGTGAGTACTACATCTTTGGTTGCAACATATTCTTAATGCTTTGGCTCGTGACACAGTGACACCCAGTTTAGCTCACAATACATCCAAAGTAGTTACTGTAAGTTAATGTAATGATGTAACATATTCTCTTGTTAATAAGGAATGATTTTCTGTCTGAGATTCATCGCAACTAGATGATGAATGATGTGGGGAAAAACACTACCAGGTTTCTCAAAAGGGGCGGCTAGAATCAACACAAACTGAAAGTTACATTTAGCCACTATAAGAAACAACTAATTTACGAGGCCCTTTACCTATGACATTTAGTAAAACTGCCCATGACCACACAGTACAAGATCTGCTTTTAACTGTTTCTTTTAAATGTTAAAGAGAGGCATTATCTGCACAATGTACTTCAACTCTAATATAATGCTGGATAGTTTAATAAATAATAATGCATCATATTTCAATTGTGATCATTTGTAAGTATGATCTGAGTTACGAACTGTTGCTCTTAAAAGGTTACTGTTACACTAAGCTGTAAATCACTTGCAATGGCAATTATTTATTTTTCTTCACTATTACCATTATGTGTTAAGTGAAGCTGATTCTATTAAAATGTATCCAGACAGGTTAGAAAGTAGCTCAGACAGCTAAATCAAACATAAATTACAATGGCATGGCAATGGTTTGCATTAGGAATGCATGAATGGTGGTTTTTAGATAGAAGGCCCCTTTTATCGGAAAACATACGTAAATGGTTCTGCAAGTTCTTCGACAGCTGTTTACTTTGACCAAAGAGAGACAGTCAGAGGCCAAGGTTGTTCTTGCTGCTGCTAGGTCTTTTCATTCAGGTTTTTCACTTTGCAAACACATCCTATCCTGCCCCACACTGGACAAAGGTTGATGAACTGGTCGTCTGTCTGTCTGAATGAATGACTGCCTTGCAGTGTTTTCTGAACAGGGAAGCTGATTAGCAACATAATACAAAGCAGCAGGTTACCTCAGGTCATTAGTGCCTGTAGAAATATGTCTAGAAGATTACTATTGTTTTACTTTTACTGTTTGTAACAATAGTTAATAGCAAGCAATAAGTAAAATTGTGAGATTCAATGACAGTAAATAATGACACTATGAAATAAAACTGAACTCCAGTAAAACTTTGAAAATAGGAATGACATCCACATGAATGATAAGCCATTAATACAGTTATTAAATATCAAGTAATTCAATTATTTTTATAATCAATCTATATTTTACCATATTTATTTGTGTAACTAATTAATTAGTTTCATGTTGGCCATTCTGGTGTTACAGATAATATTTTTTTTAACTTAAATTATGTGTATAAAATCTTAATTATACTCAAGTTGTTCTAATTTTTTCCTAAGTTGTAAAATGCTACATAATCAACATACATCACAACACTACAATTCTAATTTGACTAACAGTGTTTGTGTTAGGATTGTACATTTTACTATCAGATGTTATCAGTTTGATAATCTTTTACCTCACCTTACCGGACATATGACTTTCATAATTTTGGCTGAATAATAACTTTTGCAGCTTGAATTTTCATATGATTAAAAATAACAGGTGTAGAAATAAAAAAGGACCTTGTCGTATGAATTCCTTACCGATGAGTACAGTCTTCCATTGGCTTCTATGCAGAGAAACTGTGCGGTTGCTACTCCTCGGATGACAACACAGCCTGGATCCACTGCACGGATTTCCATTAGGCCTGCAAGTTCAAATGTTAATCAGAGTGAAAAACCCCACCAAGCCTACTCAGTCATCAGTGAGATTTACCAACAAGCATGACAGTTTGCAGCATGTTAAGACTGTGTTTTTAAAATGTTTGACTTACTGTATGGAGTTTGGTGCGCAGAGCCATCGATCTGTCCATCCCCACTGATCAGTAGGTGCAGTCCTGGCCTGGCAGCATACAGATGCCTGAGCCGGACCATCTGGCTCCAGCTGTGGGCGATGTAGGGGCCCTGGTCCGTTAGGGGCATGCAAACAACACCAACAGCAAAAAACATATTGGCAATGGATATGGTAACCATGAGCAGAAGCATGATTTGTCAAATCCTCTGTAAGGGCTCTGTTGCTGCTCCCTCCAATTGGCAGTGTGAAATAAGTTAGTCTAATCCAAACCCAGTCTTTTAAACATGGCCCTTATCAGCAGCAGATAACCTTCTTTCCCAAATCCAGTTCCCAGAAGCAGACCACAACACACCCCTGCATGACATCAAACTGAATCATTGCTCTCTATTGGCCCTAGACGAGCCCTGACGCGAGCCCCTGTCATGTCTATGCAAACTTCATGAAATACGACTCATGACATTTACTGAAGTGGCAGGAAACAATTTTTGAATTTGGCATACATACATAACAACATAATTACATTGTAACTCTTAACGTCATTTTGGTGAGGAAGAATTGTGGGGGAATGCATGAATTTCAAATTCAGAAACTTTATCTTGCTGTGTGGGAAATGCATGTAGAATGTTCAAGAAGACACTAAAGATTTAGCCAAGGTCATAACTATGTGTATAGTTGTTGCTTTTTTGTGAATAAATGAGAAAAAAAAAACACTTTTATACAGGAGTTTGGCATAAACTGTCAATGCAGAACACAACTCGTATTGAGGCTGCACCCGCAGCCCGAGGGGCCTCATGGGAATGATCAGCCCAGTCTCATGGCAGTTCCTGAAATGGTGATGTTATTTAATCTAATGATTTTGTGTACAGGGACACGATTTTCTCGTTTTTCTGGTGAGCATGAATTTTAAAATAATGTTTTTCAATGGGAAGCACCTTTCATGATAACAGCACGATTATTGTTGTGAGTAGTATTGAAAAGCCGAAAATCCATGTAAGGAGGTTGGTTTGGGTGGTGGATGGGTCAAACAACACAGGACTTTCACCCCGGAGACCGGGGATTGTGTCCCATGTGTGACTGTTCCTTTCCCCGTTGTTCTTTTCCTAACCACAACCATCCTGTTGTTGTAGCGCGTCCCGAGTGTGGCGGTCAGTCTGCTGGCATGTGGCATTTCATTTGAATGAATCGGGGATAATGGCGTTTCATTTCCTCGTTGTTGCTCCCCCCAGAGACCGCTGATCGTGTCCCGGCGGCCGTTGTTCATTTTGTGGTGACCACCACGAAACGAACAAGAAAAGTGTTACGGTTGACGAATCAATTAATCAAAAATAATGTGACCATTTCACAAACGGCCGTGAGACCTGGTTGGAATGATACCTATTCTAACCAATGTACCACTAATATTAAGCTAATGTATATAATAATGAATGCAGATCCATCAGCATTTACCACCAGAATTGTATTATTATTATTTGAGGTGTTAGTAGTAAAAGCAGCAGTGCTGTGGTGGACTTCAGCTAAGTACATTTACTCAGGACTGTATTTCAGTAAGCCTATGAATCTACAGTAGGTCTAGTTGGAATATTATATTTCCCATTCAAAACATGATGAGCTTTTAAAATACTTTGCACTGTTGTAGATCAGCTTCACATCTATGGTTTGAGTGTTGAACCTCGTGTTTGCTTTTTCCTTTGGGGTTTTTATTAGTTCATTAAGTTGTTTCCTCCCCCACTGTACCATAGTAGTAGTAGTTGTAGTAGTATCTCAAACACGGTCATGCAGTGTGCCTTATCAGGTCACAGATTAATGTCAGAGTATCATTAATTAGTTACGAGGTGCAGCAATAGTAATATGTAGTAGCAATAACTGCTGTAACAGTAGTATTAATAGAGATAATAGTAGTACAAAAAAATCTTGTTTTTGTTGTTGTAAATTAGTGCAGGCTGGCAGAAAGAACAGTTCCAGCCTTGGCTCATGCCTATAGACTGCATGTGTCTTATATTGACCACGTTACATAAAGTAAGTAAATGTACTCACTGTCAAATAGTCAAAACAGTTTTATTTGTGGATAGGGTAAAGTCTACAGATGTCTAAATCCAAGTGGAGCTGTAAAAGGCGGGTCACTCCACACTCAAATAACAGATTTCTTTCTGCTCTTATCACGTTCTGGCCTGTGTTTCCGCTACATGGTCTTTCATTCACACACAAGTTAAATTGTAATGGAAAAGAAACATCACATTTCACCAAAATGTTACCCAAGGCTCAGATTTCAAAAGCAATTTGCGGGGTTTTAGATGTGTAAATTAATCTTGTCTGTGTAATCCATTAAAAATAATCCTTGACCAGAATGGGTATGTTTCTAGTTTGGTAGTAACTACTTTTCTCCAACAGATGGCAGTATTGATGTTTCATAGTAAAAATAATACCACAGAGGTCCCAGCACAGAGGGAGACTGATGCAGTGGTGTTAGGATATCCAAATGTCTTCAATAGATTCATGAACAAATAGATCATTAAAAAAAACCTTTTTTTTGTGTGGTTGGACCTCTGGTGAGTTCTAAAGAGCTGTTCATAATTGCAGGCTACAGCTACATTTTAGTATACCTTGATGAACAATTGAGTTTACCAGGCATATACATGTTTGTATGAGTGGCTTTAAGTGCAGGAATGGTTTTTCTGTGATACATCAACTTTTACACCTCAGCCAAGTGCGATATTGCTTTCGTATTTGAATTTTTTTCAAAATTAACCACTCCACTCAGGAATAGGCAAATGTGTAAAAACAGGTGGAAACACTTTCTGACAATATTTATAAATGCCATTTTTCTTCTATAATAATTTGAATTATTACAATTTATACTTTAATTATTACACACTACACACAGAACTGAAATACACACACATACTCCCATCCCATACAAGCACCAGTGGGGAGATGTCAGAGTGAGTGACTACTTAACAGGCATTTGGGGGAATCCATATGGAGATTTGAACCAGCAACCATCCGATTCCCCACCCAACTCCAAAAAATTAATGATACATTTTGGTTCCAGATCTGTTGGTGTGTTTTCTGACTATAATGCTGTGCTTGGCTACAACATTTCAAACACACTGTATATTATCCTAAAAATTTCTGAGGATAATAGCCTGTTAAGATGTTAGACTTGGATCTTGTTGATTGATTTCAGAGACACCAGAAAACAGGCCTGGGGACAAACCCAATAGCCAAATTGCAAATAGTCACCGTTTATGGTTTTTGGTACATCCCGTTTATGGAAACGAGGACAATAACACAACTTTTAATTGATTTCAAGTGGTAATTAAAGCGAGTATTTCACAATATTTAAAAGTATTATTTCACAATATTGTATTCAGACTTTAACTGTGAAATCACTGTACGATTGTATGTTCTCTACCACAATACAGCACCTTGTTGGGAAATTTGAAGTGCACTTGAACTGCACTGCATTGTGGGCCGATTTCGCGGTCAGAAGTCAAACTCCAACTGACTTTTGTCACAGATGATAAGCTATACACGAGGTAGAAAATACCAGATACGTCAAGGCATAATTCACGGTGCTTTTAAGAATTATTCTGAAGTATTATTTGCTTTTTGGTTTACCTTTTAACGTTAGTGGACTGACTTTCATGCTTGTTAGCTAGCTAACTAGCAGTCACTGTGCTAACTGGTTAGCTAACTAGCAGACTCTACCACCTTCTCAAGGCTAATGTTAGCTAGCTAGCAGACCCCCACCACGTTCTCAGGCTCCCTCATTTTAAAAAAATACATTTTTAAATAACTTGTTGATCAATGTCTTAACATTTTTCTCAATAATTAATGCGTTTTCTAGTTCTGATCGCTTAACAATAGTGGTAATAGTTGTATACAGTCAATGGCTTTAGAGATTTCCGAATTTTCCTGCATTCCAGGGGTGGGTTGGGCATTGTCTTAAATTTATTTTGGAACTGTGTGAAAAACCAATCTTAGCGACTGCGTACAATTGTGAGAGCAAGGCGTGTTCTGTAGCTTGAGCTGTTTGAAAGACTCAGTTAGCTCAGTAACAAGTGGGTTTACAGTTTAAAGACAGTGGTTGCTGGATATCAAAATCAGAAACATTCTTTTCTTGTTTATTCAACAGTCCACTGCCACATCTATTCATTTTAGGTGACATGATGAAGCCAAAGACTTGGAAGAAGAAATTAATGTGATGTGAAGGCACAGTGTACATAAAAAAAAAAAAAAAACTTAAGGACAAGTAGTGATGGGACCAGTACACACACACACACAACTTTTCCAATAAACTAATTCAGACCAATTAAAAAGGGTGCGTGCCAGTATCTCTATTAGGAGTAAATGGAAAAATCAATTACATCTACGAAATTGAAGGAATGGTATGAATGCATGAAATAAGCAAAACAGGAAAGTCTCTGCATAAAATGCAAAAAAACTGGCTCGTAAAGCCAGCAATTTCCACCTATTGAGGGTTTTCACCGACATCACGTTCAGTAACCCAGATGCGCGGCCATATTGGAGATACTCGGTGTTAACAACTGAATGGAGTATAGTGGAGTATTGTGCACTTTGGATACTTTAAGTGAATGTAGCCATGTCTAAACAACAGAAAAGCATCCAAGACGCAAAGGCATATAGGGAAGGACTTGGACCACAAGAAAAGGCGCGATATTTTGAGAAATTACAGTTTATTGGTGGTGCAAATCCCTATGAGTTGGCTCTCTCTTCTTGTATCCATGACGACCCGGTGATTCTTCCTTCAGTTGCATATCCCGATATAGCTAGTCAACGACCTGCTTTTCTCGCCGAGCCCATACACAGCTGCAGACCTTAAATCTTACAAAGGTTAGGAGGCCTATAACCAGATGGTTGTTAGGGTTGAATAGGGGTAGGACCCAAATGCAGAGATAGGGACGGCAGGCAGGAGGGAGCTTCAAAAAAAGAGGCTTTATGCGACAGTGCAAAAACACAGGAAACAAAAATGGCAAAATCCAAAAAACCCAAAAATCAGGCACAGGGGAAGACAAAGCTAAAGCAGGGCAAACCACACAGGGAAAAACCCACGGGAACAGCAGGAACAAGGCAAAAACGTAGACACAACCACGTCGACGAGACATACGAACTAGAATGATCCGACAAGAGACAAAGGAAACACTGGGGTTAAATACAAGAGGTAATGGGGAACAGGTGAGACATCAGGTGAACCACATTAGGGCGGGGCTGGACAATCAGACAAACAAAGCTAGACGAGACATGACAAGACAGGAAACCAAACTATCAAAATAAAACAGGAAGTAGAACAAACAGACACAGGGGAACACAAGACAGGACCTAAGACCAGGGAGAAAACAAAGACAAAAATGGAAGGAGTTCGGATAACCCAGGTGGAACACGACGTGGGTGAACTACAATCGAATTTAAAGTCTGTCGTTCAGGAAAATGCTGCGCTCAAGGCAAAAGTGGAAGATTTGGAATCAAGATCGAAGCGTCAAAACCTCCGAGTGCTGGGACTACCAGAAAACATCGAAGGGAAGGATCCTAGGGATTTTGTGGCGAAAATGTTTTCTTCTCTGCTTGGTGAATTACTCTGTCCCGCCGGAGCTGGATCGCGCTCATAGAAGCCTTCAGCCCAAGCCTCGGCCAGGAGACCCGCCGCGACCTTTTATAGTAAGATTCCACAGATATATCGAAAAAGAGATTGTGTTGAACTGGGCAAAGACCCATAAAGACATTTCCTATAACAGTATCCAAATCCGTATTTTCGAGGACTTCAGTGTGGCTGTGGCAAAGAAACACTCAGCATTCAACGAGATCAAAGGGCTTCTCGACAAACGAGGAGTGAAGTTCGGCATGCTGTATCCCGCCCGTCTCCGTGTCACCTATGGCAACAGAGAACACATCTTCAGCTCCGCCAAAGACGCCGAAGCATTCTTCCAAGAGCGCATCCTTTCCTCGGAGAAGTGAAGTACGCTGAATCAACCAAACAGTAACACTGCTATCCTCAGGTGACAGACCCAGCTGTGCTTGCTAGCAATTTAAACTGATTTGTTTTGTCTTTGTTCTTGCATGCACTCTCGTTTTGATGACAACATTAATAGTACCGACCTTGACTAAATCTTGTTAATTACTTTATTTTCTCTCTTACTTTCACTAACAAGTTTTTCAAGTGACCGTTGCCTAGCCTGTATTATGGACGTTCTGTTTCCATTATAAAATTGGGTGACGGCTGTCATGTTGCGCCACCTTGTGGCTTCTGGTTAGTGCTGTGCAAAAATGTTTGGACTGCTTTTGCTTATTACTCACGTTATCGAGTAATTTTCACTACTTATGGTGTAATATAAACACGATATTAGGAGCAGATACCACATGAAAAATCGGTTGTATGTATGTCAACTGTGGCTGCTCGCCGCTTCTTACGGACGACCATCAGATGTTTGTACTATGTTTCCAGTTAGTTTGTTGGGGCTTTGTGTATGGGTTGGGGTGGGCTAGGGGGGTGATATCCCACGTTAGTTCCTCATACTCTGTTTGCTCTTTATTTATTTATTTTTATTTGTTTATTTATTTATTTATTTATTTTTTTCCCCCACTATACCATGGTCCATTGCTCATGGAAGAATACTTTACGGTTTTCAATCAGAGAGTCACAACTTACTCTGCTACAGGTACCTAAGACAGTATAAATGACAAATACCAACATGACACCAGGCGGTTTAAACGGGCATAATATTAAAGTAATTACCTGGAATGTACGTGGCTTAGGAGGGCAAATTAAACGTTCTAAAGTTTTCTCACACTTAAAGAACCTTTCCGCTGATATTGTCTTTCTACAGGAGACACACCTTCACATAGATGATCATCTGAGACTGCGTAAACCTTGGGTCGGACAAGTCTTTCACTCCAATTTTAATAGTAAATCTAGAGGCACAGCAATTTTAATTCATAAACGAGTCAAGTTCACCCCAGATGACATGATTCAGGTGGTCGTTATGTTGTAATTTCAGGTATGCTTTTTCAAACACCCGTTGTTTTAGCAAACGTGTACGCCCCCAACTATAACAGCCCAAATTTCATGTCCACAATTTTTTCATATATACCAAATTTAGATACCCACAAGTTAATATTAGGAGGGGACTTCAATTGTGTTACTAACCCTGCCATTGATCGCTCTAACTCCAAAACAGCCACGCCTACTGCAATGTCTAAGACGCTATCAGCCTTTATGGATCAAATTGGCTGTGTCGACCCCTGGCGTTTCTTTCACCCCAGTGACAAGGATTTTTCTTACTATTCCACCGTCCATCAGGTCTACTCCCGTATTGACTACTTCTTTATCGACAAATTCCTCCTATCTTCTGTTAGTTCCACACAATACACTGCCATCGTCATCTCTGACCACGCACCTCACATTTTAGATCTTTGTTTCCCGTCAAGCTCGCATAGGCATCAAGGAGGATGGAGGCTCAATTCAGGAATACTTGCTAACGCGGATTTCTGTGATTTTGTTTCTACAAACATAGATTCCTTCTTAGAAACAAACCGGTCCGATCAGGTATCCCCATCGCTCTTATGGGAAACGCTAAAAGCGTTTATTCGTGGGGGCATTATATCTTTCAGTGCACACTTAACCAAAAATAGAAGATCGAAACAGCGAGAACTACTGGACGCAATATTAGATATAGACAGACAGCAGGCCGCAGCAATCAATCCAGCTTTAGTGACCAAGCGCCTGCAGCTGCAAAATGAATTCAATTTACTATCAACAGGGAAGGCAGAATATCTACTAAGACGTACAAGCGCGACTTATGAGCATGGAGATAAGGCTGGCCGCATTCTAGCCTCACAATTGCGACGTCAATGTGCCACCCGCTTTATTTCACAAATCTCTGACTCATCTCAAAACCTAACTACCGACCCATCAAGTATAAACTCAGAATTTTCTTCCTTTTATTCCACGCTCTACAAATCACAGCCCCCTCATGACACCTCTGTTATGGACTCTTTTCTTAATAACTTAGACATTCCAACTATAAATGAAGAACTGGAAAAACGTTTGGATGAACCCCTAAGACTAGGAGAAATCACTAATCACTAATTAAGTAATGTGCGAGTTTTTGAGTGTGATTCTTTCTCCCTCCGCCTCTCCAACCCCAGAGATGGTGATTTCCCTGGACGCAGAGAAGGCCTTTGAACGTGTAGAATGGCAATATTTATTTGCGGTTCTACATAAATTTGGTTTCGGCCCCAAATTCATCGCCTGATTCGCCTGTTGTACGCTGCCCCCGTAGCTAGCATCAAAACGAACTCTGATGTTTCTTCTCCCTTCCCTCTCACACGTGGCACTCGTCAGGGATGCCCCCTGTCACCTTCACTATTTGCACTGGCCATCGAACCCCTGTCTATAGCTCTCAAAAGCTCCCCAGCATTCTCAGGTATACTTAGAGGAGGCATGGAGCACAGAGTGTCACTGTATGCCGATGACCTATTGCTATATGTACAAGATCCTATAAACTGTGTTGATGCAATAGTAGAGCTGCTGGAGACATTTGGCACTTTCTCAGGGTACAAACTGAATATCGCGAAAAGTCTTTGTTTCCCTCTTAATCAGTCCGCTAAATCCATTGCCCCAGGAGCTCTACCCTTCTACTTTTCCCCCAGTGGTTTCAAATATTTAGGCGTGAATATCTCTCATTCTCTAAGTTCTCTTCATAAAAATAATTTCATTAAACTGACTGAAAATATCAAATTAGACCTTCAAAGATGGCGCACACTACCCCTCTCACTTGTCGGCCGAATTGAAACAATTAAAATGAATGTTGTGCCTCGAATACTTTTTCTTTTTCAGACCCTCCCTCTTTTTCTTCCCAAATCGTTTTTCAAAGCATTGGACCATCATATCGTCCTTCCTCTGGGCTGGCAAGAGTCCCAGGATTCAAAAAAGAATTTTGGAGAGTGCCAAATTGACAGGAGGTTTTGCCTTACCCAATATGTTGTTGTATTATTGGGCCGCTAACATCCAGATGCTAAAGAAATGGTGCCATAGCCCTGACACTGTGTGGTGCATCATGGAAGCTAACTCTTGTACCTCCACTTCATTCCCTGCATTGCTGTTTGCACCCCTCCCTACGCGGCCGTCCCAATACACCAATAACCCTGTTCTCTCATCACTGAAAATTTGGAAACAGTTCAGGAATCAATATGGATTAAAATCCCCTTCTGTCCTCATCCCCATATGCAACAACCATCTGTTTTTACCCTCCAGCATAGACAAAACATTTACACGTTGGAAGAGGATGGGCCTGGTCTCTTTTAGTGACCTTTACTTAGATGAGACCTTTGGAAATATGGCTGACCTTGCTGCAAAATTTGGGACTCCAAAAGTGGATCTATTCAGATATTTCCAGTTGCGCAACTTTACCAAAACACAATTTACCTCATTTCCTACACTACCTGAAAAAACTCTGTCAGAAAGTATCATGTCCTCCTCAGAATCACAAAACAGCATCTCATCAAGCTATGGTCTCCTTTCATCTCAACTCTCCCCTCCTTCGGGTATTAGGGATGTTTGGGGAAGAGAGCTAGGTCTCGCATTAGATGAGGACTGGTGGAGAGAAGTTTTACTCAGAATTCATAGTACCTGTATCTGTGCACGTATGAGACTCATTCAATTCAAAGTGGTCTTCAGACTTCATTACACAAGGGCCAGACTGAAAAGACTATTCCCTGATACAGATGATCTCTGCATCAGGTGCTCTCAATCTCCCGCAGACCATACACACACTTTTTTCTCCTGTCCTAAGCTATACTCTTTTTGGACATCCTTTTTTGATACCCTCTCTGTAGTCCTTAATATCCCTATGTCCCCATGTCCCCTGATTGGTATATTTGGTGTGTCTCCTATTGTAGGAAGGTTTAATAGTTACCAAGCTGATGTTATTGCATTTGCCACTCTGATAGCCAAAAGTCGAATACTGCTACAGTGGAAGAGCCCAAAGCCGCCAAGCACAAATTCCTGGTTAGAAGACGTATTGTCATTCCTACACCTAGAAAAAAATCAAACATACTGTTCGAGGATCCCTGAAGAAATTTCATAAAACCTGGGACCCGCTCCTTTCTTTTGCGAACCATCTATCCTGAGCCAATGGTAGTCACCCCCAATTCTTTTTTATATATATATATATATATATATATTTTTTTTTTTTTTCTCTCCTTGACGGAGGGAGATGGGTGGGCAAGTTAGATGAATGGAAGATACATGTTCAGTATCTGGTTAAAGGGTGGTGGAGGGAGGGAATGTGTGAGAGTTCTGTTTTAAAAAGCAAAAGAAAAATGTCAAACCTGCTACCCTTTGTTATCCCCAATACAGCCTGTAATAATTTATGAGGTTTGAGCAATAAACATATTTTGAAAAAAAAAAAAAAAAAAAAGAAAATGGAAGGAGGCCAAAGAAAGGGGAAAATGAACCCAAACAAAACCCCAAACCACAACAGTATCCCCCCCCCCAAAGACAGATCCCAGATGTCAAAAAACAAAACAAAAAGAACCCAAAGAACCAAAAACAACCCAGAGAGGGTGGAAGACACCGGGAAAGAGGGGAAGGAGGGACGGGGGAAACCAGGGGGCCAAAGGGCACCAGAGACAGAGGCAAACCGGGAGCACAGGGGACAAAGATACAGGGGAGCACGGACAAGGTCAAGGTCTGGGGGGGCCGGTCGGCCGGTCAAGGTCTGGGTCTGGGGGGCCGGTCGGCCGGTCTTGGTCGCCGGTTGGACCGTCAAGGTCTGGGTCTGGGGGGCCGGTCGGCCGGTCAAGGTCTGGGGGGCTGGCCGGCCGGTCTGGGTCGCAGGTCTGGGTCTGGGGGGCCGGTCGGACCGTCAAGGTCAGGGGGGCCGGTCAATTGTCAAGGTCCGGGGGGCCGGTCGGCCGGTTTGGTTCAGGGGGGGCTTTATAGGCGCCGGCTGGGGGTCCGTGGCCGCGGGCGCCGGCTGGAGACCCGCGGTAACGGGCGCCGACTGGGGGTCCGAGGCAGCTCCCAGGGAGGACTGTACAGTGAACACTCCCTGGGAATCAGTCCCTTTGGGCGCCGGCTGGGGGTCCAAGGCCGCGGGCACCAGGCGGCGGAGGGCGTGGCCTCGCGGCGGCGGCAGGCGGCGGAGGCTGGGGCTCTGCGGCCGGGGGTCTGCGGTGTTGGCCGCTGGCTCGCTGGTGGGAAGAAGGAAGGCCTGCAGGCTCGCCTCCAGCCGGAAGACCTCCCTGACCACCTCAGCCACTCCTGGCGCCTGCAGGACCCAGGGCTTTCCTGCCCAAGTGTTCCGCATAAGTGCGCAGATGACTAGCCGGCGCCTCACGTCTGTAGTTCTGCCCAGTTCAGCTAAAAACCGGCCAAGGCCATATTCCAGCTGACTGAGTGTTTTCTGGCATTCCCCAACGTCCGCTGGGCCCACACTGCACTCTGCTGGGTCCATAACTGGTCGGATCATTCTGTTAGGGTTGAATAGGGGTAGGACCCAAATGCAGAGATAGGGACGGCAGGCAGGAGGGAGCTTCAAAAAAGAGGCTTTATGCGACAGTGCAAAAACACAGGGAACAAAATGGCAAAATCCAAAAAAACAAAAATCAGGCACAGGGGAAGACAAAGCTAAAGCAGGGCAAACCACACAGGGAAAAACTCACGGGGAACAGCAGGAACAAGGCAGGAACAAGGCAGGAACAAGGCAGGAACAAGGCAGGAACGTAGACACAACCACATCGACAAGACATACGAACTAGAATGATCCGACAAGAGACAAAGGAAACACTGGGGTTAAATACAAGAGGTAATGGGGAACAGGTGAGACATCAGGTGAATCACATTAGGGCGGGGCTGGACAATCAGACAAACAAAGCGAAGCTAGACGAGACAAGACAGGAAACCAAACTATCAAAATAAAACAGGAAGTAGAACAAACAGACACAGGGGAACACAAGACAGGACCGGCAACATAAGACCAGGGAGAAAACAAAGACAAAAATGGAAGGAGGCCAAAGAAAGGGGAAAATGAATCCAAACAAAACCCCAAACCACAACAGTGGTGTGTGGATGAATGAGGGAGACGCAGTACCAAGTCATTAACGACCGTTGTGTTGTGAAGGCCAAAGTAATGCAATAATGTCTTTAATCAACCTAACCTTAACTGTATGACATCATTGCGATACTCAAGGTGTAGCCAAGTGACTCTCAATCGTTTTTTATTTTTTATTTCAAAGAGCCCCAGTTTGCTATCTACACTGTAGATTAGTGCGTTTGAGCTTTCTCACTCCTTTCCTCTGATAACTTCCGGCATTCCTCTGCCTGGTTTTGAATAACTTCTGGAAGTCTATAATATTCCAAATGTTTTTTCTCGGTCTGACCTATTGGTACAACCTAAAACACGGCAATAATAACCATTTTCCTTGACAATGTTTGGGATCTACTTCGGTGCCTGTGCTTTGTTGTGATGCGGAGGATCTCCAATATGGCGACCTCCGGTCTGATGGCGCGTCGTGAAAACCCTCTATATCTGTTATAGGCGGATAATAAAAAATTCAACAGTTCACATTAGTTACTCTGTGAGTCCTCTTTGTTCTGTAAGCCTTGGATACATTTTTCAGCATCTGTTGGGGTTTCAAACTCATGTGTTTGTTATGTGTTATTAATTCGTAACGTATGTTCATCGATCTCAGCTGTTGTTTTACACGGTCAAAACCCCTCCTTTGTTGGTGGAGATCCGTCAAAAGATCCGGGAAGAACGTGATTTCTTGCATATAACTTTACCTTTGGCCCTGGCTGCTTGCATCACTCGGTCTTTATCCTGGAAGTTTAAAGAAAACTGGAAGACTCTCTGTGTAGTTGATATATATATATATATCACTATATAATAGTGTAGTAATAGTTAAGATTAGGATGTGTCTGTGCGCTCTTTTGATGATAATACTAACAATGTATCCTTTATTAGTCCCATAAGGGGAAATTACAATTTACACTCTGTTGTTATTACACACAGGCCTGAATTACACACACATGCTCAGTACCTATACATGCACTAAATGGAGAGATGTCAGAGTGAGGGGGCTGCCCATGGAAAGGTAGTTGGGGGTATGGTGCCTTGCTCAAGAGCACCTTGGCGGTGCCCAGTGACCATACGGGTCAGTCTGTGGACTTGAACCTGCAACCCTCCGATTCCCAACCCAACTCCCTACGGACTGAGCTATTGCCATCCCCGACAAGAGGTGAAAGATTCTAGGGAATGTTGGTGGAGCCCCATCTCCAGAAAAATTTCCTTCCATCTTCTCCGGCACGTTAACTAGTCGCAGATTAGCGGTTTTCGAGCTCGTCGAGTTTTTTTGTGAGGAGAGTCACTTATGCAACTAGTGCTTCAGACTTGCCTTTCTCTGAGTTAACGGTGTCCACTACACTGCTAATGAACACTTCTGCCTCATCCATGCGCGCTGAGAAATCCTGCACGTCCCTTTTAACGTCCTGAATCGATTTAATCCATGTTGTGGGCCGTTCCAGTATCCACGTCCACATGAAGCACTGGGCTAGCATCACTTGTTAGCTACGCTGTTAGCCTCTGAGACGTCGTCTTTCTCACTCAGAGAAGAGTTTGCAATATGTTTATTTTGTGCTTTCTTCGGCGGCATAATGTCATGGGTATACAGTAATACATTGCCACAAGCAATATTTATCAGTGTTCACGCAGTTAAAGGAAAGTTTACAGGATTTTACCAAAATATCGCCAGGAGCTCACACAATACGTGTGCTTAGTTCAGCGACATTACGACGCCCCTTGATGTCCATAATTTATCACGTTTCAGTGTGTTTTTGTTTTTTCAACCAATGAGAAGGCAGGTTCGTCACTCATTACGCCTTATATGGCCATCCGAGCAAGATCAAAGATAGTATATAGTGGAAAAGAGATCACTCCAAGTCTAATGTGATCAAATATCGTCTATTACCGTTCTACAGAGAAGAATCCATCACTAGATTTGGCATACATTTGGACCTTTTTTGAAAACATCGAAATAGTTTGGCCTTTATATGAGTTATAATTTTCATTATCTTTATTTTTTGCACTGAATGACTTCAAATATATAGGAGAACTGTTAAAGACAACACAAATGCTTGTGTAGCATTGCTGTGGGTGAAATATCAATAAATATGACATCATTATTTGGATTATTGTTTAATATGATTTCTGTTAATTTCACACGTCATCATTGTATATTTAAACACATTTAAAAAAAAAATCTAGATATTTTGCAACTGTATAAGTTATAATGTTTATTTCTTCACAGTGTGACTCCCAAGACATATGAGAAGTGTTTTAGAGAAGAAATTGACTTAGTTTATTGCTGTGTGTGTGATATCAACACATATCTGTGAGATGCATGTTCTATTTTATTTATTTATTTGTCTTTATAGTCCCACAACCTTTTTACATTCAATTGACGTCACTGCAGCACAAATATTCTAATGATGTTTATAGATTGACTATAGACAACAGGGATTTGATGTCTTACAAGTAAAACCAGACAGACAATGACTTGTAAATGAGACCTTTGGTCTCTGAGGGCTAATTATGTTGTTGTAATTTTAGACTGCCGGGGGACTTCCTTTGAATAAACTTGAATAGAATTGAATAAAAATTCAAATACACGTGACAGCAATGGCCTCCCAAACAAACTTGTGACAAGATAAAAGGACACACAAAAAAGTAAAAGGTGTGGATTTTCAGTTCACATACCATAACTGGAACTTTAAGTTGTCATGTCCTTGAAAAGTTCTGTGTGTTTGCTGCATCTGTGTGGATGTCCATGTGTGTATTAGCAGCAGTCACATGCTGTAGGATGTTGGGGTTATACATGTATTTTGCTCCATGGGATGAAACTTGGCTCTCTTGATTACTTACAGAATATGTTCCTTTATGTTATTTATAATTCCCCCCAAAATATGAATGTACATACATACATACATACATACATACATACATACATACATACATACATACATACATACATACATACATACATACATACATTCACTTTATTGAAAAAGTTCTGTATGATAAAAGACAATCTTATTACAAAAGATAACAACACACCTTACATTTATGGGAACATGATTTTATTGTCAACTTGCATTAAAGCAGAATTCCGGTCAATTCCAACATGTTGCTCTGTTGTTTGTATATTTGTAGTGCTGTCAGTAGAGAGAAAAACTAACCAATCGGTGCTGCCGTGTTATCCTCCTGCTGGAGTTAGCACCCAACAGGCTTAAAAAGGCAAGTTTTAAACGGGTTTTAGCCTCTTAATAGGGTGGCACGATTATGGCTAAAATGATAATCTCAGCTATTTTGATCAATATTGAGATCATGATTCTATTATTACGATTATTTGTTGATTTTAACCACAGACAATTTTACTGTCACATAGGTTATTTATAACTGCTTTCACATTAATACTGTACTACATTCCGGCTAATACATCCATATTGTGCATCCATACTGTGCTACATTCCTGTTATGTTGAAGTTGTATGTTGTACTTAAATGTCTGCGTTGCTCTCTGATGCTCCAAAACAGACATTAGAGGCAACAGAAACATTGCGGCATGTCACGCTTGTAAACACTAATAACACATTACACAGAAGGTAATATTAACATTAGCTACAGTAGGAACTGGATTAATAAGTCTAAAACTAGGGAGCTAGGGAGAGAGGGGGGTGTGGGATGGTATGCTACTCACAGAGTGATGGCTGACTCATGAATGGGTCCAGCACGGGTCAAATGGCGGGTCAGCAAAGTTATACACGTAGTGTAGATAAAATTTCTGTGTCGTCACTGCGCTGCATTTTTATGAACTATGATATTCTGGCCATGGGTCACATCTCTTACCCAGGTCCAGCAGGCCCCGTCTCACATGCTATTACTCTACGAACTGAAGTTAGTTGCATTCAATAACTTCTTCTGTGTTTTTCGCCGTGGCTGCCGCAAAAGCAGAGTTACCAGTGGAAACACTGGTACACGTACAGGTTTGCCTCTCATGCTTAACAATATACAGTTTTGTTAAGACCAATTAAAACTGGACTAATGTCAGTAGTGTGGACCGGCGCTGTCACCGCTGTGTCTCTCCATGTTGCTGGGGAGCCATGTGTGAGTGAATGAGGGCGGGGCTGTGTAGAGAGTAAGAGGAGAGATCCAAACACAGGCACAGCTTTACAGAAGAAATGGGTTATGTAACGCAAAATTAAACCATATCGATATAAGCAACATTGTTTCGTTTGCGGGGAGGCAGTGGATGCGAGGACATTAGGTGCACCGGTGGGACCTAGAGGAAAAATGTTAGTCACACCCTAGAGCCCTGTGAGCTAACAGACACTAACTAGAACCCTAAAGCCCTGTGAGCTAACAGACACTAACTAGCACTCTAGAGCCCTGTGAGCTAACAAACACTAACTAGCACCCTAGAGCCCTTTGAGCTAAGAGACAATAACTAGCACCCTAGAGCCCTGTGAGCTGAGAGACATTAACTAGAACCCTAGAGCCCTGTGAGCTAACAGATACTAACTAGAACCCTAGAGCCCAGTGAGCTAACAGACACTAACTAGAACCTTAGAGCCCTGTGAGCTAACATACACTAACTACCACTCTAGAGCCCTGTGAGCTAACATACACTAACTACCACTCTAGAGCCCTATGAGCTAACATACACTAGCTACCACTCTAGAGCCGTATGAGCTATCAGACACTAACTAGCACTGGTCACTGCTGTTGTCTGAAAAACAACACAGACAAGACAAAATGTTGCGTTTACTAGTAAACTGATAAACCTTGTGACCGACGTATGACTGACTGCTATCTGTTGTGGAATTTTCTTCACGTTACTCTGTCCTCTGTGACTGTCAAAATCTAGAAACTAAGATGTGCGGTGGAAGGAAACAACTCTGACTGGCACATGATCAGACAGTGGTTCATGGACCTGTAGGTTGGCTTTGCAGTGATTCCTTTCATGTGAACACAGTGAATCTGACTGCTGTAGATGTAAAAGAAATTCATGAAAGTTGTGCTAATTCAGCTGTATTTAGTTCCTGTGTTTTAGGGAGCTTAGGGACCGTCTACAAACTACAACACAGAAAAGAGATAAAACAAAAATCTGTAGGCTATCAATTTAATGATTAAATAAGGTAGTGTCTCCAAAATTACCTCAATTATAACTTATCTCCTGCTAATTGTAATACAGCACTTACTTTTATGTATATGTTTGTAACGCTTGTACTCCTTGCAGTCTCAACAAAGGAACTAAACACATCTGAATTAGCACAACTTCTTTCACATCTACAGCAGTCAGATTCACTGTGCTCACTCAGAAGGAATCACTGCACATGGGCAGGCACTTTAAATGACATTTTGAACATGTTTATAGGCTAAAAACACGTTTAAAACTTGCCCTGTATAAGCCTGTTGGATGCTAACTCTAGCAGGAGGATAACACTGTGTAGGCAGCACCGATTGTTTTCATTTTTCTCTCTACTGACAGCACTCCACATTTACAAACAACAGAGCTACATGTTGAAATCAACCTGAATTCTCCTTTAAGTTACACTTTAGCCCTGTGCACAGCACATACAGTGTGACATTTTATTGGCCCTGTATAAAACTACAGGACAACTGATAAACGTATTTGTTCCAAAATTGTCATAAGACCACAGGACTCAGAATTATAGATAGTACAGTATCATATCATCACTTCATAAAAGAAAATCCTTTCCCTAAATGCAGATGTCCAGTACGAAGAGTTATAAAAAAATATATCAACAGTTTACAGTTCATAGATGTCAGAACCGGTTTAAGCAATGAAATCAAGTCAGCTCTATATGTATAGGCTATGGGCTACTACATTTTGTTCTGAATAGAGTGTGTTTACAGATACACTCCCTGATACACACCCAATTTCACTGCAAAATTATCAAATCTCCACTCAGCTCACTGTCCATGCTTTAACTTTAAATGGTCATTTCAATCCAATTACAAAAAACATTTTCTCATTAACATCCAGCCATACAGATATATTTTTGTTCTTAATTTTTTTCCTGCCTGTGCTTACAGAAAAAAAAAAAAAATTTAAATAACTTCACAGCAAAATCTAGAAACAGTGTGTTTGTTACTGTCAGTGTTGATAGGGACTACATCTTCACTAGACAGTAGTTCCAGTCAAAACAGATTGTTCTGTGGATTATTTTAGTGTTTCAAGGAGGTCACAGATAGGGATATCTCAAAACCACAAAACTACCTACATGACTAGATACCATTAGGTAGGTGAGAACATGTTTTTTTTTTGTAGCTTGGATGAATTGGCCCTTGGGAAGGCATTTAGTGTGCTGTTGGACAGTGTAATAAAATCAAAGCGTGTATCTGTGATCAGTGTATAGCGGCATTTCTTTAAGACTCCACATGTCAACCTACATGTGAATGTGAACCATTTGGACACACCAGTCACAGACTGCTATGCTGACTACTACTAACAACTACAGTGGTGTTGCTCGGACTATAGCTGAATAACCAAATGAGCAGCCGGAGTAGAGGATTAGCCCTGGGTCAGTGACAGAGGGTATAAAGGTATTCTAATTTAAACTTGATGCATGCAAAGCAGTGATACCGGAGAACACTGAGCACAGCTGTGAGCACCAGACACACCAGTGTACCTGCATGCATCCTTGCCCACCAGCTGAGATGTCTGAGAGGAGCTTTAAACTGCCCCACTGTAACAGGAGATGTTGCAGGACTAGCAGACAGTGACGTTTGCACCTATTCTGACAATTTGACATGTATCTCAATAGTGCGCTAGCTTGGCTCAGTCTCCACATCCCTTCTGGTTTGCAGGAATCACAGCCTAAAGCCAGTACAGCGGCAGTTTGCATGATATTTGCTTGAGCTATTTGCAACTTAATACCTAGCGTGTGCATTTGGCGTGGCTGGCCTCATCACTTCTCCTTAAGGCACTCTCACCAAACAGAGAAAACACAGTACAATCCCAAACAGGAGTTGGGCTGGTTACAATACATGCTTTTGTTTGTGGAATGTTGGAACTGAGATTTCAAACCTCTTAGATAAAAGACTGACAAGATAACAGGACAGCATGGCAAAATACAAACAGAAAATGGGTTACAATTTCTGTCTATTTGTTTTACCTAGGTTGTTGATGAATGGTGAATTTATTCATCAATTTTCCCAAAGTGAGCAACAACTTTCATCCAGCTCTGTTGGTTTAAAACCATCCTCCTCCCGAATGGAATACCAGCACCTTCAGTTACTTAGAGGTTGTATTTACAAAATATATAAAGAAAAATATAGGGTTACTGGCCCTAGCATATAGTACAGTCCAACAGCTGTCTGTAAATATTTCTCCCATGATTATTCTTTCTAAAAGTAAATCTCAGGGTAAAGATAGCCGGAACGTGACAATGCGCAAATAGGACAACTTGGCCACCAGAGCTGCGCTGCAGTCAACTGTAGAGACTCACAGAGACAGATACAAGAAAGAAGGAGTCTGGAAAATATTTACACTAAACTGAGCTAGTGCATGAGGTGGCTAATGCTGTAGGAAGTAAAAGTAAAGCTTAAAATGGGGTGTTGGTTTACTGAATAAGAAGATACTCAAGAGGGAATTGGAAACTGGTCGTACCGGAACTGCGCCAAAGTTTGTATCCTCAACTAAATGTATTTGTGATCTTATTTTATCCTGAGTGTATTGTTTGTCACTGCACAAGGAAATGACTGGAGAGGAAATGCACTTAGTAAATGACACTGATGTATAGCCTGAGAAGCTCTTTTAGAAACTGACATATGATTGTGGTTCAAGATACTAAGATCATTAAAGGAATAGTTTGACATTTTAAGGAATGTGCTTATTTGCTTTCTTGTTTCTCATTTCCTGTCAACAAGACTCTATGACAAGACTTGCTTTTACACTTAGGTTTTTGTATGTACCAAACAAATGAAATGAATATGTTAATTAGTAGTTTAGAGGTGCTTGTTGGTGTTTTTGTTCCCTTTGCACAGAGCCAGGCCAGCTTTTTTGCCATTATTCCAATCTTTACGCTAAGCTGAGCTAACGGACTGCTTTCTATAGCTTTATATTTGCTGTACAGACCTAAAAAGTGACTAATTCTCTGCAAGAAAGCCAATAAAGGTATGTCCCAAAAGCCAAACTGTTGAACTGATTTTAAAGCTAACGGCAACTTTTGCAGAACAGCGGCCACTGTGGCTAAACATGAAAATTACAGTTGAACATTTATTGGACTGAGTTTGGAGTGTTTTATTGTCTATGCATTTTGTTTGTAAGAGTAAAGACTTTGTTAAGACTTCTTTCAAAAGATACCTAGTATCACTTTAAGTCAAAGATGATGAGATGAACAACCATTTTCTAGGGGAGAAAGATTTTGGCAAGAGACAGGCAAAATGGTAAATATCTGTTCAACTGGCACAAAGTTGCCGAGCTCTCTGCAGTTCTGTTTCAAGCTCAACAGGCAGAGCTATGTCTCCCAGTCTAACAGCAACCCATCAGACATAACTTGACATAAAGAATAGTCGTATTCCAAATTCAAGGCTACAGTTTCTCCGTTGCATTTTGACCTTGCCTTTAAACCCCCAAATTCCCCACTTATATAATATCAAAGAGGATGCCGCTCTCTATCTGTAGTCTAATAGGTCTGACTGAGATTGACACCAGAAAAGTTCAGAGTTCATCCCCCTGGCAGAGCTATAAACAGACTAGTGGAGGTTGTGGGGGTTCTTCGACTCTCTCTCTCTCTCTCTCTCTCTCTCTCTCTCTCTCTCTCTCTCTCTCTGTCTCTCCCCAGCAGTAAGATGATACTGTTTCAATTAGGCTCCAGTGCCACACAAAGGAGCTGGAGCATTTGGCAATCAGTGTCACTTTTGACACCAAAGACACTCGTGCCTCATTTACTTTTTAGACTAAGACTCAAAAAGGTTCTGTTTTGTATATATATATATATATATATATATATATATATATATATATATATATATATGTATTAAAAATTTAAAAAGTATAGCCATAAACATCTCCAGTGCACTGTTGTATACTTTCCCATCAGTGCAAAGGAAACCAACATCCGAAGACAGGATTTCATTCAGTAGCAGCAAATATTTGATAAATTAGAAAATCCAAACATAAATAATGTGTTTAGCGTGAACCCCCCCCCACACACACACACACACATACCTACCTACACACACACATAGACAAAAGACAAACCCTCCTAAAAAAAAATACAAAACTGACATAAATATAAAAAATGAATATATACAAAGCAAAAGATCAAATATGATACACTTGCATAAAGTTTAGAGTGAAAGTGCATCATGGTTTGGACCCCCCTCCCTCCCACCTCCTCTGTCTCCATATTGAGGTGAAGTCTATTTATGAGGCCACTATATTCTTGGCAAGAAATGTGTCACTGTCATGGCGGGGGACACTCGGTTTCCTCTTTTTGTTTTGCCGTTCTTACTCAGGCCGATGAACATCCTTGGGTAGGCCACCGACTCGTAGGCATTGTAGTTGTTGGCGAGGAGCTTCTCTCTGAACTTACACTCGTTGTTGTAGTGTAACTGAAAGAGAAAAGAGGGAGCTATAAGGATTATTTGAAAATGCTAATTGTTTGAAGGCAGAGACAAAACAAAGATGCCGGGACTTTTTTGGGAGGGGGTGGAGGGGCGAGGGAGGTTCAAGTCCATATTGTTTGGCGTGATTACTATCAAACAATTGCTTTATTTCTGAGGGCAAGTCTATTGTACAGTAGCTGTTTCATTCTGAGATTTACACAAAAAATGAGAATGTCAAATGATGAATGATGTGAGTGAGGCGGGCCTCAGGACACCAGGCTCTGTAGTGGAATAATAGCCTGTGAGCTGGGAACCATAAGGCTCTTTCTAATGGAACTCATCTGAGACTGTTTCTTGATTCATATATGGTGTTGTATTTAAAGAATCAGGATGTGCTGTTTGATACATAACTATTTGTGTTAATAAAATAATGTTCTACAGAGAAATTAAAGATTGAACCTATCTCTGAACAGTGGTTGCTACTGGAAATCACACGAACTATCCAGCTTGCCTCTAAATTAGTAAAATTCAAAACTTAATGTTTTATTCACTCCTTCTTGTCACATCATTGGAAAGCACATTGCTATCGGCAGAGTAACAACTTTGTTTGGCTCATTTTCTGTGTAGCATGAAGGAATGTTAGGTGGGTGGGAGCATCAAGCTAACGCCAGCGTCTGCACGGCCTCTCTGCTCTGCTACAAACCGCAAGGAGAATTCTTTGCCAAGAGAACGGACGACAGTTTGGTTCTGCCGCTAGCGGCTGGTCGTCATAACAGGAAATTGCCGTGACCTTACGTGACACACACACAGAACGTCGAAGGTGTGTTGCTTTTGATTGTCGGCATGTGGCTGTTGCCACAGCCAAAAGGCAAATTAGTTTTAAACAAAGCTGGAGAGCGCAAAACAAAACAAAGCTGGCTAAACTATTTAAACACGGCAGGTTTGTTCAGGACACCCCCCCCCATTTGTTGCTAGCAATGACGATGTCGTGAATAGTCACAATTCTCTCCAACTAATCAGTAGTCTGCAGGTTTTCACGTCACCTTTTGGTATTGCCTCAGCTCGCTTGGAACCTCGACTGAGGTAGTACTATAAAAGTACCTAGCTAACATTGACAAGGTCATGTCGAGGGGTGGGGGGGACTATGGTAATATTATATATGCCAATTCCAATATTTTATGACTTAATTACAGCAAACAAATAATGTGTCAGTCAGTCAGTGTTGGTTCACTCACAGATCCATAGAGCTTTCCTCGCTGGTTCATGGCCACAAAGAGTCTGCTGCGAACGCCCAGCAGAGTGACCACTCCTCTCTCCACCGGAGAGATCTGCAGAAGACCTTCAGGGAAAACACGCCACACACATTAAAACATACTGGTCTGATGGAGTGCTCCACAGAGACACTGACATTACTATGTGTGTCCGAGAAGATGAGCTGGATAAGTCAAGAACATAGAAAGCTAAAGAATTCAGTCTCTAGCTGAGATTCAATCTGTAAATGCTGATGAGCACTTTAACTAACTAACTAACAAACTAACATTTTACAGGTGATAAGGTGTGTCAACTATTTGATGTAGATTAATTTATAGTGTGGCACTGTGTGAGCCTGATCTCATTGTAGATCATACACAAATTTAGGTTTTCTTGCCAATAAATGGGCACTGTGTGAACTCAAACAGTGGGAATTGTAAATCATATGCTTAACCAAAGTATTCTAACCTAACCCCAAACTGGTCTTAAACAGTACTAAAATTGCTCAGAATATTAATACATATAATAGGACTGTCTTATTTAGTTTGATATGATATGACAATTTGTTCAGAAGTTACAAAAAGAACAATATTTCCTCTGAGGTTTAGTTGATAACATGTCAATATCTTGTCAGTCATCAGTGATCATTGTATTCTTTGGTAAGTCTGTGGAGGGTAATGGCATTAAAGGCACAAGGCATACTGATGCATCTTCTCACTTGGCCTTGGCAAGCTGGTTGGTTATAGCACACTGTCATTTGTTCCTGCTATAATTTTAAAATACTTTACAGTGGCTGGAATTCCTTTACAGAGATGTTCCGTAATGTATCTTCCTGAATTTGTATTCCTTGTCTCAAAATAGTATGGATGCAGCACAAAAAAACAACAACATGCTTTAAGTTCTTCAAGGCTGCCCTTCAATTACACAGCTCACAGCCTTTTGTCAATCCACTGCACAAACACGGGATGACAGTGATTAGATTTGACATGGTAGGTAAATAAATATTTATTATTCTTCCTGCAGTGTATGACTCTGTCTTGGCCAGACTGCTGGGGTTAATCTGTCTTAACAGATGGGTCTACGCGCTGTGTCCTAACTTTAGGTGCTGCATGGCTGCTGGCCTGGCTCACAGCGGGCTCTGGTTACACACAATATACCTATGCTCAGCAGCACTAAGGAACAGTAGGACTCCAGATGTTGGCTCTTACGCATGGATCAATATCTGTAAGGCGTTCACTAACTGACAGCATGCAGCATCTCATTCAGTATGGTGAAAAATGAAGGTTTGGATTAGGTGTTGAAACATTCTGTTTAGTCAGTGACTGGAAACATGCTCAAAATAATATTGTTTTAGTCATTTAGTTTATGTCTTCAAAGCTTATAAAAAATGTTTTTCTCAGCTTTGCTTTTGTTGTTGTTATTGTTGTTTAAAACCAACTGTTAGAAACTGTCAGTTACAACAAACGTGTAAAAATTGAGAAAATAAAAGTCAGCTGATTATATCTAATAGTCTAAAACACAACTTACTGTGGCGATTTTCGTTGTGTACTCCCGTTATTCTGCCGTCCGGTAGCACCTGAATATGAAAGCCAATCCCCACGTTGCAATAGAGACGTCGCAACCTTTTAATGCCCAGGAGATAGTCGCCGTCCCGGCTGATCTCCTCCCTCTTCTCCCCCGGGAGCCGTGCCAGGGACCGGGAGTAGAGAGCCTCCCAGCGGTCCGCCGTGCCGTTCAAGCCGGGGGCGCACCCCACAAGTCCGGTCACCAGGCCCAGGACCAGGACTGTCCGCAGGGCCGCCAGAGAGCCCATCCCGGGTCTGGCTCTGTGAGCAGCCTCTCGGCGTTTGCCTTTCCAATGAAGCGAGAATAAAAAGAAGAAGCACCGGCTCGGCAGAGAGGAGCGTGTGGAAGTTGCGCTCATTCCCAGACCGACAGGCGCACTACAGGCTTCAGCGCCGGAGCGACATTGAGCTGCATGGACGCTGTGCAGCCATACTTCTATATTTATACCTGCAGACACATTACATCACAGCTACACACTTAGAAGAAATCTACAAACTACATTTGCACAATCAGGCGCACAAACAGAGCTAGAGGTTTTATTGAAATCAAATAATAGCTGTCTTATCTGAGAGCAAATGAAGTTTGTAGAAAATACACGAATAAAGGCGTTATTATGATTAACAAAAAGTTCTTTGTGGGAGGCTTTCATTATCAGTAGCAAAATATCATAATTTATGTATGGGAGGATGTAAAATAGGAAACGGCCCAGTTAACAGATCGTGGTGTCGAGACAGGAGACAGTTCTATAAATGAACAATAACAGGAAAAAACACAGGTCCGATTCAACCAAATGAAAAAAACGCTAACTTAAGACTGGTAGAAGGGAAATCATGTCCCGGGTCCTTATAGAAAACAATGGTAAGACTAAATTGAGAGTTTGCAGCATGATAAGTAGGCTGTCATTGTTGTCCAAAACTTTACACAGTTCTGACGCTACAACTGAATCACGTGCCAAGTTTGTGAACTGTCATAGCCTATATGTTAATAGACCTTGTATCCGTTTTTGTAATCAATAAACAAACCTTGTATGATGTAAAGATATATATGGGTTACACCGCTTGAAAAAAGTGTCTCATTAGAAACTCTAAGAACGTTCTGTGAATTTTATTTTATTACAATACCCTAAAGTTTGTTATGTTTGTGTATTGTTATTATTGGATTTGATGTAGCATATCCTATATGTTAAAACTCGTCCCTTTCTGTATTATATAGAGGGATGTTGCTGATGCCAAACACAGGGAAACACAGTGTGCTAACCTTCTTATTTGCAGATTACGTTTGGACTTTTGTAGGCCTACATCAAAGTTAGTAGTATCGTTTTGGTACAATATATGTCTGCTTTCTACAATATATATGCTTCTCTGAAATAAAAAAAAATGTTTTGTTTATATTATTTGTAGTTTGAATAGTAATACCCAACTGGTGTCATGGCTCCATGTCTTTGATGTGTCATGCCTGACAGCCATTCAGATGCACTGGTGCAATCCTTTTGACGTCCATTGAAATAAACCAAGCTAAATGGTGTACCCTCTCTTTGTTTCACCATTTTATCACTGCTATTATCCCTGCCAAAGATATGTTGAGCACTAGCATTTGCCCTCTCTGTTGAGTGTCCAATTATTTATCTATATATTGGAGCATTGAAGGTCAGCCCAGAGAAAGAGTCCTTTGATCTCCAGGGTGGCTCCATCCTGCTCCTCATCGACCACGCATGAAACGTTTTCTCACGTTCACATTTGGCTGATCCTCAATGTACAACAACATTGTTTCTTTGTGTGCTATGAATGCACTCTGAACTTAGACTCAATCCTGTGGTGTTGAGGCGCCTGGTTGAAGACTACCTATTCTCGCTTTGCCAGCTTGACCTCCACAGCGCTGCAAAGGAAGGTCAGGCTAGTCCACATATCATTCCTGGATGGGAGAAAAACGTGCTCTGGTTTATTGGCATTTCTTTAAACCAATCACAATCATCTTGGGCAGTGCTAAGTGGTGGACGCAAATGTGGGGACATTCAGCGGAAACTCATGCGGCATGGAACAGTAACGTAAAAATGAAATATCGTTGATATAGACTAAAGACAGCCCCCAAAATGGCTGACAAACCAGCCAGCCAACAGTACCAAGTCTGGCAGTGCAGTGGACTAAATTACACTCTCAGTATAAGTGTACCAAAATCATGCCTCCAGTATGGCTGACAAGGACCAGCATGAGGACCATCATATAAAACCAATCGGCCTCCAGGACAACCTCTTGGCCACTGGACCTCAAAGACAGCATATGGGCTGCTAGACCCCTAGGACATCATGGGCTGATGGACTCCTGAGCTCTTGTGTAGCTGTAAAGTAGTGGATCACATTACATGCAGGAAACAAGATGGCTGACATACCTTTAAACATTTGAGAAACTGATGATTTGTAGGACATCTGCTCCATCATGCATCCAGGACAGCTGATGAGTCATTTGATCACCAAGACAAATGATCAGTCCTGAACCACTGAAGTAGAGAACTGTTGGAGCTTCTGGGTAACTGGTGGACTACAGGATCTCCAGGATGGAACTCTGAACCTCTGGAATCTGAGCTGGCTCCTTCACAGTGTTCTTGAAGACCTGAAGTGTGTAAGCTGAGCTGAGCAGAGCAGCAGTTCTTGTGTTGTCGCTGTCCATGGTTCTGTAATTTCCTGTTATCACTTTAAAACAAAATTAGGTTGAGATATTTCTCTGTAGTCACGCTGGGATTTGTAAGTTATGTACGGTTTTATTTTTTGTTTTGGTTGTACTGAAGTCATTGTGGTTTAAGGTTGCATGTACGCAATGAATTATGCTGAGGGAAAGGGTTTTGGATTTCACTGTGTGACAGCTGCAATTCAGATCTTAAAAAGTCTCAAGCATTCGTTCACAGACTTGTTTATTCTATGCTTCCAATGCTATGGACGGCATCTTCTTATAGTTCACAAACGTTTTCAAATTAACTTTTGAATAAAAAAACATGATCACTTATTATAACTATGGAAACCATGTTTGTAGTGAACCAAACAATGCACACTCTCCCTTGGTCTTTTTGTTTGCCCTAAGCATTTTTTCCAACATAAAAATCAACATTTAAAGTTGAAATAACCTCATGAAAAAGTTATCTTCCAGCATTGAAAATATGGTGTACAGAAAATGAGCAGATTTTTTTTAATGTTATGTTAATTAAAACATAATTTAGCCTTTATTGTGGCAGATTTGAATAATTATTTCTTTCCCTTATTCCCTTAGTATTTCTTGCATATGTACTGCAATAATAATCTGCTACTGAAAACCAATCAAACTAACCGCTAGTGTATCAGACACTACACATTAATCTGGATTCATGTCTGTAAGGTTTGAAAAGGTGTCCATACCTGTTAGTGAATGTGTATATCCAGTGTCATGGTCTGTGTGTCCACACAGAGGAGGGACATTTCCTCTAATATTGTTGGCACAGTACAGTTGGATGCTGGCCAGCCTGACAGCTGTCACTAAACTCTTGCTAGACTGGAGTGGCTAAGTGACTTGCACTGAGGAATTTGTCTACATTGCGTAACCCCCTGTGTAAAATGGGAAAAGTTGCTTCTGCTTATATTTTATATTATATCTTCTTTTCTTGCCACATACCGTCTTAAGAAGGTTTTCATAATTTGTTATCCAGACTGATGTGTAGTTTTAAAAAGCTAAACATTAAATTGGCACTTTTTTCTAAATATTCAGATTATTGGGATGAATTTGGCAACATTCTTTGTAACTGTGTTCAACTACAGTTCAAGGTTTTGTTTTAAACTGATGTACTTCAGCTGAGCTTTTGAAAACTTTGAATTCTTTTATTGAAAAGTTAAACATTTTGATGTGTGTTGAAAGAAGAAGAAACTACAAAACTTTTCATGTCCTGCTTTTTTTGTTACTACTAAAAAGTCTAAAATGATTGAATATTTCCTGTATTTACTGGCTGTTGAGCAGCTCTGTCAAACTGACACCGGTCAAATTAGAAACACATTCCCAACGGTGTCTGGAAGTCAGACAGCTGTCTGCCTCTAGGGGTCACTATTTACAAGTGAACACTCCTGTACGGTGTACTGAGCTCAGGGACATGTTTATGTGTAGCCTGTAACTAAATTAAAGAACTGTCCTCAGTTCTGTGTCACACATTTGTAAGAAGACAAACGAAGAAGATGCTTTGCTAGCTGAGAGTCAGATAAAAAAAAGTGTCATTCTGACACATTAGCAACATTCAGTATCAGCAGGGAGTGAGTGCGAACATTCTCTCTGGGAACCATTAGTCTATTTTTATACACATGTAACATGATGACAGCATTACAAACACCCTTTAGTCATTTGTGTGAAAAGTGGGTGCACTTGTAAAGAAAGGTCAGTGTAAGAAAAAAATTACAACTTTCCAATAAGGCACTATTTTTAACAGGTTTATAAGTTGTAAATTACTAGTGTTCACACAGTCCAGTCAGGCAGAAGAACTTTCTAAAACTTGGCAACCCAAAATGTGTTATCTCATACATCTTCTTATAAGTTTTTATCTGAAACCGCCGTAGTGCATTTTTTATTTATTATTTTATAAGGCCATTCCTTACAACTTTCTAAACCTTTATAAAAGGTGCCTTATTGGAGAGCCTCTGAGATAGCTTGTTACATGAACACAGATTTTCGAGAGAACGCCTAGAAGGACAAAAATGTAAAAATAATGTATACTTTAATTAAATGCGATAATATGTAATTCCCAGCTTAGGGGGAAAAGGATCCTCTGTTCCCCACTCTGAATGATAGGTTTAGAATGATTCAGGTAATATTTAATTCACATCAAAATGCTATCTAAGGAATTTTTATCCCTGCAACCAATCAGCCCAGGGGATATTGCAGATGAATGTTGTTTTTATTGCCCGTCTTAAATCAATGGCATGGATAGAAAAGGCATGTAGAAAGAGATTCAGAGATAAATGTTGTTAAATGAAACAGACAGGCAGGGAGAGGGGCCACAAAAGGTCCTAACCGTTCTGAACTCCAGCATTCCTGTTGAGTAATATTAGAGTTTGGCATTCATAACAAGCCATAGCAAGGTGTTATACTTTGTATGACACAGTTTCTGCTTTCAGGAAGGCCTGCCTTGTTTATCGACTCTGCGGCTTTTGGTCGGTGTTTAAAAAAAAAATCCCAAAAGTCTCAGGCGGCATCGCTTCCCAGGCCCCCCTTGGGAAGAGCTATTGTCCGGGCCAGGAAGCCTCCCCAGCCCGCAGGTATAGAATGACAAGGCTTTATATTCAGCAACCTATAGATGGGAGCAAGGCAAGGCAAAACCAAAAGAGTCCGAATGCTGCTTGTAACAAATTTTGCATTAATGGTTGTCTTCGTTTGTGCTTGGAAGCAAAAAGTGCAACACTTTAACACATAAGATGCAGCAGCGAGAAATGAATAATGTCAAATGTGGAAAGAGAGAGAGAGAGAGAGAGAGAGAGAGAGAGAGAGGGGGTGCACAACCCCCCAAGTTGTAATAAACCTAGCTAACCCAGTGTAACAGCCACACCTGTTTACAACAGCTCTTCACAGGAGTAATATGGCTCAGCAGGCTTTTCTCTATTTAACGGGAATATCTACACTGGTTTAAATACTTTAATCTATTACAAAACTATTAAATAATCCTTAGGTTTAACCATTTACAATGGATTGACAGTATCTTTTATTTCATAGTTTATCGGATAGAAACGGACGGGTTAAAGTCCTGCTGTTGTAACCTTTTTGTTAAAAACAAAATGTGCTATTGTGTGTTTCAGGCGGTGCTGCCTTCAAAGAGCTGCGGCTGAAAGAACAGAAGAAACTGAGACTTCATCAACTCACACAACATTTTCCACACCTAAAAAACCCAAATACAACCTTAATTTAACTATAAAAAAAAAACAGATTTCTGAAATTGTTTCACCTTTAAAACACGTTTCTTGAATGCTGGTGTTGGAATTTTTTTTAAACTAGAAAATTGTGTTCTGTTTGCATTTTTAGGTTTGGTTACTTAGGTTGGTGGTTGTGATGTCAAAACATTGTTTTCAGTATTTCAACACTGAAGCTCATAATTTCAATGAGATCAAATGTCAGGAAGTCGCACACACACAGGTTCAGCTTCCCACCGTGTCCACAGTTGATGCACACAGCTGCATTCATCTCTTTAGTGAACCACAATAACTATTCTTTTTTTTAAGTGAAAATAACACAATTTGGGGTCTGTAATGACAAACTTTGGCTTAAAAAATGTCTTTAAACTAATTAAAGGAAAGTTGGAACAAATCAGCCAGTTGCTTCCTTGGGTCAGTACCATTGTGTTTTATGTTGGAAGCAGGTGGTGAGAGAAAACTATGAAACAAACAGAAACATTGGTGAAATATTATTATCAATAACTTACAATACAGGCACCAAATAAATATTCATATCAATAGTAAAAAAATATATACAAAGAACATCTTTCAGTTTACAGACAGTAGACTATCACATTGTAACAAAAATACAGCAGACCCCGTCTCAGACTGAGTTTCTCTTTCCTCTTAATGTGAATCTGACAAAAAGTGCTTTGCTGATTAAAGTCTTCTCTTCAATATCTGTCATATTTGTTAGCACTTCCAATTAGCTAAATATTGTATAGTAAACTGTTTGTCATAAAAGCTTTTGACAACTGAAAAGCTATAGAGTAACTGTCCATGCATAGTGCATACTGTATTTACAATAATAGAACCACTTTTGAAAGACTTTTGCTTTGTGTGAAGTTGATTATTACTTTTCGTACAAAAGTATAACTTTTTACAAAGTAAGATGGACGTATATTACTACATTTGTTTACAGAACAGTAGCATTTTGAAGATTATACATATGTGTGTGTGTGTGTATGTGTGTGTGTGTGTGTGTGTGCGTGTGTGTGCGTCTGTGTCTGTGTCAAAGTCTCCTGAAAGTGAAAGATTTGATAAATGTTCCCCAACACTCTGTCTTTCCTTCTTCTATGGATTTTTTTCTCTGTGAAGAAACAACAAAACCTTGTGCTAATCCAGAAATCAGGTGCCAGACCGTGTTTCCACATCCTCCACTGTCATTAGATTACATTTGGCCCCAGATCAGGGGTCCATGTTTGAATGAGTCAGAGAGCCATAGAGGTCAACTGCTCAGGCATGTGGCCGTCTGCCCCGGCCTTTCCTGGCACGATGCTGGCGTCTGCGGCGGTCTCCTCGGCTGCCATTGTGATGCGTGTGGTGTTGTGGGGTCTGACTGTCTCTCAGCCGCCTCACCATCTCATGGTCCTTGTTGCCCAGCACCCGAGGCAGGAAAAGTGAGGCTTTGTCCGTGCTTCGGGTTTTAAAGCCTCGACGTGGCCGCCCTTTGCCGTTAATGGAAACGTACCACTGGCGCTTGGCACTGGCTCGCCGCTTGTTACTGCTGATGCCCCCTGGTGGCAGCGGCTGCTCGGTGGAGTGGTGGCGGGACGCATACGTGTTGTACCCCAACTCATGGATCCGCTCCAGAAACTCACACTCTTTGTTGAACACTTCCTGGGGAGATGAGAAGGAAGGAAACAGTGAGCCACATTTGTCTTGCAGCTTGCCGTATGTTTTTGATTTACAGGACGACCTCATTCTGCTCAGCTCTGTGTGGCCTCCCATGACACCCTCTGCCACTGCTATCAATCATACAATAATACCATTCATTCCAGAGAAACATGTAATGTTACAGCAGATAAACATTACAGCATGAAATCAACTCTTTTTGCATTGTCATATTGGAGGCCTTTAACCTGCTGCCTGTAGGTGAAGTAGGAGCTGCCTGTGTGTTGAAGAGACACATTAGTCATGACAAATTAGATGGTGAGATGACATCTGTACCCACCGAGGCATACAGCCGGCCTTTATCATTCATGGCCAGGTATCTGCCAGAGAAAAGCCCTTTTATGGCCACAACACCCACATCCACTGCTGTGATCTCCATGATGCCTGGACACAGACAAACATACAAGAGTTAATGACATATGGCTCTACGGGATGTTTAATAGAAAAAAAAAAAACTTTTGATTACCCCACTATTACATCTTGGAAGGTGGACTCAATAATAAAACATGAAAAGCACAAAAAAAAAAAATCCTTTTTCACTTCATTTCCGGTTGTGTTTGCCACCTCGTGCCGCCCCATTCAGGATGTTTATTGGCTTTTTTTTAATAAGTGCTTGATTAGTCAATGGCCTATTCAGCGCTGTAGAAAGCCTCTAATGGTCTCTGATTAGATAAATACATCCGTCAGGACAGCGCCTTTGTCCCGCCTGGATGTTAATGCTTCTAATGTCACACACACACACACACACACACACACACACACACACACACACACACACACACACACGCGGACGCGTTCACTGAGTAACTGATGGTGAAACTGATCAGATGAGTCATATAGCCTACTAATATTAGCTACTAAAATAGACAAACAAATTAGACCATTTACACATATGTTAAATACTAAACATTTGAATACATTTCAAGTATATATTTAATTTACTCCAAAGTACAAAATGTTTCATTTCATTTCACAAATCTGTATTTTAAAACCCCTTTCATTAAACAAGTTGACCCCACATTTGTAATCAAAATGTGCACTAAAGCACTGATAAACATTAAATAAACATATCTTGTATTAGGTAGTTTGTTGGTACAGTTCTCTGTGTGTAAAACCGAATAAATACTCACTTAACGGGTTGTTTTCTTCCAGTGATCCATCTATTTTCCCGTTTGGATGGATTTGTAAATGATATTTAGTAGCGCAGTAGAGTTTCCTGCGTCTCGGCGCTCCTCCGAGGTGTTCATACACTCCTCCGCGTCCCCCGGCGTCCCTCCGCTGCCGGGGGTCGCAAGCCTGTCCCGGGGCGCAGCGGGCCTGGGGTCTAACGGGATCCAACAGGCTCAGCAACACCAGCACAGGTATCATCAGCATTGTGGCATGGCCGTCTAGCGACGATTGTGGCGAAAAAATTGAGAACTCCTGCCCTACTCTCAGGGTCCCATTAAAGTGTCGGGTCCCCAACGCTCGAGAGGGCCAGCCTTGCGCACATCCAAGCCCAGCACCGCTGACAGCACAGCCGCCCCCGAGTTGGGATCCGCTCCTCGCCTCTGCTGCAACAGCTGAAATCCCTCCTGCGGATCTGACTGAGAGCCTGTGCTCAGACTGAGCGCACATATAAAAGAAGCTTGTGGCGACAATAGGCTGAACTCCGACCAATTGATACAAAGGAAAGGGGGAGGCAAAAGGTATCAGCTCTGTGTGAAGTGAGAGACTGCGGCGTGGATAAAATTACACAGTGGCTGAGTGCGGAACAGCTCTCTCCTCTGAACTCCACTTGTGAAATATCCTGAAAGAGCAATTAGACATCCCAAATTATACAGGCAGCCTGAGCCTGAAAGCCACTGCAACAGGTGAGGAATAAGACTGTTGCTGGATGTCCTGATGAATCATTGAGCTACCTTAACCTTCACAAAACTGAACATGCTACAGCTTTTTCTACTGAATTCATTTTTCTGTTGAATTCAGATATTTAGATTAGAACCTGAGGTCGTATCCCTTATATCCATCACACTGATGATTTTGAACTTTAACTTCCAAATCTGTGACATTGTAGGAAGCATTCTGAAGTAACAAAAATGTTAAGAAATGACTTTTGGGTGGTCTACATCTTACATGAAGTATAGATACATTTGTCCAAATTGAACAGGTGCTGGCAGACATGGGTGGAATGTAACTAAGTACATTTACTCCAGTACTGTATTTAAGTAAAAATTAGAGGTACTTGTACTTTACTTGAGTCTTTTCTTTTCATGTCACTTTCTACTTGTACTTTGCTACATTTCAGAGAGAAATATCCTACTTTTACTCCACTACATTCATCTGATAGCTTTAGTTACTAGCTACTTTAAATTAAGGTTTTTGCACACAAAATATGATGTTTTATAATAAATGAACCAACAATATAACAGCCTACAAGTTCAGCTGAAATGATTAGACCATTAAACACACAACTGTCTGGATTTCAGTTTCTAAAACATGAGGATTTTTCTGCATTGAGTACTTTTACTTTTAAATTTTCCTGATGATACTTGCACACTTTTACTTAAGTAACATTTTTAATGCAGGACTTTTACTTGTAACAGAGTATTTTTACAGTGTGGTATTAGTAATTTTACTTAAGTAAAGGATCTGAATACTTCTTCTACCGCAGTTTGCAGAGTAAACCCATCAGGCGAGGCTGATGTCAATATTTCTGTAATTTGCCGTGAATTACAGCTCCATGATGGCAGCACAGTCCAGCATGTGATGCAGAGATCCACAGAGGTCTTCCAGAGCTGCAGACTGCCACTGCAGGTTAACTTGGGAATCAAACCCAACCTCTTCTCTCAGCAGTTCAAAGTTTGCAGCCTACTTTGTTCTCAAGTATTTAGATGCTCCTTTTCCTGACCTGCACACATTGCCCGCTAATGTTAAGGGTCGCTTCTGTTGATGTTAGATTACGAAAGAAAAGACAAATGAATGTTCTGTCCCAGGGCTGTCTCCATGTGCTCCTCCTGCCACAGAGCCTCTCTGCTGTGCGTTAATTCTTCCTCATCCACCCGAGCAATGGATTGTCCCAGACTTTTCCCATCCTAATGCCCTGGCTCTGGCTAGGCAGCAGCCGGTGGGCGGAAGAGCAGCAGGCTAAATGACTACTGCCTAAATTGCTTCCATCTTGGTCACATTATGGTTTGCATTCTGGTAATTAGCACCATCATCTACAAATCTCTCTGCCCTTTGGCGCTGCTCCACTGCTGCTATGAAGGCCTCTGCTGAGAATCCCCCAGAGAGTCGACGGTTAATTTGTCTTCCCCTCCCATACATCACCAAGCTAGCTGCTTCTGTCACTTTATTTACCCCGATGATCAGAAAAAGCAGCTCTCTTTTAATTACAAATGTGTGCACATTATGCCTCCGAGACAGAGTCAGACAGCACACCAAAACATCAGCCTGGCCGTGTGTATCAGCGTTTGCTCTGGTGGCCAATTCTAAGTGATGTGGTTAAATGCTGGAAGAGGGTGGAACCTCTGATGTGGCTTGCTGTTTCTCTCAGAAACTATTTTAATTACGCTCCCCTCCACGCCGCCCACAAAGCATCCCAGCAATAAGCACGCACACACACACACACACACACACACACACATCTTTGTATTAGAGTACATTTGTTGTTTTAAAGTTTCGAAAGTTAAAATGTCAGTTGTAAAACAGAATCCAAGCTTTTGGCCTCATGCAGATCTTATATCCAGATTGAGCAGGTTTGCAAGCTTAGGGTTACTCAGAGTCTTGACACTACACTAACCTTGGTGGAAAAGTCCAATCTGCATATTTTCAGCTGTGGGTTGCATATTCAAAGGTATTTTCATGTTTTCACAGACGTCTACTTTTTGGACATGATAAAAATGTTTGTCTGGGCTGAGACCAGCATTTTATCCAACTTTGCCACAGCAGCAATATAGCATAATAATATTGTCAAGAAGGAATCTTTATAGAAACTGATCGCAAAGCACTGATTTCCTCCCGTACCATGGGCGTTGCCATGTTATCAGACCTCATGTGGAGCACACTCAGTACTGTTCTGATCCACTCGAGTATTAAACATATTGACCCACAGACCGGAGACCTGTTGCAGTGAAACAAGACCCTACCAACCCAATTGGACCAATTGACCAATTGGACCAACCTGGGACTGGAAGAGTCCCAGGTTGGGTCTCGATTACTGAGAACAAAGTGGACCCTTGAAGACCTCCGTTGGGGTCAGGTTAGGGTTAGGGCATTTTTAGATTTTGCTTCCTTGCTCACTTTTGAATGTGGGGAAACTTCATCTGCAGCTAAACGGAAAAAAATACACATTTGTGCTCAGCCATCGGCTGTACGAGGGTTGTAGCAGTTGTTTGATGCCCCGGCTCGGGTACAGACTTCAGAACCTTGTCCGAGTTATTTGGCAGAGGCAAATCAACTGTGTTTGGGAGCTTTGTTCTGCTATCTACACAATACAAAGTTGACTAATTGGTCCTTCAATGTGGTCAGGGAGCCATTCAAGTTCACATTACACTGCACACTTGCATTCCTGACCGCCTCCCAATGTGGCTGGAGTGATCAGGACCTCAATGCATTTTGGATGTATTTACACCTGTGTTTAGAATAAACAGTGATAAATGCTTTAGCTTCAAGAGAGAAGCTTGAGAAAACTCTTGATTATTGGTGATTATTATATTTCAGATTCCAACCTATCCTTTTGCCATCATCCACTTGACAAATGAATCCAAATCCAGCCACATGAAGTGCTCTGAGACAAAACCCAAAAGCATACATTTTAACTTTCCCCCTTTTCTCTCCTCCAGCCATGAATGAAAGCAAGAATTTCAGGGCTCCTTTTTTAATTGACCTCCCCAAAATTCTCCCCCCACCGCCACCCCAAAAACCCCTCTTGGCACAAAAGGGTTTCTTTTCTGCAATAATACAAAGGTTATTAGCCAGGTCCTTTTCTTTAACCCCCCACCCCCCTTTTAGCAGAGGAAAAAGGAGGTACCAGTAATCCAGAGCAAATCAAAATGACCTTTGAACCCTTTCTGCTGTACTTTTTCTCATGGACAGATTTCTTTGGTGAGTCGGTGATCAGAGGGCTGAACCCAGCCGCTGCCTCTCGTCTCCTGACAAATCGCTGCTGAGCCTCTTTTGTCCCCATGACTTTGATCTCACCTGCTTGTCAGGCGCTTCAGAAAGAAGTCTAGTACAGTTCCAGCACACAGCAAACAAATTGGCAACTATTTTATTCTGCCTCCGTATTTCTCCCTCTCTTTTATTTCTGTTCCACCTAGTTCAGTCTTCAATATTGGCATGTTGGTTTGGTGAATGGCATTTCCAAAGCTTTCAAATACAACTGAAAAGTTTATTCAATATAACAGGACAATATAATTAAAAAAAAATCCCACTGGTGTAAAAAGAAAATGTAGAAATTCATTTGACTTAAAGTTGAAATTTCAGCTTTCCTGGGATGAACAAAAATGGGCTTGGGATGTGTGTGATCAGGGGCATCGGACTTGGGGGGGAAAAGGGGACTTAGTACCTAGGGCCCTCATGTGAGGAGGGCCCCTAAAGATGCTAGAATGAATAGCTGTGGATGCAGGGAGGGGCCCATGGAAAATCTTTTTACAGGTCCCAGAATTTTATGCTACGCCCCTGTGTGTGATGTTGAGTGTCTGTTTTATTACATGTATAAGGGACAGAAAATCAAGTAGAACTCACTTTCTAAATTCAGTGGAGGAAGGGTAAACACTCTCTACAGACCTTTTTTGGCAATAATAGTGCAAAGGTATGGCTCCTGTTGTCTTTTGCTATTCTTGCTTGACTCTTAAAAAAAGATAAAACATTTATTGAAAGTCTGCAAAGTTGCAAACTCTTCATACCAACTCAAAGCACTTAATTACATTTTGGGAAGTACGTGGTCTTGGTTAAGCCCTGAAAATGTTTAGGCTGACTTGAAGCAGAAGAAAGGATGTGTTGTTGTAACTAAAACCCTCAATCTTTGACTAACCTTAACCAAAAGGTTAAATCTAAAGTGGGATGCAAGACTTAAACCCAAATCTTCACCAAAACCATCGCTCTATAACTAGGTATAGAGTGTCACACTTTCTGGTCTGGAAAAGATTTTGCAGGTGAATGTAACCCTGCCAAAAATCACATTTCCTTGAAAACTTCCATAGCACAGTCTTAACAAGAGAATTAACAACAGTTACCGGTACATGTAGATGAGGCGGCCAGGAGCTCCCATGGACTTTGATACATTTTTGTTTTAATTCATTGTCTTGTGGCCTTTGTTACTGGAGTACGTACAGCTGTATGACAGACATACATTCAGCAACATCTGAAAAGGAAGCACAGGGTTTGGATTAAGAGCAGCGGACCTTAAGACGAACGCTTCCCACAGCATCTTCCGACCACCCAGCCAGAGCGGCTGGACCAAGCATCACCGAGGGCGGTGTGACCGCCCCGGGAAGAGAGCTGGGAAGAGAGCAAGGCTGGCCCAGCTTTGATCTATGGCTGTTCCAGTACCCAGCCTGCTCCTGGCTGATGTCCGGTCACAGGAAAGTGGAATGGATGAAATAGGATTCAGGCTAGCCTAACTCTGGAAATTGGAGACTGTTGTGCCCACATATTGCAGAGACCTGGCTCCATTGTGGCATCCCGTGTTGGTGTGTTCCCCGCCAACATTACAGGGCTCCGGTGGGACAAGGGGAGCTGGACTCTGTTTACATCAATGATATTTCATGCTCAAACGTAGTTGAAGTTGATGGAAAATGTTTCTCTGATGTTGAATATTTATTGTTAAGATGTCAACCAGTTAATTTGCCAGAGAATTCACCAGTGTTTGTGTTGCTGCAGTTTACATTTCTCCTGATGCAAATTGAAAAGATTCACTAAAGGAATGCACTACTGTTTTTGTTTTGGCTTTTGTTTTCTAGTGTAGCATAAAGGGTCTGCATTTCATTGTGTAACCCTGTTTTTACAATGAAAATACATTTAGATTGAATGACTTAACATTTGTAACCACGTGTAAGTAAGTGAACTCTACAGTATGTCCCAAAGTACTTGTTTCACATGAAACCCCTGGTCATTTTTGTGGGCTAAAATATTTGTTAATGTCACTGTCACTTTTGGTAGAATAATATTAATAATATTCAGATATGTGTTGATGGTCACTCAGCAGCAGACATTTAGCTTTGCTCAAATGATTGATACTCAGTATCTTTTTGAGCAGTTGTTAGAAATAGAACATCTTATGATAGAGTGCCACTTCCTTTTTATGTTTCTATTCTATTAATTTTAAATAAAAAAAGTAAAAAAGTTTGTTAATTTAAAAACACATTTGTTTCTAGTGAAAGGAGTTCTTTCAGCAGGATCTCATTTTGACCACATTAGACCATGTGTTATGATCCAAATAATGAAATCCAATTATGGGGCCTTTGTCTCTACACCTGGTTGCATTGTGCTCTTCACATCTTAATTCAGCCCACATTTGTTGAACCTCAATATGCAAATGTGGTGGGTGGAGCTGATGAACTTGTCATCAAACATGTAGGATAATCTTAAGGGACTACTACACATTAAAGACAGATAAAGGAATCTAGAGTCGACTTTTTGGTAGCCTTGCTAACTACACTAATGTTTACAAACAATAGTGCTAGTACTGCTGGTCACACTATTCGTGTAACGCTCAAAGGGTAACTACCGTTTTTTTTCAACCTGGACCCTATTTTCCTATGTTTTTGTGTCTAAGTGACTGATGGGAACAACAATCTTTGACATTGGTCCAGTATTAAGTGTGAACGCTGCAGTCAACAGCGGCAAAACAAGCTACAGTGTAAGTTAGGGCAATTGTCCAGCTTGTATTTACCTCCACAAAAGTTCTGTTTTTCCACTGACAGGCTCAGATTAAGTTTCTGACAACATTGTGGAAAGGATTTCTAAGGAGGTCAACCTTTCTGTTAAAGAGTAAGATCCTTTTTTAAAACATAAAAACATCCACAAAATTGCGTTTGCCAAACCCACCAGACTCCATGTAAATAAACAGTATTTTTAGCATCGTAAAATACACTTATTCAAAGTTAACAGAAACAAAATAAAGCTATGAAATGTGTTTTGGGGCATCTGTCCACTTTTCAACCATTACAACTCTAGCTTTGGTTGGAATAAACACATAGTTTATTGATTTACATGTGAAAATACATTGGCTCTATACACGCTAAAAGTATTGCTTTTTTAAAAGGAGTCTGGTGGGTTTAGCGCTCCTTTCCATAATGTTGTCAGACACTTAGAATATTAACCTAAGCCTGTCAGTGGCAAAGCCACTTGTTAATTATCCAGCATGTATTTACAAACTGGATTATCCCATCCCATTTACTGATTGCAATGTACGTAAATGCAAAATGTGTGCATTTTCACTCTATAACGCTTAATGCACTTTTCCCTATCCAGATAAGATATCCAAATACCGATTGTGTGTTAGTTATTTGTTCTTATTTTACAATTGCTAACTCACATTTCTCTGTACAAGTTCACGGTTCATGGTTGTCTTTACCGACTGATGCAGCCCAGCACAACAGTTAATCTCCCATCCAAAATCACAGGTTTCCATGCACTGTGGTGGCACCTTGATCTATTATTATTAGTCATAGTTTTATTATCTTTATTGTTAATTGCCACTGTTTCATCATTCTATTATCTCTCTCCCCCTCTCTCTGTCTGCTCACCAAGAGCGAGGGTCTGTCTAAGGTTTCTGGCTGTTTAAAGAAAGTTTTTTCCTCTGCACTGTCACACCATATGCTTGCTCATGGGGGAAATGTTGGGTTTCTGTAAATCTACTCTCTTAATCTGTAAAGTGTCATGATTTAACACTGTTGATACAATGTAATTGAATGTCTGTGTCTTTTTAAAAAGAGAAATGGGAGTTAGCAATTCTAAAAAATAAAAATAACTGGGATATTTTATTTAATTCACTTCCATTTTTAGAGCTCCTCTGAAGTCACTGGGCCGGCAAAGCCAAATACCCAAAGCTTTCACATTGGTGCAGGTTAACTGAACTGGCAATAAATATATAATAAATGATTTAGGTCCCAACAATGTGTCAGTGGTATTGGAGTTAACACTGTAACATATTTGAACAGTAGAATGACAGTAGCAGACATGGCTTCTCTGCCACATCAAAGTCAAAGGAATCCCTTTATGAGGATGGGGGAGAAAGGCAAACAGTGGGGCTAGTCTGTGCCTACCATTGTGGAATCAATCGATTCTCATGCAGAATAGAACAAATGTGAGTGAGCAGATAAATGCTGAAAGAGCTGGAGAAGAGGATGAAAATAATCTTGGTAATGTTTTTCTCCCTTTCTCTTTCTTACACGCTTTCTTTTTCTCAATTCTCTCTCTCTCTCACTTATTCTCGCACTGTCACTCTTTGTCTCTCATTCACTCGCTCTCCCTCTGTAACCAGATAGGTCTGTCCTATACTCCTACAGCTCTTTGATTGTTAGCTACAGGTTTCAGATGCCTGCAGAGTGGCTGCACCTTCCAACAGGCAAATGATTGTGGAAGGATGAAACTTTAGAGGCCATCAATGGCTGTGATAGACCCCCTGCACACACACACACACACACACACACACACACACACACACACACACACATCGATGTGAGTGTTGGGGGTGGAACGGTCACTGTGGAGAAGAGTAAATTAGTTGTGGCGTGAAGTGTTTAAATAACAGTTTATTAGTGGCAAGCTTTATTTGAAGCTTTTCTTTTCTTTTTTTTTCCCAACAATTATTAGTTCACTTATCAGGAAATTCTGATATGAAAGTTTTGCTATTTTCTGATATTTTATAGACTAAACGATCAATTGAAGAATAGTTGAGAGGTTAACCAAGTTTCCAGCCCTAATACGCCGGCAAGTTACATACATATTTTAATTGACATTCATAATTAAAGTTTTGTTCATGCTGTCTGCAGTATATTAAAGGCATTCCTTTTTTAAATTTTTGTTAAGGCCAATGCACTCACAGCTGATGCTAACACATTGAAACACTCACATACAACCTGTGTATCTCTTTTCCTCAGTATGTAGCAAACAGTAGAAGCAAGTGATGGATGGGTGGATGCTCCCTCCAGCTGACAGTGATGAAGGAGCTGCTGTACAGAGCTCATTTGAAACTGAGGGTGTTTCCCAATGTCAAGGAAGGATCCTCCAAAGCCAGAATTTGGAGGATGCCACATCATCAACGTCATCAACGTCCGTCGAAGGACTGTTCCAATTTCGAGGATCCTCCAAATTAAGGTGACCAGATTTCTCAGACAAAATCCGGGGACATTTTCAGCTCAGATGCGTAAATACCTCCAAAACAGGTCATATTTTTATCTTTGTAAAACTTAAAACGGAGACACTGCCCCAGGGGAATCACAAGACCTAGAGCTGCACTGGGGCACAAGGGGGGTCCATGGGCATGCTCCCCTGTAAGAAAATGTTTCAAACAAAACAAGACTAGCTCGCCCCTTCCACTTCCTCAGCCCCTCCCTCTGTTCACTGATTATTTGGAGAAAGCCCGCAAAATATACCGCAAACCCAGACGGTGTGCTGAAGGAAAATGAAAATTGAGCAAAAGTACGTAGGAGGGCGGAGCCAGGCTATCAATCTGGTGCACTTTGCAAAGAAATTCACAGGTTAGACTTGATTGTTCTTATCTATGGATGGAAATATTTGTGCTGTAGCCTGAACTAGTTTGCATTTCAGAATTTTAATCATGCACACACAGGTAACAAAATATTTTTTCATATTTGTAAGTGGGATATATATAAGTAAGTGAGATTGTCTGGAATCTGGCAATATAATAACCATTATGGTGGGATACACTGGCTAAGCAATTCACAAAATTGTCTGTGCTGACATAACTAGTTTACATGAGAATACAATATAGTTTGGAGACCATGTAGAAAATTTGTTGCAATTTCAAATTTACAGATTACTCGGGAACCGCTTGTTGTACTGATGCATGTGTTGAGTGAAGCGTTTGAGGTATTTCACAGAGAGTAATGGGTGTGCAGAGATTTATGCATAATGTAAACATGATAACATTTCATGTAGGCCACATTCTCATTAGGGGCTGAGCCCCCCTAAAGGTCTGATCCTAGGATCACCCCTGCTGCTACTTCATACACCTTCTGTTGTAATGTTTACTGAACTACATTTATGTGACAGCTTTTGCTTTATTGCTTCAGGCAATTCAATTCAATTCAATTTTATTTATAGTATCAATTCATAACAAGAGTTATCTCAAGACACTTTACAGATAGAGTAGGTCTAGACCAGATAGAGTAGGTCTAGACTACACTCCAGAATTTACAAGGACCCAACAGTTCTAGTAGTTCCCTCCAGAGCAAGCAACAGTGCGACAGTGGCGAGGAAAAACTCCCTTTATGAAGAAACCTCGGACAGACCCAGGCTCTTGGTGGGCGGTGTCTGACGACCGGTTGGGGTTAGAATGAAGAGTGGCAATAACAGCCACAGAAAAGATAACAGTTTGTAGTAGTTCTTTGTAGTAGTTCATGGCTTAGCAGGGAATTGTGCGGCATTACAAGGCACAGCAGGACGTAGCAGGATGAACACGGCATCGCAGGACGTGTAGCGGGACCATGGCTACAGCTGCTACCATGATGTTGGAGCCTCCCTGATCCGAGGGAACATGCTGGGGGGAAAAGAACATAAGGACTCCGGGGAATGACTCCCCAGAGCTAGGTTAGTAACAAGCATTTCTGGGACATGGATGCACACAAATGGAAAGATAGAAAGATAAAAAGATAGAGGAGAGAGGAGCTCAGTGTGTCAAAGGAAGTCCCCCAGCAGTCTAAAACTATTACAGCATAACTGGGAGAGCATAACTAACTAGGAGAGCATGACTAACTAGGAGACTAACTAGGAGAGACAAGGTAAAGAGAGCTGCCGGATCGGGCTGGAACTCTCCCCAACCGGATCGGGCTGTATGCCCTGCCTCCCTCTAGTTTTATTATATTATTGATTATATGATAGATAGATCTGACAACTATGACGAGAAGCAGGTAGGCCGGGTTAGGCGGACAATATTAAATTCTATGCTCTAACTATAAGCTTGATCAAAGAGGAAAGTCTTAAGTCTTAAGCCTCCTCTTAAATGTGGGGACGGTGTCTGCCTCCTGAACCCAAACTGGAACCTGGTTCCACAGGAGAGGAGCCTGATAGCTGAACGCTCTGACTCCCGTTCTACTTTTAGAGACTCTAGGAACCACCAGTAACCCTGCATTCTGGGAGCGCAGTGCTCTGGTGGGTAGTAAGGTACTAGGAGCTCTTTAAGATAAGATGGTGCCTGACCATGAAGAGCTTTGTAGGTGAGAAGAAGGATTTTAAATTCTATTCTGGATTTTACAGGAAGCCAATGCAGAGAAGCTAAAACAGGAGAGATATGATCTCTTTTCCTGGTTCCTGTCAGAACACGTGCTGCAGCATTCTGGACCAGCTGAAGACTTTTTATGGACTTTTTCGAGCATCCTGATAGTAAAGAATTGCAGTAATCCAGCCTAGAAGTAACAAATGCATGGACTAGTTTTTCTGCATCATTTTTAGACAGGATATTCCTGATTTTTGCAATATTACGCAGGTGAAAAAAGGCGATCCTTGAAATTTGCTTTATGTGGGAATTAAAGGACAAATCCTGATCAAAGATAACTCCAAGATTCCTCACAGTGGTGCTGGAGGCCAGGGTGATGCCATCCAGAGTAACTATCTCTTTGGATAATGCGTCACGGAGGTGCTTGGGTCCCAGAGCAATAACTTCAGTTTTATCTGAGTTCAACATTAGAAAATTACAGCTCATCCAGGTTTTAATATCCTGAAGGCACATTTGAAGTTTAGCTAACTGATTAGTTTCATCCGGCTTGATCGATAGATATAATTGAGTATTGTCTGCATAACAATGAAAGTTTATGGAATGCTTCCTGATAATATTGCCTAAAGGAAGCATACAGTATATAAAGTGAACAGGATTGGACCGAGCACAGATCCTTGTGGGACTCCATGACTAACTTTGGTGTGCACAGAGGATTCATCGTTAACATGAACAAACTGAGATCGATCTGATAAATAGGACTTAAACCAGCTTAGAGCAGTCCCTTTAATGCCAATTAAATGTTCCAGTCTCTGTAATAAGACATGGTGATCAATGGTATCAAATGCAGCACTAAGATCTAATAACACCAGTACAGAGATAAGTCCTTTGTCTGATGCAATTAGGAGGTCATTAGTAATTTTCACAAGTGCTGTCTCTGTACTATGATGAACTCTAAATCCTGACTGAAAATCCTCATATAAGCTGTTGCTATGCAGAAAGTCACACAGCTGTTTGGCGACTGCTTTCTCAAGAATCTTAGAGAGAAATGGAAGGTTGGATATAGGTCTATAGTTGGCTAAAACATCTGGATCAAGGTTGGGCTTTTTCAGAAGAGGTTTAATTACAGCTACTTTAAAGTGCTGTGGTACATAGCCTGTTAATAAAGACAGATTGGTTATATCTAGTAGAGAAGTGTTGACTAGTGGTAAAACTTCTTTAAGTAGCCTAGTCGGGATGGGGTCTAAGAGGCAGGTTGATGGTTTAGATGAAGAAATAATTGAAATAAATTGATAAAGATCAAGTGAAGCAAAGCAATCTAAACATATATCTGGTTTTACAGCTGTTTCTGAGGTTCCTGAGTTTAGAGATAAGTCAGTGCCAGTTAAAGGCAGGTCTTGGTGAATTTTGCTTCTAATAGTTATAATTTTATCATTGAAGAACCTCATAAAGTCATTACTACTAAGAGCTATGGGAATACTTGGCCCAGTAGAGCTGTGACCTTCCGTCAGCCTGGCTACAGTGCTGAAAAGAAACCTGGGGTTGTTCCTATTTTCCTCTATTAATGACGAGTAGTACGCTGCTCTGGCATTACGGAGGCCCTTCCTATATGTTTTAAGACTATCTTGCCAGATTAAACGAGAACTTTCTAATTTGGTGGAACGCCAAATCTTCTCAAGTTTCTGTGATATTTGCTTTAATTTGCGAGTTTCAGTGTTATACCATGGAGCTAACCGTCTTTGTTTTATCATCTTCTTCAGGCTTGTTTCTGCCGCAGCTCATAGAGTATCGGATACATTAAAAACTATTGAGGAAATATTTTCCCTTGACATTGACGCAGTATTAAACGAGATCGCTGCAGTCGGCAGCGGCGAAACAAGCAATGTAAGTTAATTGGATAATTGTCTAGTTTGTATTTACATTCATAAAAGTGCTCGTTTTGCTGCTGACAGACTCAGATTAATATTCTAAGTGTCTGACAACATTATGGAAAGGATTTCTAAGGAGGTCGACCTTTCTGTTAAAGATTAAGATCCTTTTTTAAAACATAAAATGTCCGCGAAATTGCGTTCGCTAAACCCACCAGACTCCATGTAAACAGTATTTTTAGCATCGTAAAATACGGCTTTCTAAAACATCTCTGAGCTCTGAGCAGTGCTGGCTCTGGCTGTCTTGAGGCTGCGTGTGTAGGGTGTGCGACTATCGGCTACCTTTGGTCAATGTTTTCTTTCTTTCATTCAAATTTCGGGTCTGTCAGTCAAAGTGAAAACCGGGGACATTTCCGGGGACAGATCCAGCCGGGGACAGGTCACCAAAACCGGGGACTGTCCCCGGTAACCGGGGACGTCTGGTCACCCTACTCCAAATTCCTCCAAGGACTGAGTCCTTCATTCAAGAAATTTCCCATAGACAGAGAAGGATGCATTTGTGTATCCTTTGCGGCCCAAAATCACCCACAATCCTTTGCGCGGGCCTTTGCCAGCTCGTTAAAAAACAAAAATAGCGGACCTAAGCGGGATATCGAGCGGCATCGCTAACGGTGAAATAATAATTTAAATGTAAGTATCTTTAGTGTTTGCCATCCTTAGTGACCGCCTCCGTTAGTCCCTGTTAAAAGACAGTTAACAAAAATAAAAGAATTTTACGTTATGATTGCTATAACATAATGTTATTACATGGGAAAGTACTCATACACGTTATCCTTCGTTGAATGTTGCTAGTGACGTTAACACAGTTCAGTGTTATAAAAACAGATGAACAGATGGACATTAAACTTTACAAAGACAGCAACCAGCTAGCTCACAGCCGAATGTTAAATGATAGGTTCAGTTAGCTAACGTTAGCTCGGGGTGTATCTACCTAATTATTATAGCAATTTGTACAAGTTTTAAAGCGTTAAGCTTTACATTGATGTAAAACATTAACGGTGATAACAAATGTTACTAAAGATACTTACATTTAAATTATTATTTCACCGTCAGCGATGCCGCTCGAACGTCCGCTTAGGTCCGCTATTATTGTTTTTTAACGAGCCGGCGAAGGCCCGCGCATAGGATTGTGGGTGATTTGGGACCGCAAAGGATACACATGTGCATCCTTCTCTGTCTATGGGAAATTTCTTGAATGAAGGACTCAGTCCTTGGAGGAATTCGGAGGATCCTCGAAATTGGAACGGTCCTTCGACGGACGTTGATGACGTAGCGTCCTCCTCCTGGCTTTGGAGGATCCTTCCTTAACATTAAGAAACGGCTGCTGATTCATCGGGCGTTTCTCAATGCCAAGTAAGCAAAGAACCGACTTATGTTCTTGGGGAGACCGTTCTTGCTGGTTGTACCTGGAAGAATGAATGTTCAAAAGCACACAAAACGCTGTTGACAGTTTTTGAGACGAAGCGTTCTTTCTGTTATTGCGCAAAACCCCCAGCACAGAGAGCTTGCCCTGGTTTCCTCAGTTGTCCCCTGATAAAAACAATTACAACAATACACAGAACAAAACGCTGAATGTAATGAATGAAATACAGAATAACAGCGGTAAAAATTGTTTTAAATATCTTACAGTTGTGAACCTGGCTTATCTCTGCCATTGTCGCTGCTGCAGTGGTCTCTCTAAATGTGGGGCAAGAGGGGTCTGTGAGCTGACTGACTGACCGGTTCGGGATACTGGCCCTGTCAAGTTCACACAAGTTACCATCTGATGTATCCTCGGTAAAATGGGCGTGTCGAGAACACATCCGGGAATTTTAACTGTTCTTGGCGAAATGCTAACTTGTGTATTGGGTCAGTACTTTGGCGACCGAACATGACGTTTCACAAGAACACAAGTCCATAGAAGAACACAGATTGAGAAACGCCCATCTTCTCCATCCCAACAGCTCCACAACCATTTCATCCAGTTTTGAAATGCGGCAAAAAAAATCAATGACGCGAGCCCGCAATGACGTGCACTTGATAGCCTGTTCCATTGTACATGTTCTCCAAATGCTAAGGAGGACTCTGACCTGCTCCTGAAGGACTAGTCCTACCAAGGAAGGATCCTTGACATTGAGAAACGGGGTGAATGTTTCCCTTGGATTATTGAGGACAAACCCTGGCTGCTCCCCAGGGGGCGCTGCGTTAAAAGCTGCTTTTCTGAGTGAGTGGAAGATGGATAAGGTGGTTTTAAGCGAGTTCTTCACTTGAGAGAGTGTGAGTGTATTAGATGCAGCTTGGGTTGCACACCATAAGAACACAGTCAGTGAGCGTTTTCCACTAGGTTACTCTCAGACTGTCTGCCTGTCAGACGACGCTGAGAGTAAGGCTGATCAGTCAGCAAGCTAGTTCTCCAGATGACAGATGTCTGTCTTGAATTCATTCAAGGGAGCGATCTGTTTGCTTTCGTCTTTCAGCTTACATGCTGCAGCTATGTTAATGCCTCTCTAAGGCCTCTGTTCTGGCTCTCCAAGCAGTTTTCCAAAGCATTTTTCTCAACTGCATGCAAGTGTTGAGTACTCAGCTAGCATCGACTTTATTGGATCCAATCAATACCATTTATGTGGCAAAATGGGACAATGTGGAGAATGTGTCTACCTTTTATTTTCGTAGCGAACTACATGAGAATGACTGTCCATGGCATGCAAGAGTTTGCCGTGAGTCAGGTTTGATTACCTGTAGCCTACCTAACCTGCAACCAGCAGATAAAGTGGCAGTACAGTAGCTGCTAACTTCCAGAACAACGCAAAGAAAAATCTTTTCAGACGGTTTGAAGCCAACTTCCTCCTATGTAATGTTAGCTAAACTAGCTAACATTAGCTAACTTCTACTCTGGTTACCAGTGGTGGAAAGTGAGTACATTTACCAAAGTACTGTACTTAACATTTGAGGTGCTTGTACTTTACTTCTGCTACTTAATACTCATGGACGTTGGAGTCATTAAATTAAAAAAAGTAAAACTACTTTTAACATGTCTTTTGTCAAAAACATCAGTCAGAACATCAGTCTATCAACTTGCTCTTTTCAGAGGCTATGCCAGTGATTCATTATCACATTTATTGTGCTTGCTTATTGAGAGAATGCCCAAATCAATGATATTCCATACTGTACCAGGTTTTCACCGCTACCTTGCAGTCAGGCAGATTCTCACACAAGCACACACATACACACATACACATTTCAATCAGGAGAGACATGTTTGCAGATATGCAAATAAGGTTCATTGTACAGCTCAATAAAATGTACAAAGTCTTTAGCTATAAGACTCCGAATATTTCGTATATACAGTATGTTTAGGGGTAGAGAACCATCAGACCCCCAGATGGAATCTAGATGGCGACAAAGGAGCCCGAAGACCAGACCGAACAAAGCAGGTTGTGACTCTGTGATTGGTCCTTGCAATTTGTATACGATTCTGATTGGTTAAGCAGGAAAGTGAACACCTCCAACAGCTGATTCGATTTAGGTAGAGCACTGAATAAGAGGTCTTTATTTATGCTGAGCTACATTTCAATCAAGAGAGACATGTTTGCAGATATGCAAATAAGGTTTATTGTACTGCTCAATAAAATGAACAAAGTCTTTGGCGATTAGATTAGGCTATACAAATATTTTGTATATACATAGGTAGTAGAGAACCATCAGACCCCCAAACATGACTGTAATTAGGGATTAGTGTCGTGAGAGAAATAAGAAGAACAAGAGAAGAGTATAAGTATATATATGAAAAGAACCATATCGACCTCTATGCTGCAACGGATCTGAAATAGAAAAGCAAATGTAGTGATCCGTCCCCCAAAAACATGCAAAATACTACCCATATTTCATCATCAGCAATTTAGGTCGGCACAACACGGCATCTCCGTGGATCTGTAAATAGAAAACAGATGCAGTGATCCGTCCCCAAAACAGCATGAGAAATACTACCCGTATTTCATCATCGGTGACTCATGCCGGTACAGCAACCCAAGCTGGCATCAGCAACCCAAGCCCAAGCACAACACAGCATCTCTGCCGGTACAGCAACTCAGCCAGGCATTGGCAGCTCAAGCCAGCATTAGCAACTCGGGCCAGCATCGGCAACTCGGGCCGGCACAACACAGCAATTCTGCCGCACAAGGCAACACAGACCGGAATAAGACGGCAGCCCCATGGATCTGTAAATAGAAAACAAATGCAGTGATCTGTTCCCAAACCATCAGCAACTCGGCCGGCATAACACTGTTACTCCGCCTGCACGGCAACACAGGCTGGCATAACACGGCACCCCAGTGATCTGTGAATAGAAAACAAAAGCAGTGATCTGTCTCCAAACAACATGGGAAACACACTTTGCATTTCGGTCATTGGTGACTCATGCCGGCAAAACACAGCCTGCAAGCAGTTTTATAAATAAAATTTATTTATTTATTTTACACCCAAGAATATTTTAAATATTAACACTACAATCACCATGAACACCATTATAAACACCACTATTTAATGTGCATTTAATGGTCACTAGTGTCCCCAGACACATTCCAGACTTCCAGGCATCTTTTCAAAAGGTATCATGCAACTACAGTGTTTCTGCTTCATGCTAACCCTGCTAACAGTACCGGAGGAGCAGGCAAGCGGCCACGGCTGTTTACAACGTGCAGCGTGTCCAGCGGCTGTAGCCAACAACAGTGAGTTATTTGAAGCCAAGAGAGGGGCGTGGAAATCGGAAAGAGAGGACTGTAAGTTTGCAGTGAACATGCCGTTTTTAGGTCAGGTACTGTTGACTCTTGTTTATATTTTTTCAGAAGATATGTACCGGACGTATAAGGGCATGACTTTGGCCACTGGTTTGTGAGCTCCTACTTCTGAATGTATCGACTGGAACACTCTGATGCGTATACCGCCCCCATTAGTTCCGGAAGAAGCGCAGCATTGTTGCTGCTAACACTGGCATCATCACTAACGGTGCTTCAAAAAAACGGGCATCATCGATGTTTCATCATTTTAGAACTGGAAGGTACCGGAAGTATCAGTTCTGGTGACATCCCTAGTTTATTACTTACTCTGAATGCTGTTTTTTCACTTTTTGATGTGCTTGAGATATTTTATGGACGTAGTCTCCATGAAGTCACTGTTATGGTATGTGGCCATATAGGCATTGTTTTCACAGCAGGAATCTTCCCAGCATTGCACAATAGTGGGCCAGTAACCAGCAAATATCAGTTTCTTTTTAAAGACAACAGGCAACCTATCACAACCATAATGGCTGCACCTCATTGGACAAACACCCAGATTTCAAAACTGACCATAATGGCGGCTTGTTTGGAAAACAATCTATTTCACAAAAATAGTTCACCAAAAGTGTTTTTGAAAACACTTTGTGTGAGAAATAGACTATGCTTTTGCAGAATCTGTCCATTTTTCAGATTGACAAAGATTTCTGTGAGCTTTTAAGAGGCGTCGTGCCGATCCGCCAGCTCCTCTTTTGTGTAAAGTTGTCTAGATTCAGTTTAACACAAATGAGGAGCGGGTGACTCCACGTCCCGCTTCTCCAAAGTCTTTGCGATTCTACCAGAATGCATTGCACAGCTGAATTTTCAGCGGCACCAGAGCAATTCCGGAAGTGGATATAGACCTCTCAAAGTGGAGTGTCATTAATTATTAATAATTAGTTTGCTTTTTTCGATGTTTATAGGTTAGACAGTATGATGCTCACCAGACAGTTCAAGTTAATTAACTTTATAAAGGTTATGTAAACTTTATTATCTCCATGGGGGGCAATTTGCCAGCAGAGCATAAAAAGAGTTCATAGACAACATACATATGTACAAATACTAATATTCATAATTATACGGGACAAATCACATCAATGTATTAATGAGACCAGCTACTGACTCTGTATCCTTGTGCTTTTGGATTTAACTGCTGCATTTACAAAGTAGATCATGAAATATTAATCTCACATTTGAAGCAATGGTAGGGCATCAGGGGCATAGCACTGGAGTGGTTCAAATCATCCTTGGCTCACCGAACGTTATGTGTTAGCCTTGGTGACTGTGTATCCTCAACTGCTCCTCTCTCGTGTGGGGTCCCACAGGCCTCAGTTCTTGGCTCTCTACTTTTCTCTCTCTATTTACTCCCACTGGGTTCCATACTTCGGAAGCATGGCATTTCATTCCATTGTTATGCAGATGACAGTCCGATTTATGTGCTTCTTAAAAAGAAAGATGCATACTGCGTCAGATTGCTACTTATGTGTCTCAATGACATAAAGGACTTAATGGCTCTGAACTTTTTAAATTTTAATGATGAAAAGACGGAAGTGATGGTTTTTGGTGGCACCACTGGGACCCCCCTGTAGATCTGGGTTCCTTGGCACAGTATATTAAACCTAGCATTAAAAACCTAGGGATTAAAGTGGACCTGGAGCTTAGGTTTGACAGTCTGATCAAGGCTGTTGTCAAGTTTCTTTCACTTGAGGCAGCTGGCCAAAATAAAGCCAGTACTGTCAGGACAGCACTTTGAGACGGTAATCCACGCCTTTGTTACCATTAGGCTAGATTACTGCAATGCACTTTATGTGGGAGTAAGTGGGTCCTCCATCACCCGTCTCCAGATGGTACAGAATGCTGCTGCATGTCTTTTAACTGGCACACGTAAACATGAGCACATTTCCCCCATTTTAGCCTCACTCCACTGGCTGCCTTTCAATATAGGATCCATTTTAAAATTCTTTTATTTGCTTTTAAAGCCTTGAATGGTCTTGCCCCAACTGAGCTTATACACCCTTACATATCGACACGCTCTCTCAGGTCAGATGATCAGCTGCTCCTGAGTGTGCCTAAAACTAAGCAGAAGCTCAGAGGGGACCGAGCCTTTGCGGTGTCGGCTCCTAAATTATGGATTGATCTGCCTCTGCATGTTAAACAGGCCTCTTCTTTGTCTGTTTCTAAATCACGGCTTAAAACCCACCTCTGTGGCCTTTGACACCTTGTAAGATGTCAACATCATTTACTTCATTTAATTATTTAGTTTAATTGCTTTTTATTGCACAGCTATTATTTTTACTCATGTTATAATGTTATGTTATGTTGTATTTTTCTGTACAGAACTTTGGTCAACTTTGGTTGTTTTAAAGCACTTAACAAATAAAGTTGGATTGGATTGGAGACCAGTGGTAACAGGGACAAATTAGTTTTTAAATCTCTTAATCTTACACCTCGGTACAATGTACCTGTGACCAGATGGCAGCAGCCGGTATTCATAGGACAAGTTTTGTTTCACATTTTCACAATGCTTTTCAACTTCAGATAAGTAGTGAATATGCTGATGGGGCTTAGCACAGACTGCATCTACGGTGGCATCAAATGTCAGGTTATGGTCTACAATAGTACCAAGATATTTGTACTGCTTTACAACTTCAACACTCATTGGTGTGTAAAATAAATAAAAATGTGGTGAAAGGATACATTCCAGAGGGGAACCGGTGGAAGGACGTTAGATAAAACAACATTTACCCTCACCCTGTGAGATCTGTGTGTTGAAAACGCAGATCTTAGAGGGTAGTTGTGCACCACTGGAGATAACAGCACAGCATGCTGTCATGGGACACGGCCACTCAGAGGTCCCAGGCCACAAATATTTCCCAAAATAGTTTGATCCTCTTTTGAAAAATGTAATTGTAATTGTAAAATGTTAAATTTCAATTCAACTTAAAATTAACTTAAATATTAGAAGTGTATCAGGTGTCATTTCAGATTTAACTAGCTGTTTTATTGTAGCTGTGATGGCTGACTAATGATACTTAACAAACAATATTAGTCACACCATATCCATCTGAATGCTGCAGCTTGTGACACTGAAACACTTCTAGTCTCACTTTGTGATTGTTGGTTTGAAAGGGGGGGAGGGGTTAGGGTAAGGGAGAACAGGTTGGGGCGGAGGCACGTATCGGTGATGGCGAGGTTGAGAGGGATTCAAAGGAGCTGGGCGGAGAGGGAAAAACAATGAGTGAGCAGACAGGAGGGAGGCAGCGTGGGAGAAAACCTGTGGTCTGAACACAGCAAGAACTAATCGCATGGAGGGTTGGAGCAGTATAGGGTTTAATATGTTTTAGGCTGAAGCTGCTGATAGCTGCATGATGCTTTCTAAATTGGACCCTATCCATGTACTCACTGTTTCCTTCATAAAATCAGGTTAACACTAGAACTGCATCGATGGTCATTTTGACCGTTTTAAAATTTATATGTGTAATAACTTTGCTCAATAAAAAATTCAATCCTGCTGGTACCTGATTTTTCCTAAAATAGTCTATATTTTCATTTGAAATTGTTTTTATACACATTACACAAAAGGCAAAGAAAATAAAATCACTTTTACCTATTTTGGCCATACTGGCTGGCTATCGAGGTGGTGTCCAGATAATGATGTGGGCTTTGTAGATCACTGGCAGTCTTTCTGGGGAAGACCTGGTATGATTCGGAGAGACGGCATTCATCCCACTTGGGATGGAGCAGCTCTCATTTCTAGAAATCTTGACAAGTTCATTAGTGGACCTAATTCATGACAACCCAGAGTTGGGACCAGGAGGCAGAGTCGCAGTTTAACACACTTCTCTGGCCTTCTATTTCAGCAGTTACCCACCCAAAACCCTACGCAGAGTCGCAGTCTAATACAATTCTCTGCTCCTCCATTCTAGGAGTTACCTAGTCAAAACCACATAGTGACGGTGTCTGCCCCCCAACCATTGAAATTATTTAAATGAAAGGTAAACAGAAGAGGAGCTGTGCATGAAAACCTCATAACAATTAAAACCACAAGTGCAATAGTGCAAAAGAATAGGAGAATTAAATGTGGACTCTTAAACATCAGATCTCTCTCTTCCAAAGGTGTACTAGTAAATGAATTAATATCAGATTCTAATATTGATTTATTTTGTCTTACTGAAACCTGGCTGGGTGATGGAGAATACGTTACTCTTAATGAATCCACCCCTCCCAGTCATATTAATACTCACATTCCTCGAGGCACAGGCCGAGGAGGTGGAGTTGCAGCTATCTTCGATTCTAGTCTACTAATCAGCTCTAAACCTAAACTAAATTATAACTAATTTGAAAGTCTTGTTCTCGCTGCGAATGACACTTGACTCTGTTGCCCCTCTAAAAAAGAAGATGATAAAACCAAGAGGGTTAGTGTCATGGTATAACACTGAAACTCGCAAATTAAAGCAAATATCGCGGAAACTTGAGAAGATTTGGTGTTCCACCAATTCTGGTCTAATTGACAAGATAGCCTTAAAACATATAGGAAGGCCCTCCATAATGCCAGAGCAGCGTACTACTCGTCATTAATAGAGGAAAATAGGAACAACCCCAGGTTTCTTTTCAGCACTGTAGCCAGGCTGACAGAAGGGCACAGCTCTGTTGAGCCAAGTATTCCTATTCATATACTTAGTAGTAATGACTTTATGAGATTCTTCCAGGTTAAAATTATAACTATTAGAAGCAAAATTCACCAAGACCTGCCTTTAACTGACACTGACTTATCTCTAAACTCAGGAACCTTAGACATAGCTCTAAAACCAGATACATGTTTAGACTGCTTTGCGTCACTTGATCTTTATCAATTTATTTCAATTATTTCTTCATCTAAACCATCAACCTGCCTCTTAGAACCCATCCCGACTAGGCTACTTACTACTTTACCATTAGTCAACACTTCTCTACTAGATATAACCAATCTGTCTTTATTAACAGGCTATGTACCACAGAACTTTAAAGTAGCTGTAATTAAACCTCTTCTGAAAAAGCCCAACCTTGATCTAGATGTTTTAGCCAAATATAGACCTATATCCAACCTTCCATTTCTCTCTAAGATTCTTGAGAAAGCATTCGCGAAACAGCTGTGTGACCTTCTGCATAGCAACAGCTTATTTGAGGATTTTCAGTCAGGATTTAGAGTTCATCATAGCACAGAGACAGCACTTGTGAAAATTACTAATTACCTCCTAATTGCATCAGACAAAGAACTTATCTCTGTACTGGTGTTATTAGATCATAGTGCTGCATTTGATACCATTGACCACCATATGTTATTACAGAGATTGGAACATTTAATTGGCATTAAAGGAACTGCTCTAAGCTGGTTTAAGTCTTATTTATCAGATCAATCTCAGTTTGTTCATGTTAACTATGAATCCTTTGTGCACTCCAAAGTTAGTCATGGAGTCCCACAAGGATCTGTGCTTGGTCCATCCCTGTTCACTTTATATATGCTTCCTTTAGGTAATATTTTCAGGAAACACTCCATAAACTTTCATTGTTATGCAGATGATACTCAATTATATCTATCGATCAAGCCGGATGAAACTAATCAATTAGCTAAACTTCAAATGTGCCTTCAGGATATTAAAACCTAGATGACCTGTAGTTTTCTATTGTTAAACTCAGATAAAACTGAAGTTATTGCTCTGGTGCCCAAGCACCTCCATGACGCATTATCCAAAAAGACTGTTACTCTGGATGGCATCACCCTGGCCTCCAGCACCACTGTGAGGAATCTTGGAGTTATCTTTGATCAGGACATGTCCTTTAATTCCAACATAAAGCAAATTTCAAGGTTCGCCTTTTTTCACCTACGTAATATTGCAAAAATCTGGAATATCCTGTCTAAAAATTATGCAGAAAAATTAGTCCATCTAGGCTGGATTACTGCAAAAGTCCATAAAGACTCTTCAGCTGATCCAGAATGCTGCAGCACTTGTTCTGACAGGAACCAGGAAAAGAGATCACATCTCTCCTGTTTTAGCTTCTCTGCATTGGCTTCCTGTAAAATCCAGAATAGAATTTAAAATCCTTCTTCTCACCAACAAAGCTCTTCATGGTCAGGCGCGATCTTATCTTACAGAGCTCATTGTACCTTACTACCCCACCAGAGCACTGCGCTCCCAGAATGCAGGGTTACTTGTGGTTCCTAGAGTCTCTAAAAGTAGAGTGGGAGCCAGAGCGTTTAGCTATCAGGCTCCTTTCCTGTGGAACCAGGTTCCAGTTTGGGTTCAGGAGGCAGACACCGTCCCCACATTTAAGAGGAGGCTTAAGACTTTCCTCTTTGATAAAGCTTATAGAGATAACTGTTGTTGTGATTTAGCACTATATAAATAAAATTGAATTGAATATTGTTAGGGAGTGAGGAGTCGCAGCGTCCGCCTAATCCGACCCACCTGCTTCTCGTCATAGTTGTCAGATCTATCTATCATATAATCAATAATATAATAAAACTAGAGGGAGGCAAGGCATACAGCCCGATCCGGTTGGGGAGAGTTCTAGCCTGACCAGGCTCCTCTCTTTACCTGTCTCTCTTAGTTATGCTGTAATAGTTTTAGACAGCTGGGGGACTTCCTTTGACACACCGAGTTCCTCTCTCCTCTATCTTTCTATCTTTCCATTTTGTGTGCATCCATGTCCCAGAAATGCTTGTTACTAACCTAGCTCTGGGGAGTCATTCCCCGGAGTCCTTATGTTCTTTTTTCCCCAGCATCTTTCCTTGGATCAGGTAGGCTCCAAAATCATGGTAGCAGCTGTCGCCATGGTCCCGCTACGTGTTCTGTGATGCCCTGTTACATCCTGCTACGCTCTGCTGTGCCCTGCTATGTCCTGCTGTGCCTTGTAATGCCTCACAGTGCCCTGCTATGCCATGAACTACTACAAAGAACTACTACAAACTATTATTTTTTGTGACTGTTATTGCCACTCTTCATTCTAACCCCAACCGGTCGTCAGACACCGCCTACCAAGAGCCTGGGTCTGTCCGAGGTTTCTGCTTTAAAGGAAGTTTTTCCTCACCACTGTTGCACTGTTGCTTGCTCTGGAGGGAACTACTAGAACTGTTGGGTCCTTGTAAATTCTGGAGTATGGTCTAGACCTACTCTGTCTGTGAAGTGTCTCGAGATAACTCTTGTTATGAATTGATACTATAAATAAAATTGTATGTGTATGTGTATGTGTAAAATTATTTTCCAGAACCATCCCCTAACTCACACACATACACTAAGCCAGTGGTTGGGGAGTTGTGTGTAATTCAATAAAGTTCTTTCTAAGCTAGAGTAATGGGTAATTCGCTATGTCACATGAGGTGACATAGCGAAGCAGTCAGGGCAGATAGCAGGATGTCAAATTAGGGCCAAGAAGAAGAAGAAGAAAGCGACATGGATCCCTCTGCAAATAACTTATTTTGTGAGATGTGTTTACAGCAAGTATTGAAATCCAAAATAGTGTTGCACAAATAAACACAACTGAAAATGCAGATATCTGTCTTCTTCCAATAACCCAAAGTAATTACCAAAAACATATCTAAAGATAAGCAGACATTGTATACTACACTTCTGAATTGACCTTCATGCACAGCTTAAATATGCAACTTATATGCTTTCACTGTACGATTCGCTCAACCAGTCATGATGTGGGTGCACACACTCAACATAAACACACCCAGCTGGTTTTGCCCATTGCAATTCCAATAATGTTTCATTCAAACAAGATGACTGCATCTCCAAAAAGCATTGACAAAAAAACTGTGCGTTGCTACTTTAAAAGTAAGAAGGACAAAAATAAAAATATGGACACAGATGCTAGGGATGCTATACAGTGGTGTGAAAAAGTGTTTGCCCCCTTCCTCATTTCCTGTTCCTTTGCATGTTTGTCACACTTAAGTGTTTCGGAACATCAAACCAATTTAAACAATAGTCAAGGACAACACAAGTAAACACAAAATGCAATTTGTAAATGAAGGTGTTTATTATTAAAGGTGAAAAAAAATCCAAACCATCACGGCCCTGTGTGAAAAAGTGATTGCCCCCCTTGTTAAAACATACTATAACTGTGGTTGTCCACACCTGAGTTCAATTTCTCTAGCCACACCCAGGCCTGATTATTGCCACACCTGTTCACAATCAAGGCATCACTTAAATAGGAGCTGCTTGACACAGTAAGGTCCACCAGAGGATCCTTAAAAGCTACACATCATGCCGAGACCCAAAGAAATTCAGGAACAATTGAGAAAGAAAGTAATTGAGATCTATCAGTCTGGAAAGGGTTATAAAGCCATTTCCAAAGCTTTGGGAATCCAGCGAACCACAGTGAGAGCCATTATCCACAAATGGCGAAGACATGGAACAGTGGTGAACCTTCCCAGGAGTGGCCGGCCGCCCAAAATTACCCCAAGAGCGCAGCGACGACTCTTCCAAGAGGTCACAAAAGACCCCACAACAACGTCCAAAGAACTGCAGGCCTCACTTGCCTCAGTTAAGGTCAGCGTTCATGCCTCCACCATCAGGAAAAGACTGGGCAAAAATGGCCTGCATGGCAGAGTTCCAAGGAGAAAACCACTGCTGAGCAAAAAGAACATCAAAGCTCGTCTCAATTTCTCCACAACACATCTTGATGATCCCCAAGACTTTTGGGACAACATTGTGTGGACCGATGAGACAAAAGTGGAACTCTTTGGAAGGTGTGTGTCCAAGTATATCTGGCGTAGAAGGAACACTGCATTTCATAAAAAGAACATTATACCAACAGTAAAATATGGTTGTGGTAGTGTGATGGTCTGGGGCTGTTTTGCTGCTTCAGGACCTGGAAGACTTGCCGTGATAAAAGGAACTATGAATTCTGCTGTCTACCAAGAGATCCTGAAGGAGAATGTCCGACCATCTGTTCGTGTACTCAAGCTGAAACGAACTTGGGTTCTGCAGCAGGACAATGATCCTAAACACACCAGCAAGTCCACCACCGAATGGCTGAAGAAATGGCTTCTTTTTTTTCTTCTTTTCTTTCTTTATTCCTTTGTTGGTTATATATTCTAGTCTATTGACAATGTATTGAGGATGTCACAAAAGTTGATAAAAGGGGTTGGTAATATAATTTAATGGATGGTCAAACCTGTATGTATTTATGTGTCTTGTATGTGTTCATAATTGCTGCACATTTAATCGCCCTTCAGCGACACAAATAAAGTTGAAGTTGAGAGTCACTGCCCACTAATAAAGGCTGTGAGATGTGGCTGAGGTAGAGAGGACACTGTGTTGACTTTTTGACTGTACAAACTGTAGGGACGAGACAGAACACAAAGCCAGGACACAAACTGTCCAACAGATGATACACCAGGTGAATCACATCAGGGCGGGATGACAATCACAAAGGCGGGAAACACAAGGAAGGTATACACTCATCTAAAGGATTATTAGGAACACCTGTTCAATTTCTCATCAACCAATCACATGCTTCAATGCATTTATGGGTGTGGTCCTGGTCAAGACAATCTCCTGAACTCCAAACTGAATGTCAGAATGGGAAAGAAAGGTGATTTAAGCAATTCTGAGCGTGGCATGGTTGTTGGTGCCAGACGGGCCGGTCTGAGTATGTCACAATCTGCTCAGTTACTGGGATTTTCATACACAACCATTTCTAGGGTTTACACAGAATGGTGTGAAAAGGGAAAAACATCCAGTATGCGGCAGTCCTATGGGCAAAAATGCTTTGTAGAGGTCAGAGGAGAATGGGGCGACTGATTCAAGCTGATAGAAGAGCAACTTTGACTGAAATAACCACTCATTACAACCGAGGTATGCAGCAAAGCATTTGTGAAGCCACAACACGCACAACCTTGACGCGGATGGCCTACAATGGCAGAAGACCCCACCGGGTACCACTCATCCCCACTACAAAAAGAGGCTACAATTTGCAAGAGCTCATCAAAATCGGACAGTTGAAGACTGGAAAAATGTTGCCCGGTCTGATGAGTCTCGATTTCTGTTGAGACATTCAGATGGTAGAGTCAGAATTTGGCGTAAACAGAATGAGAACATGGATCCATCATGCCTTGTTACCACTGTGCAGGCTGGTGGTGGTGTAATGGTGTGGGGGATGTTTTCTTGGCACACTTCAGTATTAGTATGGTGTTCCTAATAATCCCACAGGTGAGTGTAAAACTAGAGACAAGACAGCACAGAAAATCAGACTATCAAATAAAACAGGAAACAGAACATACAGACACTCACAAGAGAACACAAGACCGGGGAGGAAACAAAGCAATATACCAAAATCATAACAATTAACACTATGTTGGTAATAAACCTGACACAAGTTACAGTATTAATGACCAATTTGACACAATGTTCTAACATTCAGCAATTTTAGTTGCTTGAGTTTCAATTTGAGTTCTAATCTCTGCCATGAAATTACAATCTTCTTCTCTGGGGACTACCAACGTTAAACTTAACAACCGTACTCCTACTCTCCCTCTGACAGATTAGATAGAGACTCAGCCAAAGGCGGGAGTCTGGCACAACCACATCCGATTGGCCAAAACTATGTTTCTGTTAACCCTGTCCTTGACTTAGTTACAGGACAGACACACAGGATATTAAAACTGTTTCAACTGCTTTGAACCTTTAATTGTTTATCCTCTGTCACTAACAGACAAGTTTGCAACTATAACCATGATATTTAGGGGGTCTAAAATCGCCAACGGTACTTACACATGTACGTTACAGCAGAAAACAATCTCAACTTCACTGTGCAATACTAAGTGACTTGCGTTTTGTCTTTGCATTGTATACACTGTGATAATTTTGCATACTACAGTGCACATTCCTCTATTAACCAGAGTCTCAATTCATTGAGTGACAGCAGGAGGGTTGGGTATGTTCGATGTGTTTTTTTTTTTTTTTTCTGTTTTAAATGTTTTGAATTTATGTAAATTGTAAAATTCAATATAAAAACTATGAAAGAAAAAGAAGGGCAACGACCTTTTAAACATTTAAACTGAATATCACCCAGTTGGTGCCTACTGAGTTTGTTCTAACTGTGTGCAGGTGTGTGTGCTTTTTTCACACACTGACTCAGGTGAAAGACTTGACTGTGTGTGTGTGTGTGTGTGTGTATGTGTGTGCGCGTGTGTGTGTTGGGTGAATATGGTATGAGATGATCACAGAGATTTGAAAGTAGACCAAAGCCACAGTCATGTTAACAAGGTCTACATGTACCGTGCTGCATGGTGGGCTGTCTAATGAAAAGCAGACGTGTGTGTGTGTGTGTGTGTGTGTGTGCGCGCGCTGGTTAAGATGCATACCTTAGTGAGAAGGTGTGACACTATAATGCTTATTATTTCCCAATAAACACAAGGCACTTCCTGTTTACAGACTTCATAGCAACAAGACACTTTGAGGAACTGCTGCTATCATGTCCAGGGTTACACTGATGATTTAAAAGTTGTTAGTTATTAAGGTGAGCAAATACACTTGCAAATGTTTGACAGAATATAAATGCATGATACAAAATATATACAACCAGTATCTTTTTTGAATAAGCTGGACTCGCATCCTTAATTATTATATGAAGCACTAGCATTAACACTCCCCTTTACCCAATCTGCATTTTGTTCACTATATTAACACATTTGATTTACAGTCGCTTTGACCTTTCTGATAAGACAAGCTATTAAGCCTATAACTGTCTAATGAAGTTTGAATAAGTTTGAAAAGCTGCAAAGCCACAAATGTCCTTAATGTCACTCTAAAAATCCTTTAAAAACAAACTTTGGGTTCAGGGTCTTGCTCAAATAACTTTTATTTGACCATATGGCCTTAGTAATAAACACAATGTTTTTTTTGATTTTAAGGAATCTATTAAGGCACCATTTTAAATCAGAAAAAAACAGCATTATATACATAAAGGTCTAAACCTGATGCTGATTAGGAAGCTAAAACTGTCTAGTAATTTCTCCTGTTTACTGGCAAAAACATGAGGAAGGGGAATACATGAGTTTCCCTCCCCAGGTAACCTTACCTGTTCCTGAGGAGGGAGCTCTCCTCCTTCACTGCCCATGCACCACACACTAGCTTCTCCATTAGCTGCAGCAACAGTCCTCCAACATGGCTCCTGCCATTTGTTGGCCCTTTTGGTTGTGATACCTACTTAAAATATCAAAGTGAACAGAGCCTTCAATGAGACATCTGAAAATTGAATTCTGGTTTTATGTGTCAATGCAGCGCACCATCACCCATTCGGCATGCCATTCATACTCTCTCCATCTCTCTCCCTCTCTCTTTGACCCCAGCTTGCTGGCTCTGTGCAGGTATCTGAAAAGGGAGAGAGTAAAGGTAGGATGGAACATGAATGGTTGACATGGTTGGGATCAGAACAATAAGTGGAGTCAGGAAATCAAAGGCTTTAATGCAGGGAACCAGGTCAATGGATGACTCTTGTCCTCCATAAACATCATGTCATTGTCATGTACATAGGCGTGGACTTTCCATTGGGTGGCTAAAACAGGGTACTGTTCAATCTCAGCAACTAAAGAAAGCATGTTTATTTGGAAAAGGCAATGTTTCCTGTACCCTTAGAATTGTTTAATTCATAACTATGTGCTAATCTGTTGGATAATTCAGGAAATTTGATTCCTAATGATATTTGACTTGTAATGTGGAATCAAATAAAGTATATAAAAAAAAACACTGTGTGTATGTGTTTAGACCAATCATTGTTTTCACAGAGCAGCTATGTGCACCAGATCATCCTGACTACTTCCTCTGGCTGATTACTGACCAGACACAGCCTCAACTGCCATGTGTGTGCTTGTGTGTGCATGCATGTGTATGTGTGTGTGCATGTGCATTTGTGTGATTAGGGGGGGAGACTTTTTAAGGCCTAAGGCTATTCACAGTGCCACGGCAGGCTGACATCAGTTTCAAATGTGTGCATGTGTGTGTTCCATCATCTCGGCCTCCCCCTCCAGCCCTTTTCTTCCTTAGCCCTCTGTACAACTCTTCCTCTGCTCAACCACTAGGCCACATAGTGAAAAAAAGACAAAACAATCCATGCAAATTTTTGGAAACAATCTATGTGTGTGATTTGTCTATTCTGTGTTTTTGTCTCAGCATTGTCTCTGCACTGAACCATGCATCGTCACCTCTGGGACTATGAGCTCACTGTCCACAACAACCATTGTGTACATATGTGCGCATGTCACGCTTGTGGGAGTTACCACTCTGAACAAATCTACAGCAACCACACAAAAAGGCCGCCCTTTAAGTCAACGTAAGCAACAAAAGTCGCACATGGTTTCTATTTGTTAAAACTTTCACAATGACTGCATGATCACAACACATTCTTCTACTTGCTTCTTCAGGCTGCATTCACATAGCATATGGTAGCTCCAGCAATTTGCTGCAGGTTGTTGCGGTGGTGGGAGTGTCACTGAAACGGCCCATTTTTAGTGTTGACTGTTGTGTTATTTAACCCACCCAATGTAGCACAAGTAGACTTATATATTTTGCAATTATTCTTTTGGGTCAGATTGTTTTTATGAAATCAACATTTTCGACTGCACTTGAAGGCAGCTTCATTTCACAAAGAAAAAGAGAACAAATAGAGGAGGGACTGTGCTTTGTGTTGGAGCTTGTTGCAGGAAACAATCAGCTTTTTGACAAACTCCTGGGCAGTTCAGTACTTGTGTTTGGTGTTTTAACACTTTCATATGGCAGTGATAGAGGCAGTGATGTTCCCTGTTTCCTGTACGGGACTCTCAAACCGCCTCAAACCACACTGACACGGCTGATCCATGCTTACATGATTGGCCACTGCAGTGTGACCTAGCGTTTCTCCAAAAGGTGAATCCGTCTCATCTTTTAGATGCAGGCCATTGCCTTTTTTTCTGTACCCCAATGCGGCCCCTCCTGCTGCAGCATAAACACATTACCCTCATCCCAAATTGACTTGTATTTTCGCCAAACCGCCAGAGGACCGTCTATGTGAAACGTCTATGCATATTTATAACACAATATGTAGAGTTCAAATTCTTTGCAATGAAATGTAGAGTTGGACCTGAATCCATCAACAACACTTCTGAAAACCCTATTGGTTTTCAGCTGAAATAAGTGGTTTGGGGGTTTAATTGTGGGTCCAAGCACGAGGTTGTATGAACCGTGGTAGCAAAACTACGAGGTTCACACAGCAGGGCTGTGGAACCCTATTGTTTTCATGAGGATTATTTCTATTCTTCTCCGCCTAAAACTCCCACTAAAGCCTAAACTGTACATGGTGGGTGGGTGCCATTTTCAGGACTGGTCAAGAACCTTGCAAGGCCCTCGGCCAAAAAAACCTCCACCACTAGGTTGCTCTATGGCAGAGATAGTTTGATAGTTTTGTCCTATAACTCCCAAACCATACATTGCACATTAAAAATACACACATCCACGCGTTCCTTGAATTAAGCTGAATCTCTTGATATAGGCCATTCATGTTTCCGCCTAGAGTTTTATGCATGAAAAATCACGATTTATAAAAAACATATTTTGCCGAACTCCTTCTAGACCATGCAATCGGTTGCACAAAACTTGGCAGGTAGCTTGAGACGGACCTAACAAAATGTTATCAAAAGAATTTTTAAAGGATAAAAATTGCGCATATTACACACCAACAAATTTGTGTAGCTAACTATGAAAACACCAACTTTGCCATATCTCGGCCAAAATTTAAAAACACCAACTTTTTGCATGAAACTTAAAAGTTATCCAAAGACCTTGAGGACAGTGTTTCACATCCCTCCACGATGCTCTGTACTAAATTTGGCGAAGATGGGCCATTAGGGGGCGCTATAATCAACGTTTGTTGGTTTTGTCTAAAAACCCAATGCATTTACATGGGAAATTTGCAATTGCAGTATCTCTGCCATAGTAAATTCCATCAACACAAAATCTGTGATGATTGTTTGGCATGCCACTACCGTACCAATTTTGGTAAAGATAGGCCATTAGGGGGCGGGGTAATCAACCAATCATCAAATCCATTTTATCCCTTCTGAGGTTGAGTGGGTCGTATATGATGCCAAACAGCACTTCTGATTCAAAACTTTGTAACTTAATGATATAACTAGTAGAAACATACTGTCTTTGGAGCTAAAAATAAAACAGTGGCCCCATTTTGCTGATGTCTTTGTTGTCTTCCTATCCCTTACAGAAGGTTTTGTATCCAGCCTAGAACCCCAGAGTTTTTCAGGGTCATTGTTCAATTAATCTACATGCAAGATTGATACGTGTGTCAGAAATATAACTAATTTGTCCTTTATATGAGTTATAATGTTCAATAATAATCATAGTGGTTTTTTTTCCACTGGATGACTCCAAATATATAGAACTGTTTTAGACAACACAAATGCTTGTGTGGCATTGCTGTGTGTGTGATATCAATATACTGTGAGATTCATTTTCCATTTAATTTTTTATTTATTTGTCTTTATGGGCCTACAACCTTTTTAACGTTCAAGTGACCTCAGTGCTGCACAAATATTCTAATAGCCCAGGTTTTCCTGAAAAGAAATGATGTTCATAGATTGACTATGGACAACAGGGTTGAGGTTTTACAAGCTTTTATAGAAAATGAAACCAAGCGGACCAGAGATGGTAGAAAATCCTTTAGGACTCTGGGATATTTGCAACGGCATTGTACCGCCGAGCTTGCGGCTCACACTTTTTGATATTTCCTGCTTTGGGTTCTGCACCGGGGTCAACTTGCGTCGGGGCGACTGGCGCGATGAGTCTTGGACCTTGTCATAACTGCTTGCAAATCTAGTTACTCTAGTTAATCTAGTTTAAAATGGTGGCCTCTCAGAGTCAAGAACACTTTTTGTGTGTGTATTGTTGGGCAAGTTAATTGAAAACAGTTGACTACTCATTACACCAGGGTGTGATTTGGAAAAAAAAGCAGAGGGGTGGATGTTTGTTGATCATGCACAACAAAACAAAACATGCAAGAGATAGATAGATAGATAGATAGATAGATAGATAGATAGATAGATTTATTTATTGATCCCAACAAAATGGGAAATTATAGTGTTAAAGCAGCAAAATCAGTGACACATCACAGAATATAAATATAAATTAAATACTAGGACAGAATATACATACATTCATACAATATACATGAAATAATAATAGGATAAAATACAAGAGCTGCTTCAACAGGCTGCCACAAGACACAGCGCCATTTTTACTTTAATTCCCCTTTTAATACCATACCAATACAATGGATAGTGCCGCTCGGCCAGCCATGCCAAAACACTTATTTTTTAACTTAAATATCCAATGAAAAATAACCTCAAACTGAAATAGTGGTACAGGTCCCAGGCAAGAAGACCGAGTAACACATTTAAATTCCCTGAAAGACAGGTGAAACAACGGGAGAGTTTGCATTTCACATGGCTATGTTGGCTAAGTTGTTGCTACATATTCAGTAGTTGTCTACGATTACTGGTCATATTAACCGAATTCCCCACAGACACAGAAATACATGATCAGACATTTACCTATTCTTAAAAGCTACATACACAAAACAACAATTTATTGAATATATTTGTATAGTTTCATGCCTTACTTACATTCAATATACAGTAGGAGAAAATCATTCACTCTCATCATTTATTTTCTCATTTAACATGACCAGATAGCCGTTACATCAAAACTTGTCTATTTGTTAAAGTTGGCAAAATAATAATTTCTAAAACCTGTGGGTATTTACTAAATCATACTCGTTAAACATGTCAGCATAACCGTTTCTAACAAGCAGTGTGTTGTAGCTCTAAATGCTAAGCTACATGTATCAATGGGATGACAATGACCCAAGGTTGCTGCCAGACGGCAACTAGCCGTCTGCCGTGACGTTATTCCAGTTTGCCGCCACAGCTTGTTCGCGAGACGGTAGCTAACTGTACAGCCTACTGTTAGCCTACCTCCGCTAGCATATGCTTGCTTAATGCAAATTATTGCAACAATCCAAAACAATGACCAATACCAAGTCCAGGATATTTTTCAAAATAACCTAAAATGTACCATATGCTACCATTTATTCCTGTCTTAAAATTAAGACAGAAAATAAAAAATTTATTAAGAAAATAAAATCTTATTTCTTTTTAACAGCCTGAAATTATTAGATGATGGCTGCACTGTTACAGCTGCCACTGTAATTCTCTGAATGAGTTAATAGTATATCACATTATATGGTCAAGCTATGTTTGAGACTGAGAATATGACCAAAGATACTGTTAAATTGAATATCTTGTAAAAAACCGTCTGATTTTGGGCGGCCAGATAGCTCAGTTGGTATAGCCTCCCCATCCTGTTGCAGACTTATTAGTGCTGTGTCATCAGCATATTTAATATTTAAAGCATAAAGTGGTAGTGCATGAATTTGTGTATAGAATAAATAGTAAAGGAGATAGAACCCATCCTTGTGGAGAGTCTGTGGATGTTGTCATTGCATAAAACAGAGATGAGCCCACTCTGACCCGCTGGACTCTACTGGTAAGAAAGTCCTTGATCCAATAAATAATACGTGCATTAAGATAGAATTCACTGACTAAAATCTCTGCAAGAATCTTAGGTTGCACGAATAGTATAGTAGATGAAAAATCCACAAATAGAATCTTAGCATGAGTCTTTGGTTTCTCAAGCTGAGTGTGCATCATCCACCCCCCTGGAGGCTTGATAAGCGAATTGCAGCAGGGGGTCCATAAGATGCTGGGTTTAGGATACAATGTACCTCTTTACCTGACGCTCCAGGCACTTCATGACCAGTGATGTCAGCGCTATTGATTGGAAGTCATTGGACACTGTGGGTCTTGGTATAATTTTGGATGTTTTCGACAGGTTAGGGACTTTACAGAGGTTAAGATAGGAGTTAAAAATGTCAGTGAACCCAGGGGCTAACTGTTCTGCGCAGAGCTTAAGGATATTACCACAGATTTTGTCAGGGCCAAGGCTTTTCCATGGATTACAGTGACTAAAAAGGTGAAAGACATCCGATTGACTGATGTTTAGGACAGATGCAGGAGTTGGAGGGGGCAGCACAATGCTTCTTTAGGAAAAGAAGAATGGGACAAGCACAGTACAGGGTTTAGGAAAAAAAGAACCGGATATGAATGGAACAGTTGTATTTAGGAAAGTGACACGCTGGACAAGAACTCCGGGCGCTGCCCAGGTTCAATTGGCTACTCTACATAGCTAAAGCTACAAGATAGTAGGGATGAGCGAGTACAGCATTATCTTTATCTGTTTACCACATGAATTATCTGTATCCGTATCTGTACTCGGACTGGGCGGGGCCTAACCCGGTAGTGGGTAGGATTTAACCCGGAAGTGGGTCGGGTTGTCTTGAAATGGGCGGGTCTTTTACCGGTATGTTATTTTAAGCATGCAATTGATATGGGTTGATCAGAAATTGTTGTATTTATTGCTGATAAGAAAACTATTTCCATGACAGCATCAGCAAGATCAGTGGTGTTGTCATGTTAACAAACGAACTATATACAGAACAAGTTTTGCAACAATGAATACAACAACGCGGTTGCAATTATGAAGTAAAATGTAATGAACAAGAGTTTTCATACTCAATAATATAACTTTCTTTTTTAACTTTTAATTTTTTATGAACAGTGTGATAATTTTTTTGTGTCTGTGAGTGGGTAAAAGATACACAGAGAGACAAAGAAAGAGAGAGGAGGGGCGGGGGGGAGTTGAAATGTGTTTGTGTGTGTAGCTTAATTTGTAATATTATTTACTTATACCGCAACTGCCTTTTATTTTTTATTTTTTTATAAAATACAGCAAGAAAGTTTTAGACACTTAGACAAACTGGTTAGAGCCAGCAGGCAGTTAAAAAAAAAAAAAAAAACTCCGACAGGCATAGACGCGACGTGATTCGCATTCTACCATCACCATGTCTAAACAAACCCCACGTTAACCAGAAATCTACTGGTTACTAAGTACTAGTTTGACCGAAGTAAAAAACAAACCTGAAGCTTGAAGAAACCCTAAATGTTAACGGAAAAGAACCGCGGACCTGAGAGACTGAGGGAGAGAGACAGAGTTGAGTGTTCACTTCTCCGTGTTCTGAGAGTGTGTGACTGAGCAGAGCACAACAACAGAAGGGCGCTGGGACTAGCCTATCACAGAATAGTGTAGGGGAGGGCGCTGGGACTGGCGCTGTGACTAGCCTATCATAGAACACAGACAAACAAACAAAGATGGTTAGCTCCATGGTATAACACTGAAACTCGCAAATTAAAGCAAATATCACGGAAACTTGAGAAGATTTGGCATTCCACCAAATTGGAAAATTCTCGTTTAATCTGGCAAGATAGTCTTAAAACTTATAGGAAGGCCCTCCATAATGCCAGAGCAGCGTACTACTCATCATTAATAGAGGAAAATAGAAACAACCCCAGGTTTCTTTTCAGCACTGTAGCCAGGCTAACGGAAGGTCACAGCTCTACTGAGCCAGGTATTCCCATAGCTCTTAGTAGTAACGACTTTATGAGGTTCTTCAATGATAAAATTATAACTATTAGAAGCAAAATTCACCAAGACCTGCCTTTAACTGGCACTGACTTATCTCTAAACTCAGAAACCTCAGAAACAGCTGTAAAACCAGATGTATGTTTAGACTGCTTTGCTTCACTTGATCTTTATCAATTTAATTCAATTATTTCTTCATCTAAACCATCAACCTGCCTCTTAGACCCCATCCCGACTAGGCTACTTAAAGAAGTTTTACCACTAGTCAACACTTCTCTACTAGATATAACCAATTTGTCTTTATTAACATGTACCACAGCACTTTAAAGTAGCTGTAATTAAACCTCTTCTGAAAAAGCCCAACCTTGATCCAGATGTTTTAGCCAACTATAGACCTATATCTAACCTTCCATTTCTCTCTAAGATTCTTGAGAAAGCAGTCGCCAAACAGCTATGTGACTTTCTGCACAACAACAGCTTATATGAGGATTTTCAGTCAGGATTTAGAGTTCATCATAGTACAGAGACAGCACTTGTGAAAATTACTACTGACCTCCTAATTGTACCAGACAAAGAACTTATCTCTGTACTTGTGTTATTAGATCTTAGTGCTGCATTTGATACCATTGATCACCATATCTTATTACAGAGATTGGAACATTTTATTGGCATTAAAGGGACTGCTAAGTCTTATTTATCAGATTGATCTCAGTTTGTTCATGTTAACGATGAATCCTCTGTGCACGCCAAAGTTAGTCATGGAGTCCCACAAGGATCTGTGCTCGGTCCAATCCTGTTCACTTTATATATGCTTCCTTTAGGCAATATTATCAGGAAGCAGTCCATAAACTTTCATTGTTATGCAGATGATACTCAATTATATCTATCGATCAAGCCGGATGAAACTAATCAGTTAGCTAAACTTCAAATGTGCCTTCAGGATATTAAAACCTGGATGAGCTGTAATTTTCTAATGTTAAACTCAGATAAAACTGAAGTTATTGCTCTGGGGCCCAAGCACCTCCATGACGCATTATCCAAAGAGATAGTTGCTCTGGATGGCATCACCCTGGCCTCCAGCACCACTGTGAGGATTCTTGGAGTTATCTTTGATCAGGACATGTCCTTTAACTCCCACATAAAGCAAATTTCAAGAATCGCCTTTTTTCACCTACGTAATATTGCAAAAATCAGGAATATCCTGTCTAAAAATGATGCAGAAAAACTAGTCCATGCATTTGTTACTTCTAGGCTGGATTACTGCAATTCTTTATTATCAGGCTGCTCGAAAAAGTCCATAAAGACTCTTCAGCTGATCCAGAATGCTGCAGCACGTGTTCTGACAGGAACCGGGAAAAGAGATCACATCTCTCCTGTTTTAGCTTCTCTGCATTGGCTTCCTGTAAAATCCAGAATAGAATTTAAAATCCTTCTTCTCACCTACAAAGCTCTTCATGGTCAGGCACCATCTTATCTTAAAGAGCTCATAGTACCATACAACCCTACAAGAGCACTACGCTCCCAGAATGCAGGGTTACTTGTGGTTCCTAGAGTCTCTAAAAGTAGAACGGGAGCCAGAGCGTTCAGCTATCAGGCTCCTCTCCTGTGGAACCAGGTTCCAGTTTGGGTTCAGGAGGCAGACACCATCTCCACATTTAAGAGTAGGCTTAAGACTTTCCTCTTTGATAAAGCTTATAGTTAGAGCATAGAATTGAATATTGTTAGGGAGTGAGGAGTTGCAGCGTCCGCCTAACCCGGCCCACCTGCTTCTCGTCATAGTTGTCAGATCTATCTATCATATAATCAAGAAAATAAAAAAACTAAAGGGAGACTTGGCATACAGCCCGATCCGGTTGGGGAGAGTTCTAGCCTGACCAGGCCCCTCTCTTTACCTTGTCTCTCTTGGTTATGCTTTGATAAAGCTTTTAGTTAGGGCATAGAATTGAATGTTGTTAGGGAGTGATGAGTCGCAGCGTCCGCCTAACCCGGCCCACCTGCTTCTCGTCATAGTTGTCAGATCTATCTATCATATAATCAAGAATATAATAAAACTAGAGGGAGACTTGGCATATAGCCCGATCCGGTCGGGGAGAGTTCTAGCCCGACCAGGCTCCTCTCTTTACCCTGTCTCTCCAAGTTATGCTGTAATAGTTTTAGACAGCTGGGGACTTCCTTTGACACACTGAGCTCCTCTCTCCTCTATCTTTCTATCTTTCAATTCATGTGCATCCATGTCCCAGAAATGCTTGTTACTAACCTAGCTCTGGGGAGTCATTCCCCGGAGTCCTTATGTTCTTTTTTCCCCAGCATGTTCCCTCGGATCAGGGAGGCTCCAAAATCAGGGTAGCATCTGTCGCCATGGTCCCGCTACACATTCTGCATTCTGCAATGGCATGTTCAACCCTGCTGCGTCCTGCTGTGCCTTGTAATGCCGCACAGTGCCCTGCTATGCCTTGAACTACTACAAAGAACTGCTACAAACTACTATTTTTTAGATTTCTGTTATTGCCACTCTTCATTCTAACCCCAACCGGTCGTCAGACACCGCCTACCAAGAGCCTGGATCTGTCCGAGGTTTCTGCCTAAAACACACTGTTGCTTGCTCTGGAGGAAACTACTAGAATTGTTGGGTCCTTGTAAATTCTGGAGTGTGGTCTAGACCTACTCTATCTCTAAAGTGTCTCAAGATAACTCTTGTTATGAATTGATACTATAAATAAAATTTAACTGAATTGAATTGAATTAGACACAGTCAATGGGGAATTTTATTCAATCCGAGTACAGATATTGACTCGCATTACTCGTATAATACTTGTACTCGGCAAAAGTGCTTTATCCGTACCGGATACTCGTTTCAGCCGAGTATCCGGCTCATCCCTACAAGATAGCATGGCTAGTTTGACATGGGAAGGATGTCATGTCTGCCAGATTTAATATTACATAGCCACAGCCCTGGCTCTTGCTGCCTACCAAGGTTTAACTTATCCAACTAGATAATTTTTCTTCCAACAAATGTTGACGAAACTGCAAATCTAATCTTCCCTTGAAATCCCCCTTTTATTTTGTGTTTAACATAGCTTTAGTTAAGTGTGTGAATAAAGCTTTAAACAAAACTATGGGAGTTACATGAATCTAAAGATCTCCATTTGATCTCCATTTGATCTCCAGTTGATCTAAGTTGACAAGGAACCAGCATCAAGGTATTCACGCAGCATGTACACTGCTAATCCCTCTGTATTATCCTGGCTTTGTGTGTGTGTGTGTTTGGGTCTGTCTGTCTGTGATGTGGTTGTTCCTTCTCTATTAAAATGTGATTCTAAAGTCTGCAACATGACAAATGTATGGTAGTACATTGACAACAAAAGCAAGCACAAGACAAAATCTTCAAATCAACATTTAAGAGCACACAGGATTTATCAGAGGAGAGTTAGATATCAGCGTGCAATCCAGATCACGCATGTGCATTTCTGAGTCTGCTCTCTCTGTTTTATCCAGCTGTTTCTGCTTCTGAGCACTTGAGATCACAAAAGGTTTGCTTGCCAACCACTTTGACTAGCAAGTTGCAACAAGACACAGCCACATCAGGATGTCAGGTCTTTTCAAAGGTAACATTCACAAAAGTCACCTTTTGAAGATTTCTAATGCTCTGTAAGAGCGATTGGCAACCATATGACTATAAAGAAACATGTGATTTACATAACTTGTTAGAAATTTTAACAATGATTTTTATTTGCACTACTTCCAACTAAAAATATGCAAAAATTGTCACATGTTACTATTTGTTAGACAACTTACACAACATAGGTAAGGTAGGAATTTAGCCTGAATAGCATTACTAATCTTGAAACCTATTTTTGTTATACTATGCTATTACTGTAATAACATTAACATTGTGGGAAAGAGGGCGGTCTTCTGATTTCGTAAGATATCATACATTTTGATGTGCATTGCACAATTAAAAGTTATAAATCGCGATCTCGATCAACCCTGTTCACGACAGTGCAATTTGTTCAGAAATAATCAAACCACCATTGTGTCAGTTTGAACCCTGTACATGTGCTGGGTATTTATTTGAAATACAGGTACTACGGTATTACTGGTAGATTACGATAAGAGCATACAGTATTTACACCAGTATCTGGTTAACGTTACAGACGGTAGCTAGCCAGCTTTGTTTCTAGCTCCAGGCCAACTCTTTTCCTCCCACCTCCAGCTAGCTATCTTTGTTTCTAGCTCCAGGCTAACCTTTTCCTCCCACCTCCAGCTAGCTAGCTTTCTTTCTAACTCCAGGCTAACTTATTTCCTCCCATCTCCAGCTAGCTAGCTTCGTTTCTAGCTCCAGGCTAACTCTTTTCCTCCCACCTCCAGCTAGCTAGCTTTCTTTCTAACTCCAGGCTAACTTATTTCCTCCCATCTCCAGCTAGCTAGCTTCGTTTCTAGCTCCAGGCTAACTCTTTTCCTCCCACCTCCAGCTAGCAAGCCGTGCTCTGCTCCTGTCGGCTAATCTCGTCAGCTGATCTTCCGTTTCTTCCAGTCTCGGATTCTCCTAGGGTCATGTTCGGAATATCTCACAGCTTTTTCTCCCAAGTTTTCCTCTGCATACTTTAAAACTTGTTTTGTTGTTGAAAAGTCCACCATTTTCTGCTGTCACTAAATGAGACCCGTGTTACATCCAATGTAGCTGCTGTCATCTGTTGGCACCTGTATGTTACTATACACTACACTCGGCTGAGTAACACATACAGCCACATTAAATAAAAAAAACAGTAGGACAATACTTTACATGGGTACCGTAATCCAGAAAAACAAAGTCTGGAAAAAAGCTTTAAATATATTGTTGAGTCTGTTAAATTAAATTGGTAGAAATGTACATTACGATAAACTTGAATGCACATTATATGAAAGGCAACAAATAGACTATCTAATAACAATCACAACATACCATTCTGTATGTATGCATCCTTTGTGAAAAAAAAATGATGAGCTACTAACTATTGACATGAAAGAACCCATATCTGTATGCACTTTGAATATAGAGAAGTAGCTAATAAGGTTGCAAACTGTAAACATTCTGTTTATCTGTAACTGATGTGTCTTAAGGCCAATGTGTGAATGAAACAAAGTAGTTTGTATGAAATATTGTCTAAAGGCGAAAGAGTTTGCAGCCATTCTAAATACACAATCAAGGGCGGGGCTCAAAGGTTTGAGTCTGAGTCAAGACTGAGGCCAGGACTGGAAAAAAGTCTTATGCATTACAGTATCAAGACAATCATTTTGAGTTATTTGTTGATATAAAAGCCAAAACAGTGTCACCCAGGATTTGTAAGTATAGCCATTCCCCTTGATGTCATATAATCTAAAGAATAATAGTAGTGTTAGAACTGATACAAACACTAATCCATTACCATTACCACTGCTACGGTAGGTACTAGTACTGAGCATTTGACCAACTAAATATAGCAATAGACAACATAGCTTCACTCCAGATATAGTGTAGAAAAGAAGTGACCAGTATTACAGCGTGTACCCCTATGGTTGGTTTACCTTCCATGGCTAACAGGAAGCTTACCCCCAATTTCCACTGGACAGTGGAACGACTGTTGATCCGCTCCGCTGCGTGTCGGCTCCGTGCACCCACCAGGTCCGGATTTGTTGCGGAACGGCTGCGGCCATGAGTGACAGAAAATTAACCAGATGTTTTGTTTAGTTTCTGTGCTCAACTTCCTGTCCTGTATCTGCCATGTGCTGCCAAGTTCTCTGGCAAAAATAGAAGCTCTGCGTATCTGCTTTGGAGGGGTGCGGATCGCCGAAGCAGAGTCAGGACCCAGACGTTCCGCAGTCCGTGGAAATACACACATTGACTTTAATGGAAATCTAGTGACTGCTGCCGTTCCGGAGCAGATCCGCAGCTTTTATGCATCCTGTGGAAATTAGGGATTCTTTTGCCGAGGGCAACATGGAGGAGGATCAGGACAGAAACAATTGCCTGATGAACATGGACCATTGGTTTGGCTTGTTCACCTAATGTGGCCTGGTTTTTTGTCACAGACTGTGTTTCTGAATGCTACTTTGAGCCAGTTCAATAGGGCCTACTCTCCATAGGTTAGCTGGGCCACTGCTAGGCTAGTGTTTCCTTTCCAAGGTGTTTTTGTACTTTTTGTTTCATGTTTCTGTTGATGAAAAATGCATTTAATATTAATTTAGTTTGGAACCAAGTGCTGTTGCAACCAGGTATTTATGGGCTAGTGTTCCATTTTTGCCACCCCATATCCAATCTTGATCATAGACATACTTTGATTGTTAGCCTTCAGCTATGTTTCCTCCCATCCTCTTGCTTGTCATTTTTCACCGTCTCGTATGTTCTTATTCTGTGTTTTATGTGTTTTGTATGTTAAGGGACTTAACTTTGGATGCACTATTGTTAGGATTTAACAAAATGAAAGGCAGTAGCAATATCTACATGTACTTTCATTTAGAACGCAGCTTGAAAATGGGTGATCTTTCACTTTTAGTTTGGAATTGTGCCAGACTGAATGCTCCTCATAAACGTACCAGCACTCTGGGCTTACTAAGAAAGAGAAATGTTGACATTGCATTATTACAGGAGACACATTTGCTGCAGGTGGATAGCCAATAGATTCTATCATGCAATTGCATCCTCCGCAGTGAGCGCAAAAATGGCGTGACCATTGTCAAATGGAATCTCCCACTTAAAATGTTGTCCTTTTCCTCCTTAACTTTTCTACTGAAAAGGGTGAATTCTCAAGTGTTCTAGCTTTCAGCCTATGAGCCTGCTTAACGCTGACTGAATCTTTGCAAAACTCCTAGCCCGTCGTTTGGAGTCTCATATGGAAAAATTAGTGAACTGGGGATAATAGTGCACTCTTCAGCTCAGAAGCAATCATGGTGTCACACTTTATTGCACACACAAAAAGTGACATGAGTACGTTATTATACAACTTAGTTTACACTAAAATTCATTTTGCACCCTAGGCTGTTCCGTTCAGGAAATGTACACACAGGTTGAACATATCAGTTACACATAAGACAGCTGTACACGTACAAAGAAACCCCACATCAAACAAGAACACATCAAACAGCCATGAAAAGTACATACCACACACCGATTTGAGTTAAGAGACAGGATAGCCTGGTGAGTTTAAATTGAGGGACTCTGAATTGCCTATTGCAGTGGGTATCCTCTGTTTTAAACATGCAACAGGTTAGTCAAATTTTGATTTTATTATTCAGTTAATTTTTTTTTTTTACTTTAATCTTTATTTGGTTTTGTGCATACAACCAAACATTTTGTTCAATCAAGAGTCTTACAACATAGGTATAAAAGAATAAGAAATCAGTAAAGAAATTATTAACAGTCATAAACTATTTCCAATGCCACAAATCATACATTTCTTCCATTTATGAATGGAAACATTCTCTTTACCTTAGCTGGTAAGTCATTTTTCTATATAGAAATTTCTTCTATCATTTCTAACCATTGTTTTAATAGTCAGGCGTTCAATGTTAAGCCAGTTACTTGTAATTGCTTTTTTAATTGCGATCAATAATATCTTTCTAATATTGATTATATAGTTAAGTTGTAAGTTTCACAGGCCGGACTGCACACCATGACACTGATCACTGATTTCAGGAAAAAAAACTAATCTGGCTACTGGCTAATTAGTAATGTTACCATAAATGACAAAGCTGTAGCAGAAATGGCCGTCATTCATTAGCATTATATTAACGTAGTTCCACAGGGATTTGTGTTTTTATTTTTCTAATCTGTACAGAATTACTTGTTTGCTAACTTTTGCTATGGTCCTAAGGGTGTGACTGTTGATGGTAATTGTTGATTTTGACTGTTTAGCCAAAGCTATGCAAGCGGCAGCTGTCACTTCATCCAGATATCTTGGGCTTTAGCCGTCTAAAGCCAGAGAAATTAAACAAGCTTGTTTTTTTGTTTATGATTAATGCTTTCTTTCTCATTTATGGGAATAAATGTTGTTTTGTTCAATTTTTGTTCATTTAAGCAAAAAATAATAATAAATGTTTATGATAATAAAGAGGCATGGTTTACTTATTAGGCAGTGATCCTGTTGTGTATTGTTTCACTAAAAATGTTAATCACAATTATTTCAGAGACAATTAATTGTCTAGTAATAAAATTTTGAATTGTTACAAGCCTAATTATATCCAAGTGATAGACAAAGACACAGGTAAACAGCTGACATTTCTGTGTGAAAGAGCACTGATTAATGGAAAATAAGAGGCTCTGTGTAGTGATGGGCTGGGCTTCTGAGGTCCTATCCCGGAGGTCTGCGCTTGCCACCAAGTGCACACTGGGACGGTTCAGACTGCAGTCAGGGTGGTTTGCAGGGTTTCAATTAGTGAAGCAGCAGGGAGGGCCTGTAACTTAACATGATACTGTTTGACCATCAAACACTTCTGATCTCGTGCTGCTCACATTGAACCTTGCTCCCCTCTTTACTTTTTTCCCATTATTGTATTAACTCCATAATGTAGTTAGTGACAAGGCAGAGATTCACACATTACATCGTTTTGTATTGTATTGTTTTGGTTGTAATAGATTCCAAAATGTGTCTAAACTGTGGAAAAAGGCAAGAGCGTTGTCTGTACGTCAATACATCTAGAGGATGGTAATGTCTTTGATAAGATCTAAGCTTCCCTCGACAGCACTGAGAAGCTGGTGAAGGAAAAGCAGTTGGAGGTTATGTTTTTTATGTGAAATTCCCCTTAAATGCAGTCCTTACCACTGCTAACTCAACTGTTGACATGTGGACATAGACATAAAACATGTGGAGGACTACAGAAGCACATGTGCCTGACATGACATGACACATGATGTCACCAGACATTTCTTTGTACATGCTAATGAGAAGCTTCACCTGGAGGGCAGCTATTACCGGATTCTCACCCATAAAATGCATGATGAAGCTGAAGGTACTGATACCTGGAATTAACCCTTTGGAGTTGAGAGCTCTGCCAGCATAGCTCAACAGGACAAAAATACATTTGTCATGTATTTAGATTCATAGCTTCATGTGTCAACATGTTTTTAACGAAAATATTGACAAAATCCTTAATGCTATTTTTTAAAAACATAGGGAGAGCGCAAACCCGGCCTCCCGTATTTGCATCTCTGTTCACATGCCCATTGGTTTTTGTATTGCAGGAGGATCTAATCACACTGGACAATGCCCATGGAAAGCAGACATAATGCCATGCAGCTATTAGCATAATTCATTTGGATACAAGCTTTGCATTTTGGAAGATGGATGACATTCTGGACACAAGTGGGCAGATGACAACTAATGTTATACTGCCAATACTTTATCAATACCAACCGGTCCAATAGGCATAAACATGTAGAAGGCGATATTTCAATCTGCTCCATCTGCATGCAGTCTCTCATCCACTGCCTCTGTTTTATACAACTACAGCACGCTACTGTGCAAATAACACATTGTTACAAACAAGCTAAAAATTAAAGCTGTCGGTTTGTCTGTTTATCTTAGTTTGCTCTAGTCTTGAAATTCAAACAAATTCTTGTAAGCTTGTCAAACAAACCTCTCTACCAGCAGTAACTCTACATGGCTAATTAATATGCACATCATTTATGTCATCGGACTTTAAGGACAATGTGTGCTTCTTCATTCTTTTTTAAACTTAAATCAGTATTTTGAAGAATGTGATTTATTTTATCCACATACAGCTCAGGGATATGTCCAGCCAAAATGTTTCCCACTGAACAGTATAGTGACATTACAAAGAGCCATTACCACTCCCATTGCCAACTCCTGCTCACAAAAAATAACAGGCATACATTTTTTAGATTCCAAATTAATTTTATCAAACAATAGAGCAGATGTAATTGTTTCTGCTTGTTACATACCTAAAACGTCACACAATCACCTTAAGTGTCCAAAACAGTTCATCACAAAGGGAATTGTTTTACTAATAATTTTTACTGACTGCTAAACGAGTCAATCAGATTAATGAAGTCCGAAGAAAGAGTATATCTTGATGGAATGTTTTCACTCTTTGAGTGACAGCTAGACGGTAAGCGTACCTGACTCATTTCCGTTTCCTGTGCTTGTGTGTTGGTAGTGTGTTGCTGCTCTCTAAACTACTAGTTCAATTTGTTAGTTTTGCTATTACAGCGGCAAACTGCCCGCTAAACACTTATTCTTATAGTAGTTCTGTGCCTAAGCACTCATAGTTCTTTACATGTTCAGTGACTTTCATTAAATAAACAGTTTTCGAAAGCTTGGTAGCTAACGCCAAGCGACTTTAGCTTAGCTGTTTGCCATATCTGGTTAAGTGACTGGAACTTGAGAAAAGGTTGTGCATTAAACTACATTTGCTTCGCTTAGAGGCATAGGCAACGGGGCATAGGCATAAGCATTTGTTTTACGTCTTTCAGTTACTTTCGTTAAATAACAGTTGTTTTGAACGCTTGGTAGCTAACGCTACCATACTTTAGCTTAGCTGATAGCGACTTTAGCTTAGCAGTTAGCCATGTCGTCTCCCTCTCCTGCTTTGTCTTGTCCGATGTGTGAGATGTTTAGTTACTCCTCTGCATCCTTTAACGGCAATGGTATGTGTAACAAGTGTAGTTTATTTATAGACATGGAGGCGAGGCTTAGTGAGTTAGAAGTCCGTTTCCGCACCATGATAGATCAGTCGTTAGTTATTGTAGCTAACCTCCCCACGGTAGTCGGCGCGTGCCGGCCTGAGCCTGAGTTAGCCTCTGGTAGCCGTCCACCGGCAACTTCTGAGCAGCCAGGACATAGTAACTGGGTGACTGTGCGAGAACGAGGAAGACTTAGCCGTAAGCTTTCAAAGGCCACGGACCGCCACCAGCCTGTTAGCGTTTCTAACAGATTTTCCCCACTCAGCAACACACCCGCTGAGAAACCAACTCTGGTTATCGGCAGCTCCATTTTGACAAACGTGAAGTTAGCGAAGCCGGCAGCCATAGTTAAGTGCATCCCGGGGGCCAGAGCGGGCGACGTTGAGTCTTATTTGAAACTGCTGGCTAAGGATAAACGTAAATACAGCAAGATTGTTATTCACGTTGGCCAAACGGAGGTCACCAAGATCAATGTTGAATCAGTGTGTACATACGCAAAGTCAATGTCGGACACCGTAGTTTTCTCTGGACCTCTGCCAAATCTGACCAACGATGACACGTACAGCCGCATGTCGTCATTTCGCCGCTGGCTGTCGAGGTGGTGTCCAGCTAATGATGTGGGCTTTGTGGATCACTGGCAGTCTTTCTGGGGAAGACCTGGTCTGATTCGGAGAGACGGCATTCATCCCACTTGGGATGGAGCAGCTCTTATTTCCAGAAATCTGGACAAGTTTATTAGTGGACCTAATCCCTGACAATCCAGAGCTGGGACCAGGAGGCAGAGTCGCAGTCTAACACACTTCTCTGCTCCTTTATTCCAGGAGTTACCTAGTAAAAACCCCATAGTGACGGTGTCTGCCCACCGACCATTAAAATTATTTAAATCAAAGGTAAATAGAGGAGCTGTGCGTGAAAACCTCATAACAATTAAAACCACAAGTGCAATAGTGCAAAACAATAGGAGAATTAAATGTGGACTCCTAAACATCAGATCTCTCTCTTCTAAAGGTGTACTAGTAAATGAATTAATATCAGATTCTAATATTGATCTATTTTGTCTTACTGAAACCTGGCTGGGTGATGGAGAATATGTTAGTCTAAATGAAGCCACCCCCCCCAGTCATATTAATACTCACATTCCTCGAGGCACAGGCCGAGGAGGTGGAGTTGCAGCTATCTTCGATTCTAGTCTACTAATCAGCTCTAAACCTAAACTGAATTATAACTCATTTGAAAGTCTTGTCCTTAGTCTTTCACACCCAAGTTGGAAATCACTGCAGCCAGTTCTATTTGTTATAGTGTACCGAGCACCTGGTCCATACTCTGAATTCTTATCTGAATTTGCAGAGTTTTTGTCAAATTTAGTGCTAAAAACGGACAAAGTTGTTATTGTAGGGGATTTTAATATTCATGTGGACGATGAGAATGATAGCCTTAGTACTGCGTTTATCTCTCTTTTAGATTCTATTGGTTTCTGTCAAAGTGTTCATAAACCGACTCACCGTTTTAACCACACCCTCGATCTTGTTCTGGTATATGGTGTTGAAATTGAACATTTAATGGTGTTCCCACAGAATCCCTTTCTATCTGACCACTGTTTGATAACTTTTGAGTTCATACTGCTGAACTACACGCCAGTAGGCAAAACCTTCTATACAAGATGTCTATCTGATAGTGCTGTAGCTAAATTTAAGGATGTGATTCCATTAGCATTTAATTCATTTTTTTTCAATTCACAAAATCATCTGCGTGTCTGAAAATACCCTCAGACTCCAGAGGTTTAAAGCTTGCACTGTGACTCCAGGGTTGGTATTGTCAGAAGATCCGTCCACCACTTTGGTCCAGATTAATATATCTTGAACACCATTGAATAAATTGATGATTTCTTTCACAAACGTTCATGGAGCAGGAAGCCTACTGACTTTGGCTATCCCCAGACTTTTCACTGAGCGCCATCATCAGGTGGACAATGGCGACTTTGAATGAAATATCTCAACTACAGGATAAAATCACACTCATGTTCTCCTCAGGATGAATTATAATAACTATGGTGATCCTCTGACTTTTCATCTGGCACCATCATCAGGTGGACATTTTAATTTATCCAATATTTCTCAGCTGTACTTTATTAGAGTCCCAGTGCAGACAGTGGCGAAGGCCCTATTGAAACTGAAGGAATTATTATTACAGCAAATTAATCGCCTTTTTGATGGGCTTAACATAACATAACAAAAACTCACCAAATTTGCCGGTGGCCTCCAGTCTGGTGAAAGTGTACGTATTTAAAGGATTTTGGGAATAGGCGCACAAAAATGGCTTGATAGCACCCCCTACAAAGTTAAAGTAATTGAGCCCCTGCAGTACGTTAAACGTAGACTCAAGAAACTTATGCTACACATATGTAGCATGTCAAGATGTACAAAAAAGCTCATTGGAGCCATACCCTAAACCCAACAAGAAGTGCGCAATTTTGAATGGAAAGTTCAACATTTGTGCGATTTTGGCCATTTCCACATGGCGTACTTTAATAAACTCCTCCTGATCAACTTCAAATTTGGTCTGTACCATCTTAAGACCTTAAGATGAAAAATTAGCAAGCAAAACTTTTCGTCCAAAGGTGTGGGTGTGGCTGCCATTTTGAGCATTTATAGATGAACAAAGAAGTAACTTTAAAGTACATTGTCCAATTTGGCCAAAATGTCTCATGATTGATTAGAGTCCAAGCCTGAGCCTGAGCCAAGCCTGGTCATAACGCTGACAACAGCAAATCAGCCAAATATCATCTGATTTACACCCCCTATACTTTAACCATGCCCACTTACATAATATTTGAACTGTTTAAGGTAGAGTCTTGTGTGAGGAGTCATTGAACTCAACAGAGAGTTCCTTCTTTGTGGGTGATGGTTTGGCCCGCCCACATGTGCTTAAGCTACGTCCCCTTTCATAACATTTGTACCGTTTAAGGTAGACCCTTGTGTGAGGTATCATTAAACTCAGCAGGGAGTTCCTTTTTCATTGGTCATGGTTTGGCCCACCCCCTATGCTTTAACCACACCCCTTTCAAAGCTAATGAACTGTATTACGTCGAGTCTTGTGTGTTATATCATTTCATTGATGACGATTTGCAGGTGTCTGAGTGCCGTGCAAATGAACGGCGGCAAGGAGCGTTGTCTGCCAGTAATCCCGACGTGCAAGGAGGTGCGAGGGCCCGTCCAACGCTGCTTGCAGCTTTAATTTCCTTAGAATTTGGAATAGACATTGTTTCCCACAGAATGACTGTGATAACCTGACATTTCTTTTAGCACCACAATCGTGTCAAAATTTCCAATTGTTCAATACAACACAATTCCCATCAGCCTCAGTTTTACTTTGTATTTAGTGTAAATAACAAATGTTAGGCAGAAATTATACCTGCTACACAGAACGGCAGAAAACGCTGTAATACCAGCCGTTGCTATCCAACCCAGCCTCAACCTCCCTACCCAGGGCTGTGAATTCCCATCTACCGGTACCTGTAACGGATGTTGACTGTAAGTCCAAACACCACCCCTCGCCACTTCGGCCGCAGCCAGCTATCTGTAATGACTGCTGTAATGATGATGTAATAATTGTCTGATAAATTCAATTGTGAGGTTTATGGAAATTCATAACGGCATTACATACTGTTTCTCAGGGTCTACGGTTTATTGAGCACCATCTGTCTGCTCACATAGTCCTTGTCCATGTAGGTGTTAATATTAAACTGATATTAATATGAAATTAAAATTAACATTAAACTAAAAAGTCTATTACAATTTTTTTATTGCTAAACTGAAGTCCCGTAATCACACAAATCAATATTTTCTTTAATTAAAAGAGTGACATTTTGTTTTTATTTTTTAAAAACTGGAATGTTGTAAAAAAAAAGTTTTTAGGTAAACAAGAAGGAATGAAAATCAGAAAATCAGAACTTCAACAGATATACAGTATATATTTTTATTTTGTCTGTAGTAATTTACGTAATTACCAAACGAAAAGTTAAAAACTAAAGATACATAACAGCAGAGCTGTAGTCTTCAAGTCCAGTCTAAGATTCAAGTCAGGACCGTTTTTCTATGGTCTCAGCGACAGTGGCAAGGAAAAACTCCCTTTTAGGAAGAAACCTCGTAAAGACCCAGGCTCTTGGTAGGCGGTTAGAATGAAGAGTGGCATTAACAGTCACAAAAAATAGTTTGTAGTAGTTCTTTGTAGTAGTTCATAGCATGGCAGGGCACTGTGCGGCATTACAAGGCACAGCAGGACGTAGCAGGGCACAGCAGAGCGTAGCAGGATGTAACAATGTCAACATAAGACCTGTGGCGTTAGTGCTCCTTTTGAACCATTATTTTATTGAATGAAATATTAAGCTTTGCTACGAGATGGGTGGGTTTTTGTTACGTTACACACAAAACTAACTGGCTTTAGTTAGCCTGTACATATGCTAGCGGACATTAGCTAACATTGCAGAGCCAGCCAGCAACTTTGACAGTAGAGTTTCGGCGAGCTAACCACTACAGTATTGTTGCCCACAATCAACCTGCAGTGATGTTTAAAATGGAGACACACACATTGTGCCTTTTAAAGTATACAACGGTGTGCAAATTATTGTACTGTTGAGTATACTGTGAAAAATGGTTCTTATGACATTCTCAGCTAATCATAACCTGCAAAAAAAAAATGAGTGCAATCTGTGTGTGTGTGTATTTGCGCGCGCGTGTGTGTGACCCAACCTGCTCCTTCCATAAACACCATCCTGATGGATTCATTTTAAAATTTTGCACTTTGTCTCAAATAAAAAGAACATATATTAAATAATAATAACGTATACATTCTTAGTCCCACAAGGGGAAATTACAATTTACACTCTGTTGTTATTACACGCATTGCACACAGGCCTGAATTATACCCACATGCTCAGTAACTATACATGCACTAATGGAGATATGTGATTGAGTGATGGGGGGTTTGGGTCAGTGACTATAGTGATTTTATTTTTTGTTATATGAAATAGAAAATGAATATCAAAGCATATTTTAAATTTCTTTTACTACCTTTTGACCATGAAAAGGAAAAAAACACCTATTTCATTTTCAAATTTTGTATTATACAACAAACATCAAACAACCACTAATTTTTTTGTTTTTTAACCATTTATGCAAGGAAATTCGAATTATCAAAAGAAACACTGACCAAATCGTGACAGAATAACATTTCCAAATAAATCATTATCACCCAGTATTTGAATCTCCCGCAATTTTATTGCAGTATTGAAAACAACCGTGACAAGAATAGCATTTTCATTGAAGATGCAACTGTAGACACCTGCTTAGGCTTGCAGCTGAAATTGCACTCAGCAGTGTTTGAAATGCAATAGGTTGAAATCCATTCTGTTTTGTATGTGTGGTCAACAGTTTTGACAGCAGTGTGTTAACATTGGAACAAAACGCTGTAAATTCATGGTATTGTGCAGGTTGTGGTTAAAGCCATGGACAAGTGTGTAGACTTTTTAAAGCTGTGTTTAATCAATGCAAAACAAGAAAACTAACTATAGTTGGGTCCATATGAACTGCTGCTGTGCAGACTGTGGTAAGAGTTTTGCACATGTTGCTCCAGTTGTGCCCACTGTCTTTTAGCAATTTTTTGATTTTGAATCATCATTTTCAAACATTTTGGACAAATCTTGTGTCTTGTCTGGGCCCATTCCCACACTGTGGAAGTGTTGTGAAAAATTCTGCCACTTCTTCAGCCTGCAAAGCTGCTTGATGAACCTCTGCGCTGCTACCGCTGTAGGACAAGAACAGACTAGTACAAAAAAGACGTAATTCATCCAAACAGAAAAGGCACTAGGCCAATTTCACTTACTGCTTGCTCATAGCAAGACTCGACTGATGCAAAAACCAGCTGGACCCTCCTAAATTCACCTGTTTAACCCTGACATTTTAGATGTAGATATTTGTAATAAACTGTACCTCTTGCAATAGCAGGGTTCCTGCTGGAAATGCTTGTAACTGTTACAAAAATGCAATATAGGACAAAGGGAAAAAAGGAAAAAGCTAACATTAGGTGGAATATTCCTTTAGTGTTAGTGTTGCTGGAGCCTTACCTCAGCCCACATGATTCTGTGCTTAGATGTGTGTGTGCTTTAGTGGGTGTGGTCGCTTGTTTGAAGTTTTTTGCTTGTTGTGTCTGTGTGTTGTGAGCCAGTCTGACAGACAGACAGGGAAGGACGCACAGACTGCAGCAGGCCAAACAACAGGTGTTTCTTTTGAACCTAACCCGCCGCCATACGAAAGCCCTCTATACCTTTAGCCCTGTTGATTCTTGTTTTCACAAGCAAAAGAAAAGACTTCTCCTCCTTCTTGTCGCTGAGTGTCTTTCATCTGAGGGAGGGACAGACAACCCCTCTCTCTCTCTCTCTGTGCCTTTATGTCTCTCTACTGGCTCCCTTCATTGATGCTCTCATTTCTTTACTTCTTCTACTTCTTTACTAAATATCAGCCAATCACTGCTATCTCTGCTGTGATACACTGTGATGCAGTTCAAGCCTGCCCACAGGGGATCAGTATTTATTTAATTACATTTGTATACAATGGTGGAGGAAGGACTCAGATCTTTTACTCAAGTAATGCCAAAGTGTAGAAATACTTTATAAGGACTCTATAGAATATCTATCTCTCTATCTCTCTATCTCTCTATCTCTCTATCTCTCTATCTCTCTCTCTCTCTCTCTCTCTCTCCCTCCATCTCCCAGGGAGATATTAATAATAAGATAATCAATAAGATATCAACATTTAACATTTGGACATTTAATTGGCCAAACAACATTAACATATATATATATATATATATATATATATATATATATATAAAAACAGTATATACGCCGCCACATTACGTTTTGATTGGATGGTGAGCGTGAAACGCCGAAATGGATGCCAATAAGATTCTGAATGGAAAGATTACTTTTTAAAGTTGCCAAATGTTTTATTGATAAGACCTAAGTGATCTGTGTGTTTTGTTGTTGTGAACTGAGCTATCATTACAGCGCGTCCAGTCTCAAATACCACTTGAAATACACAGCTGATGCAAATTCTCCGCCCCCATCGTTTTTTCACCCTTTTATTGATGGACAGTCTTACATTGTGTGAGAGATTATTTGCTATGTGTGAATGACTGCTTTGAGAACATTGTGTGAAATTGAACACTACAGTAGGCTATATGCCAATGTTGTTTTCAATAAAAAACATTTGCACAAAGCAAGCCTATCCACTTTCTATGTTGATAAGATAACTAAAATGAGACAAAGTGGTAGAGCAGTTGCGTACCACTTGAAAGGTTGGCGGTTTGAGCCCTGTCCCTGCAGTCCAATGTCGTCTTTGGGCAAGACACCGATGCTGCACATCAGAGTGTACTGTTGAAGTGGGAATGTTTATCTGATGAGCAGGTGTCACCGGCAGCTTTGGCCATATTGTATGAATGTGTGTCAATGGTGAATGGTTCCTGGACTATGTCTTAACGACTTTGAGTAATCGTTAAGACTAGAAAAGCACAATATAAATACAGTACAGAAAACACAGCAGTGGGTAAATTCTGTAATGTAACGCTGACTGAGACAGCTTTGACCATCTCACATTTTAACCAAGATCAAATTCGAGGAGTGTCTATGGTTAACATTTTCCACACTGGTCTGGTCTTGGTCTTGACTTGGTCTCAACCCCTCAAAGACATTAGCTGCATGTTGTTTAAATTGTCTCCTTGAGTCCTCCACTTGCCTCTCTTTCTCGGCATGGGAGAGACGCGAGGAACTCAAGGGAGGAGAGAGGCAACGAGCAAATGTGTTTTAGAGGGATGAGATGTTCACCCGGATCAGTCGTCCACCATAGTCTAATAACCACGGTGTCTGTCCCCCGACTCGGATAAATCAAAGTTAAACAAAAGAGGCGCTATACAACCTAATTGGAATTAAAACAACAACTGCAATGATAAAACAGAATAGGAAGATTAGTTAAGATGTCATGATAATATTCAAATTCCTAGAGGCTCAGGCCGAGGAGGAGGAGTTGCAGCCATCTATGATTCAAACCTGTTAATTAATCCTAAACCTAAACTATGCCCCTACGTCACTAACCTCTTCAACTCCTTACTGTCCCTTGGAACTGTCCCCTATGGCCTTCAAAACTGCTGCCGTCACCCCAATCCTTAAAAAACCTGGTCTGGATCCTTCCTCCCTTAACAACTACCGGCCAATATCCAACCTCCCCTTTCTGTCTAAAACCCTAGAACGTATAGTTGCTTCACAACTACAAACCCATCTTCATGCCAATAACCAATTTTAACCTCTCCAATCTGGTCTTCACCCCCTCCACAACACAGAAACCTCCTCAAAGTCCTCAACGACCTCCTCACCTCTGCTCACACCAGTTCCCTCAATATCCTTATCCTCCTTGACCTGAGTGCAGCCTTTGATACCATGAGCCATAACATCCTGCTCACCAGACTCAAAGACCTTGGTATCGAAGGTACTGCACTCAGCTTGCTCCGCTTCTACCTCTCCAACAGATCCCACTTCATCTCTCTCCTTAACCACACCTCTGCCACAGCCACTGTCACTCAAGGTGTTCCCCAACCGTACTCGGCCCCCTCCTCTTCATCATCTACATCCTCCCCCTCGGTCAGATACTCCACTTCAACCTGGACTTCCACTGCTACGCCGACGACACCCAGATCTACCTCAGCACCAAATCCCCCCCACAATCCTACCCTTCCCACATCAACTCCTGTTATTAAAACCTGCTATTAAAACCTGGAAGCAACACAACTTCCTCAAACTCAACAGCGATATAACAGAATTTCTCCTCATAGGTTCCAAATCGACACTCAGCAAAATCAATAACCCCACTCTCACCATTGACGACACCATTGTCTCCCCAGGCCCGCAACCTTGGCATGATCTTTGACTTCACCCACTCCCTTGAGCCATACATCCGTCATGTCATTAAAACAAACTTCTTTCACCTCCGCAACATTGCCAAAATCAGACCCTCTCTCACAGCCCCCGCTGCTGAAAGACTCATTCACACCTTCATCTCCTCCCAACTGGACTACTGCAACTCACTTTTCTTTGGCATCAGCTCTACCCACATCAACCGACTCCATCTGGTCCAGAACGCAGCAGCATCACCCGCTCCAAATCCTGGCTTCACATCATTCCAGTCCTAAAACTCCACTGGCTCCCCATCTCCTACTGGATCACCTACAAAATCTTGGTCCTCACCTCTGCCTATCCATAAGCGCACATTAAATTATAACTCGTTTGAAAGCCTTGTTCTTCATCTTCAACATCCAAAACGGAAAACATTACAGCCAATTATATTTGTTGTTATTTACCTAGCTCCAAGTCCGTATTCTGAATTTTTATCTGAATTTTTATCTGAATTTTTATCTGAATTTTTATCTGAATTTTTATCTGAATTTTTATCTGAATTTTTATCATGTGTAGTCCTTAAATCAGACAAAGTACTTATTGTAGGTGATTTTGATATACATGTGGACGTTGACAGCAATAGCCTTATTATTGCTTTCAACTCATAATTAGATTCAATTGGGTTCAGTCAAAGTGTGCATAAAACCACTCACTGTTTTAACCACACCCTCAACCTTGTGCTGACATATAGCATCAAAATTGAAGATTTAATATTTCCGCAGAATCCGTAATTATCAGACCATTTTTTAATAACTTTTGAATTCTTACTACCTTATTATACTAAATTAGATAAAAGCTTCTACATTAGATCTGTCCTGGCTGTTGTTGTCAGTGAAACTGATGCTGCCACCAGCAACTTTAAATTCATGAATTACTTATTATGAGGCATTCTGTTTTTGAAGATGTCAATTTGAGTGGCTAGGTGGAGGATGTGGTGGAGCACAACCGGGGGTCTGGCTGTCAGGAAGCAGAGGATCCAGTTCCAGAGGGTGGTGTTGAGCCCTAGGTCTCTGAGCTGGATGAGGAGCTTGAAAGGGCCCGGTGGTGTTGAATGCTAAACTATAGTCTACGAACAGCATTCTCGCAAAGCTTCTGTGCCACCTAGCTCCAGAAAGTGCTGCTGTTCTTCAGGCCACACACATTTTACAGTCCAGTCAGTGTGTTCCCACTGGAGCTGCCTGCTGTGGGCTTTTGAAGGTCTCCACGCTTTATTGCCTTTCTCTGGGTGGGATTCTAGACGGACAGCAGCAGAACATACTGAAGTAAGATAGGCTTTAACACATGTAGTACCAAACTCTCTTGTAAAGTTTCTCTTTCCTACAAGATGAATTCATCAACATTTATTAACCTGCATTTGGGATTTTTTTTAGAAAGAATAATCATCACTTCACATAGTACTTTCTTAAAGTGTATGAACAGGCAGAAGTTTTTTCATTTTGCAGTTTACATTGATCCTGTTATCCTAACTTCACCTTTAAATGAATGAATTTGAGAGGTGTTCATATTTCTAAAGCTGTTATGATCAATATTTTATATTATAATGGATCAAATGATGGTGTGTGTGTGGTCAACTGTTGCTACTCTCTGTGTCTTGCTGCCTGACTTGCAGATTTTATTTTCTCTACAAGAACATTACAGAACAATCACATGTTTATTAAACTAACATCTATCTTCCACTCCAAGCAGAACTTTAATTAAATTCCATGCCTTCTCTTTTTTGGCGTTGTCATGACAAAAAGAATCTGTGATGTTGTAGTATTAGATGAATCTCTCGTTGTCCATGGTGTGGTATACAGGAGACATGAACTGATTGGATGCTCTCGACGCGTATTGTTACGCACGCTTCTGGGATGAGCCGTGGCGCCAAATACTGCTTACATACTGCTGAATGGATGAATTGTGGTTTCATTAGTTCATCACAAACTGTCTTTGCTGTTGTAACTTGGTTCAGGAAGCTTTTTTTGACAGCTTCATGCAGGGGGAACAAGAGGAGAAAGTGGCCCTCAGTCTCTATTTGTGCTAAAGAACAGTGTTTACAGCTTTCCAATGCTTATAAAAACAACCCGTTCCATCTCCAGTTTATGGTCGCAGTCAGTTTTTTTTAATGCTGATACATTTTTCTAAAGAGTATTCTCTTTTCAATAAACAGTCTAATTTGGTGTTTTAATATTTTTTTTATTTGGAAATATTCAATGTATCTGTTTCTAGACGTGTTTTGGAGAGATGATTGAGTTCTTGGTTTTTGAGTTGGTAGGTTTTCTGGATGATTACTTAGAGCGGTGGTCTTCACAATTTTATATGAGCCACAATGATAGGGCAAAGTCAATAGGAGGGGCACTTTTACTGCAAAGTGTCAAAAGTTACATCCAGTGATAAATAGCATGTCTGCTTATCAATCTGTCATCCCTAAACATACATTATGCAATTTTTTTCTACATTAGCCCATCATGTATCTAACAATCCAAGAGCACATTTGGCGTTAGGAGCCCAAACTGGCAACTCCGCAGTGTTATGGACGAAAGGGCAGAGCAAGTTCTTTTTTTTTTTTTTTTTTTTAAATATAAATTATTTGTAATAGAGCAGACTTATGGTATTGTTATAGCCCTGCTTGTTTTAAATGTTTTTGTGAAATATTGTTACTGCCTGATCATGCAAGCCAAGAATTAAAGCTTGGCGAGACGCGCAATGAGTAACACTGGAAAGCTCATTGTGGGACTGGCTCTAGTGGCTGTAATTCTGCACCAAGGCTGACTTTTGGGAAAGAGACTTCAGATACAGTATAAGGGGGTCACTAAGGTCTATATAAAAGAGACTTCAGATACAGTATAAGGGGGTCACTAAGGTCTATATAAAAGAGACTTCAGATACAGTATTAGGGGACCACTAAGGCCAATATAAAAGCATACAAAGAGCAACATGTCATGGGACCTTTAAATGTTAGGTTTAAATATGTAGATTATTTTAGAAGAAATCTACAGATGCGGCCTAAAACAAATATCATCTAAATGTGTATTTTGGAAGTTCTTTTTTCCATTAGAGAAAAAAGAAATTGAAGCAAAATAGACCAAGATCTCTAAGTTGACCACAACATGTAAAAGTGTCCTGCCTTAAACAGTATCAAACAACATCATCATTTTGATTGTACGGATAGTTTTTTTTCATTATTGGTTTTTCATAAAAATTTGCAGCAATAGCCTTTTTCAGTTTAGTGTGAAGATTTAGTTGAGATTTTTCAAATAGATTTTCTGAAGTGTTATTTATTCCAATAACACAAAGATAATTGAAATTATTTATTGCCATTTGCAAAATGAACAAATTCTTAGTGAAACTATGTCCCTTTCCTTGGTGCAGTCACTTATTCTGAAACTAGTAGCATAGAAAACAGCGGAAGAGTGATTAACCTGATAAATATTTAAAAAAAACGAAAAGTTATTTTTCGTTTTGTTTAAATTTCAAATGAATAATTATTTATTAAATATTAGGACTTTTTTTTGTCCTTTGAGCCCCACCGCCAAAAATGTCTGTACACATCAATGCAGAAAGAGCAGCCAGTTTACAGTAAAACAGTAATCGTGGCAGTAATTATTACCAGGCCGAGGCTGAGAAATGTCCCACATACGCGGTCTGGACTGAAAGAAATCACTGACCTGGGGTCTCATTTATAAAACTGTGCGTAGGATCCTTGCACGCCAAAATAAATTTAGTAAGCAATGTCCCCTTTATAAATCACAGATTATCCACAAGTGTGCATACGTGAATCAGCGTCTTATCCCGCCCACTACACGCCCATTTTTAACCAGAGTCAATAGTCAATGCAAAGCACCTCATGAATACTGATCAGTGTGTTAATGATCCTGGCAGTTGTTCTTTCGTTACGCTGAATCATGACGACTGGTGGGGGAAAAGCAAAAAACTTTTCAGACGCTTGGAAATTGCTGCAAATAGAATTATAATTTCGGCCTGTTCTCGCACAGTGTAGGGAAACCTAAACCTAATGTCATGAGCTTCAGAAAATGGAGGTCTGTCATGTGCTTCAGAAAACTGAGGACCCAAATGCAGAGACCACAGGCAGGACTGAGCTTGAATATTTAAAAAAGTAAATTCCAAATTTGTCCAGCAAAAACAGCAGGTAAAAAATTGAGAAACAAAAACAAAACAGGAATCACAGGGATAACAGGAACCAATAAACTCTGGAAAAAAACAGGAAAACTGACCACGCAGATACTCCAAACAGAAATACAACAAACAATGATCCTACACAAGACAAGGGAAGCGCAACAACTAAATACACAGGGTAATGAGCCAATAAGGTAGGTTCAGGAACAGGTGAAACACATCTGGGTTGGGCAGACAATCACAGAGGCAGGAAAACACAAGGCAGGAGGTAAAACCACACAAGACTATACAGAAAAACAGACTATCAAAATAAAACAGGAAACAGAACGTACTAAAAACACAAGACAGGATGTATAACTAGACAAGGGAGGAAACATGGACTACAACAAAAAAACAGTAAACAGAACAAATACACAATCATAACAGGAAACAACAACAGAACCACAAAACCCACAGAACTTAAACTCAAACCCACGAAACCACAACACTTAATCTATAGACTACCTATATTAATAATACTGTCCAAATCGGTAGGCATTACGGCGCTTTGGGATAGTTGCGACCAGACCTATAAGATAGGACGAGCCTTAGTGATAAAGTTAAAGGTTATATATAATATTTATAAAAAACACTTAGCTGTCTACCATTTCCCTCCGGAAACAGTATATAGAGCATAGCTTTAAGGAACCTAAATCCGCATATTAGCGTATAATTGGTCATTGTTATGGTCCCTGAAGTCTCCTTATTCTTCCATGGGCGTAGTCTTCTTGCAGGGCCAGCAGTGCCATCATGCAGTATTATGCGAGGGGTCACTGCAGCATTTATATTTCTACAACAATTTGTTTTGGAAAGATGATTGAGTTCTTGGTTTTAGAGCTGGTAGGTTTTCATCTACTATCAAGTCAGTTTTCGTTCCTACCCTCACCTATGGTCATGAAGGCTGGGTCATGACCAAAAGAATGAGATCCAGGGTACAAGCGGCTGAAATGGGTTTCCTCAGGAGGGTGGCTGGCGTCTCCCTTAGAGATAAGGAGAGAAGCTCAGTCATCCAAGAGGAGCTCGGAGTAGAGCCGCTGCTCCTTCACATTGAAAGGAGCCAGTTGAGGTGGTTCGGGCATCTGGTGAGGATGCCTCCTGGACGCCTCCCTAGGGAGGAGTTCCAGGCACGTCCAGCTGGGAGGAGGCCTCGGGGAAGACCCAGGACTAGGTGGAGGGACATCCGGCTGGGAGGAGGCCTCAGGGAACAAGGATAAGCGGACGAAGATGGATGGATGCTCAGACCGAACACACACACACACACACACACACACACACACACACACACACACACATCACTACTTCTGAACAGGGTTAGTTAACAGTAGAAAGCTGCATGGAGGCCAGAGGAAATGTTACAGTGGTTACATCTTTTTTATTTCTGTTACTTATTTCATGTTCAAGCATTGTTTAAGCAGAGGCGGACAGAATTTAATGCATTGCATTAGAAAAGGGCCGAAAATGAACGTATGTACCCACCGTTCCCTGTTGCCGATTGGAGCTGGAGCCCATAAATAACCATGCCTTCTGCAGAGTCATCTGTCCCGGGAGTGAATGCCGATTGTAACCTTTTTAACTGCAGACAGAAGCCAGCGCTTAGTGGGTGTAACTAAGTTTCTGGCCAGTGGGAAAAAGTATTTAATGTCAGTTCTGGCAACAAGTGCTACATTTAAATCCTTTTTTGCAGTCAGTACTCTGACTGCATGAATGATCTAAAGTGAGCATACAAACCCAAAGATGTAAGAAGAAAATGTGATGTAACATATATTTTATTCACTGTTTCAAACTGCTAAAGTAGGTATAACAGAGAAAAACTGTGAGATGAGTTTATTTCATTATTCTGATAAAGCCATCGTGATTTCACATCAGAATCATCATCATTCTTATCTCTATATTTCAAATTAACTGACAGGGAGCTGGAGATAGCATCATGCTCGCCAATGTCTGTTTCTACAAAAGAACCAAGTGTTTGTGGAAACAAATCACTCCAGTCCTATAACCAATCATAGAAGACCGGCTTACAGTTGCATAAATGCCCTGACACACCAACCGGACGGCTAACCGTTGGCAGAAAAGATAGTTGGACTGACTCCCTCCCCGAGTTGGCTATAAACATGGCCTTGGAACACACCGAAGCGATCCCTGCTGGCAACGGCAGCTGATTGGACGAACGCTTCACGTGGGTCTGGTTTCTCCAAAAATTCAAAGCCAGACTGTCATGGTGGTTTGTTCAGAGTACAATCTCATATTTTACTAAAATTGTTCACAGAAACACGTTTCTGAAAGCATTTTAAGCGAAAAATATAGGCCATGCAGTTGCTGAATCTGTCTTCATTTCAGATCGACAAAGGACAGTTTAAAAGATTTTCGTCTAGTTAGAGTTTTAAATCGTTCAACTGAATATACTGCAACCATTGGTAAAGAAGTTTTGTTTGTCATCCTGTGGTTGGTGAAAAAGATAGACTTTTTATATGTCATATTATATGTGTCATATTATAAAATGGTATTCGGTTAAACGGTTTCTTTGTATAGAGAATATTATATAAGCAGTTGTTAGCTCAGTGTTTGTGTTCATGATGAAATGGGCTGCTCCATTCCTTTGATGAACATTGTCCATTTTCTTTATTGAAATATTGTATGTAACTGGTATTTGTAAGTACCAACTGATACCACTATTGTGGTGCTCTGATGAATGTTTGTTGGCCAACCTGTTAGCCTGACAAATTAAATGGTTAAAAGTTGGTAAACTGAGCAAAATCTTTAGAAAAGGCAGATATTTTAAAAATTCTGTAATTCTAGACACTACTGTGTCAGTGTTTTATTGTTATTATTTTGAATGAAATATCAAATAGTATCTACATAATGTATAAACAATAAATAGTGGGTTGTCCGTTGGCTGATCTGAGATCAGTACTTGATAATGTTATTGGTGTATTGTGAATAAGAACTTGTTCTTAATGTCAAAAATAAAGGTGAAATAAATCAATAAAAAACGTGTTTACCACATGTGTGTGTATGTGTGTGTGTGTGTGCGTGTGTGCGTTTGTGTGTTTGTGTGTGTGTGGCCCTGTAGCATTCAGTCAGAGGCTCTCTTGTTCTCCCCTAATTGATCAGCAGATGGCATTGACAAATGATGAATAGGTTGGACATGGTACACCCCTCTCACTCTAAACACACACACATGCGTGCACGCACACACACAACAGCGCCCATTTTGGTGTCATCACTCTTGTCCTACAAGACTCCTAACACCCCAGTGGCATGGGAGAGTGAGCGCATCAAACCACAGAAGAACAGCCCTCCTCGCTTCACTGAGACACAGAGGCTACACAAAGGCATGAGAGAGAGAGAGAGAGAGAGACAGCAAGGAAGAAGAGATTCCTTACATAGCTTCCCATTTGTATGCACGGCTGCCGTCAGAGAAATGAAGGTATCCCCAGATATCCCATCCCTCCTTGTCCTTTCATGTGGCATTCAAAGGCAGCTCTTTCCTCTTTGGGCCTATTGAGATGCCACCACCTGTAACTGGATGCAAAGTTTTCTTTCTTTTGTCCTCTCTCTCACACACACACACACACACACACACACACACTAAGACTGGGATAACGTGAGTAAATGGAAGAGGGAGTCACAGAGTGAAAAGGTCCACATCTGCCTGGGACTCACTACACTATGCAAGAAAGCCGAAGAGATCAATTAATTTCTACGGTCAAATCAAAGTGCAGTGATTGTCTTTAAGCATGTGGCTCACTGCAGCAACACTGTAGAAGAGACTTTAGGTATCATACGATAGCTTTAATAAATATTACATCATAATAATACAATTAAAAAACCACATACATTATATTAAAATTAAATTAAGGAAATCACTTTACTATGCAAATACAATTGATCAAAACTTCAGTCTTATTTTGTCAACAATTATCTGGGAACACAGAGACATCATCAGCATAAACAAGTCAGATGTAACAAAATCAGATGATCAGATAATTGGAAACAAGAGTTCAGTCAGACTAAACCCTTTGACTTGAAGGTAAAACCAAAAGTGAGCACACCTGAAATCGGAATGATGAACTGGATTGAATTGGATGATAATCGGATGATAATTTTACAGCCAGCCTTGGTTTTCTCTTCCAAAGAAGCTTTTACTAATCAGGAGCAATGGCATTTCCTGGGGGCATTGTTCCTTTATTTAACTGTTGACAGTGTAACACTGTTGGGGGTAACTTGTATTTGATGGGGAGCCTGTGTAAAGAAAATAAGATCAGGAGTTACATGAAACCAGTGCAAGTACTCAAAAGCAGCATTCTGCACAAGTTGAAAACATTTGCATTTAAAGTTAGAAAAACCTCATCATTATCCTGGGTAATCCTGGGTTTTGCAGAATTGTCCAACATCCACTTTTTTGTTTGGTCGACAAATTACCTATTTTATCGTTCACAATCAGAATCAGCTATATTTTCCAAGTATGTGTACACATACAAGGAACTTGAGTTATTTTGTACGTACAGATATAAATATATATAAAGAGGTATATATAAGCGTTTAAATCACTATAATTACTTAAGTAGATTTATGAAGAAGAAATTGTACTCTTCCTCCGCTACATTAGGCTACAATGAGCTCGTTTCTTTTCTTTTTACCTCTTTGGTGCTCTACACATCATTGTTTTTATCCCCCCCACACACACACGTATGCCTCATTTTAATGTTTTGACGAGGAGGAACACCTCTTATTGAAAGCATGTTTACCTTAGTAAAAGTGTGAAACAGCAGCTACATCATGTCTGATTAAAAAATAAATCAGACGTTATTCAACAGTTACTCAGTACTTGAGTAATTTTTTTTCATTAAGCACTTTTTTGCTCTTACTCAAGTATTTATTTGGATGACTACTTTTTACTTCTACTTGAGTCATATTATTAGGAAGTAACAGTACTTTTACTTGAGTACAAATTTTACAAACATACAAATCGCTCTCGGTATTCCCAATGATATTTTGCAGTGGCACCGCGGCTTTTCCCCGAGCTTAGCACCGCCCAAGACAATTGTGATGGGTTTAAAGAAATCCCAATAAACCAGAGCAGGTTTTTCTCCCATCTTGGAATGCTGTGGGGAATAGCCAGTCTCTCCTCCGCAGCACTGTGGAGGGACGTCTGGCAAAGCAAGACTAGTCCAACCCTTGATCAGCACACGTCTCTCCTCACCACCCAGTCTCTCCCACAGTTCCTGTGGGCTGGATGCTAGTAATGAGGTGGTAAATTACTGTCTCAAAGTTTGATGGAGAGGTCTCCCGCTGACATCCTGACACACACACACACACACACACACACAAACACACACACACCCCGCCCCCCCCAGGGCTGTCCTCGACCCCCTGCTAACTGTAAAACAACAATGCTCCAACTCTTTATTGATGAGACAGCTGTAGTTTTCACTGACTTGCCATTTCCCTCCAGCCGTTTGAAGAATTGTTCTTCTCCGTTCTCACAGGATGGCTGATTGACATTTCTCCAGGACCAGAAACCCTGCATTTAAACCACAGAAGAATAAAGGGGGCGGTCTGAAAAGTTTTAAATTAATGAGTTTCACTTGCTTTTTTGTTGAGATAGACAATCATACATGATGCAATACATGTCCACAAAATATGCTGGTCCAGTCATATGTTATTATGATCACATCATTTAAGGTTAATTAGAGACTAAACCAAGGTGAATAATGTTAAAAGTTTGCAGTATATGATTTTTGACAGGTTGTTGTATACAGTTTTAGATGTCATAATATTTATTCTTATGTGAATAAGAATTCACATAGTGGCTCAGTGGTAGAGCGGTTGCCTGCCAATCGGAAGGTTGGTGGTTCAATCGGCCCTGCAGTCCCATGTCCCCCGATGCTGCACATCGGAGTGTGAATGTGTATGCATGTTTATCTGATGAGCAGGTGGCACCTTGTACGGCAGCCTCGGCCACAGTGTATGAATGTGTGTGAATGGTGAATGTATCCTGTATGATGTAAAAGCGCTTTGAGTAGTCGTTAAGACTAGAAAAGCGCTATATAAATACAGCACATTTACATTTACATTTACATAATAAACTCTAGTGATAAATCAGGAAAGAAAGATGAATCCGAGCACAAGCAGACGATTTACTTACGTACATGCCAAGATTACCATAGGAAAGGAAAGATAGAGCAGAGGTAATCTCCCTTAAACAACAGTAGCAAGTAGTAACTGTGACTCTTAAACCTTAGCCTATAGTGTCTTCTCTTATAAGTTACAATTATAAAGTACAATTAAAGCTGCAAGCAATGTTGGACAGGCCCTTGCACCTTTTCTGCATTTGCACAACTGTCGGACACATCGGGCATAGTGGACCATGCGCCATTTGAGATGGTCTATTGCAAAAGTTGTATCAAGTGTAGGGGGCGGGGCAAACCATCATCAATGAAAAAGGAACTCTGCTGAGTTCAATGATACCTCACACAATAGTCTACGATAAACGGATCATTATGAAAGGAGCGTAGCTTAAGCATAGGGGGCGGGCCAAACCATCTCCAATGAAAAGGTAACTCTCTACTGAGTTCAATGATACCTCACACAAAACTGTACATTAAATGGTTCAAAATGCATAAAAGGGGCGTGGTCTGGGTACATGGGCGTGGTTAAAGTATAGGGGGCGGCTCAGTGTCACATGTAGACCACACATTTTGAGTTTCATGTAAATCGGATGATGTTTGTCATATAAGGCTGATATCCTGTTGCCTGCTATGACCAAAAGTTAATTTTGTCCTAGCAATGTCCTTAGGCCTAGACTCTTGTCAATTGTTAGAAATTTTGGGCAGATTGGACAATGTACATTCAAGATACATCTTCATCCATCAATAAAAGTTGTTCTTTTAATAACTTTTCATCTTTAAGATGTTGAGATGATACAGACCAAATTTAAAGTCCAATGGATGAAATCTCTAAGAGGAGTTTGTTAAAAAGTATAGCACCTTGACTTTTAGGTCTACTTCCTATTGCCACTATGGCACTTTATGAATTTGAGCCAATATGACAATATCAATGTCGTCAGGGTTGGACTCTTATGAATTCTAAAATATTTCGAGCCAATTGGACAATGCACACTCGTTTTTGGATGGCAAAACGCACAAAATTTCCGCCATGCCCTATGACTAAAAGTTTTTCTTAATAACTTAAACGTCTTAAGCTGGCACAGACCAAATTTGAAGTTGATTGGATGAAATCTCTAGGAGTTGGTTGATGGCAGACTTCCTGTTGGGTTTAGGGTATGGCTCCAATTACGTTTGGTGTACTGTACGTCTTGACATGCTACATATTTGTACCAAGTTTTGTGAGTCTATTACTGCAGGTGCTCAACTTTTTTTTAATTTTGTAGGGGGCACTAGCGAGCCATTTGTGTGAGCCTATTCCCAAAACTCTTAAAATAGGTAAGTTTTTGAGTATGTTAAGCCCCTCAAAAAGGCAGGAGGCGCTCAGGCCCTACTTATAGCTCTAAAACAAAAAGGAAGAGGTTTGTCCAGCCGTAGCATGTGCAAACAGCAGAGAGAAAGTGAGAGAAAAAAACTGAAAATGCAAAATGCACATCCTCCCAAATAATCACACAAGCTATGTGCACTTTTGCGTAATATTGGGACAACCACAAGACACGTACACTTCAGAACGTGGACAGTGAACAGCGATCGCCGCATTTTAGAACCAACTACCACAAATGTGCAACGTTATATGCAATTCTTTGCTTAAAAAAACAACGTACAGACTATTACAAAGTAATCCCTCTCAATCATCACATACGACCCACTAGAAGTGTGTACTGGTGTCTGTTTTTGCAGAGACCCTGCCCTCTGCCTGGTTTCTCTCTTTTCTTTTTCTTTTACTGTGTGCAATGTGAAACTGCTTCTGACCACAGTCAGAAACGGTTTCACTCCCAACCGCTGCTTTGGCCCTTGGTGTCTCATACGACACACAACTTTAACTGACACAGAAATAGACAGGATAAAGCTCTGTATTCACTCAGAATCTGTGAAACGCTGCAAAACAGTATGAGAAGAGCCTTTTATTCCTCAGATTACTGCTTTGTATGTCGCTCTCTCTCTTTATTCACTCTCTGGCTTGCTTGACCACCGCTGCGCTCTCTCTCTCTCTCTCTCTCTCTGGCCAGTGAGCTAGGGAGAAGGCGCCAACTCTGAACGGTCAGTTTACAAACAGTTGTCTTATTTTCTACATATTCTGCATTTAATAATACCTATTATTAGATTGGCACAGTGGCCTTAAGTCTGCATGAAGACATTTTCCCCAATAAACCTTGACATATAAAACAGTGGCAGCGGCAGCCGGAATAAAAATAGTTATCATGGCGGACTATACGATTTAAATAACTTACCTGATGATGTTACAAGGTTCATGTGTTTGCTGGAGTTGAAATGCCTCTGAAAAGCCTTAGTTTTCTGCTCAAGCTCTATTAAAGGTCTCTCTTTGTTCATTGATAAATATTCCAAATAGCAGCCACGCCCACACGGTTGGATGAAAAGCTTTTCCTTTTCATCTTTAAGGTGCTGAGATGGAACTTAACAAGTTTGATATCGGATGAAATCTCTAGGAGGAGTTTGTTAAGAATAGCACCTTGACTTTTAGGCCTACTTATTGTTTACTAGTGGGCGCTATGACTTTGAGTAAATATCGACATTTTGATGTCCTCAGGGCTGCACTCTGAATCCTAAAACGTTTCGAGCAAATTGGACAATGTAAACTCAAGTTATACCCATTTCCTGTTTCGATTTTGAACTTTCATTTCAAAATGGCGGACATGCTATTGGGTATAGGGAATGGCTCTGTCACTCCCCGATCTAAGTCCAGTGCAGATTTGAGTCACTAATGGCCAGATTTTGATGGTTTACGGCATAAAGCCGGATCCGGCTGCAAGCACGGTTGCATATTAACATAAGATGGAAATCATTTCAGCAATAATAGAATATGGAAATCATCAAATAACAGTAGATGGAAATCATCAAAAACGTTTTAGCTATCAAACATTTTAGCTAACTTTGATTGTTTGATTGCTAACTCAAAACGCCATTCAAGTGACAGCATTTGTTGTGTTTGATTGCTAGCTTGTAGCCAGCAGTGAACAAACTTGTTATGTAGGTCCATTGTATTGACATTACATTAGTTTGTCATTAGCATCTTGTAGGCTACTTCAGCCTCTAATCTTGAACTGACATCAGGGATCATGCTGTGATAATGTGATGCCTTACGCTAAATAATAAATTACAGCCATGAAATGTACTTATGTCATTATTCTGTGGCTAACAGCAAAACAGATCTGCGTGTGATTTGGTCTAGACTACCTTGTAGGGCTGGGGAGGAAGGGGAGCCCTTGTCTGTTTAGCTAGGAACCAGAACGCAAGGAGGCTTTAGGAACTTAGTAGAAATTTGGAAGGAGATGAAGCTGAGCTCCTAAAGTGCAGTACAGAATGCTTAGATGCTTGAACCTTTTGTGTATTACTTCCATTTTCATAAGTCCAATTTCTCTAGTTGACTTCAAGCATGTCAGGTGCATCCCTAATACAGCAGGCAATCACTCAACTACAGGAAAAATACTGTTGCAACAGATTATTGAAGCTGATGAAACAAAATCAAGTCCACACATACTGTTTTTACATTTTATGGTAAATGGTTCTGAGCCCTTTACAATTCACCAGATAAAACAGGTATAATTTTTACGCTGCCATGCTGGTACATTCTTAAAATACAAATCAGCATAACCAATCCACTTGCAGCTTTTGTTGCTTGTAAATATCAAGTCAGGGTCAAAACATGCAGAGTTGTGTACTAAGTCGAACTGTGACAAACAGGCATAATCACACTAGCCTGTAGTCAACTCACTCCTTCTGCCTGTAGCATTTTGATTATCTGAAAAACAGTTAATTCAATCACCTTGCAGTCACCCAAAAGAGTGCACTTTCATTACTGTTTTCAAAAAGGATGAAGTATTGACTCAATGATAAAACCAAACATTTACTCACAATTCTGCATAAAGCTAGATTGATCATCTTACTTCTGCGAGCATGCCATTGAACACAAAATCAAGCAGTTGCCCCTTAATTTTTGCACCATTGCCAGTGGCTTCCTCAATGACCCTCAGTAGCTCAAAGCTCTATTGAAAATAAAGTAGAAATCAATAAATTAATCTTTTACATGTTGTGTTTGCATACATAAAGCGTAGAAAGAAAGATTTCAGACAAATTAGGAGGAAGCAGGTACAAACAATCGTTTATGGACTTCTACAGGAAGTGAGTACTTTTGCCATCTCTGACCGTTCCTTGCGTGAAGTTCAACTTGCTCGTATTTTAAATATACTGTCTAGTATAGTGAAGTAGTGTTTACTCCACAAGACTCCAAAAATTGCAGGAAAACAGACTGAACCTCATATAAAGTTTCCCACACAACATTTGGACATTTGGCCACTGTACATAGATACCAATGACATTTTTATTTAACCTCTCTTCACTGTAAGTCAGTATCTTTGGCTTCAGATGTTGTTTTAGCCGAATTGATGATGGGTTCTGCCAGAGATACATTCTATTTGATCGTGTCCTTCCATTGACAAGATCATCATGTAAGCTCTTAAACCAAAGCAATATAGGGTGAACATGTAAGCACCAATAGAGATTTTAATCACTAACATCACCATCCATCCATCCATCTATCCATCTTCATCCTGGATGTTCCTGGAACACCTTACTAGGGAGGCGCCCAGAAGGCATCCTTACCAGATGCCTTACCATGCTGGCTTCTTTCGATGCGAAGAAGCAGCGGCTCTACTCCGAGCTCCTTACGGATGACCGTGCTTCTCACCCTATCTCTAAGGGAGACGCCAGCCACCCTCCTGAGGAAACCCATTTCGGCCTCCTGTACCCTGGAGCTCGTTCATTCGGTCATGACCCAGCGTTCATGACCATAGGTGAGGGTAGAAACGAAAACTGACCTGTAGATAAAGAGCTTTGCTTTCTGGCTCAGCTCTCTTTTCGTCACAACGGTGTGATAAATTGAATGTAATACAACACCCGCTGCTCCGATTCTCCGACCAATCTCCCGCTCCATTGTCCCCTCACTATTTAAACGCCTTCACTTGGGGTAAGGACTCACCCCCTACCTGAAGAAAGCACTCAACCAGTTTCCTGCTGAGAACCATGGCCTCAGATTTAGAGGTGCTGATCCTCATCCCAGCTGCTTCACACTTGGCTGTGAACCGATCTAGTGAGTGCTGATTGTCACAGTCCGATGATGCCACATCATCTGCAAAAAGCAGCAATGAGATCCCCAGCCCACCGCACTGCAACCCCTCCCCACCCTGACTACACCTCAATATCTCGTCCATAAATACTACAAATAGGATTGGTGATAAAGCGCAGCCCTGGCGGAGGCCAACCCTCACCTGGAATGAGTCCAACTTACTGCCGAAACAGCTCTTGCTTTGGTCATACAGATATTGGATGGCCCTAAGAAGGGACCCCCTCACCCCATACTCCCGCAGCACCTCCCACAGTATCTCCCGGGGGACCTGGACTCCAGATCCATAAAACACATGTAGGGGCATATTCCCAGGCTCCCTCCAAGATCCTTGCGAGAGTGAAGATCTGAGCCGTTGTTCCATGACCAGGACACAATCTGCATTGTTCCTCTTCAACCCAAGGTTTGACTATCGGCAGAACCCTCCTTTCCAGAACCATGGAGTAGACTTTACCAGGGAGGCTGAGCAGTGTGATACTCCTGTAATTGGCACACACCCTCTGGTCCCCCGGTCTGCCACTCCTTAGGCACTAACATCACAGTTTATGTGAAACTTAACTTGATCTGATCTTAGGAAAACAATCTTCCTTTCTTAACAGCAGCCAAGATCCTGCAGATAATTCAAAACAAGCAATAGCCAGCCACAGTGGCTCCAGAAAGTATTGGTCCAGTCATTTACAAGTGAGCATCTTTAGACTACAGACAATACAATCGCTCAGCAGCCATTTCTTTAAAATGTCTACATTCATTAAGCATTTCTTGGAAAAGTGCAGGCTACTAAATTGATTACTAAATTGTGTATTACCTTATGCTCTCATACATACATCTGTGCACCCAGAGTTGAATGGATCACCAAAATTCCCAGCACAGTCAGCAGCCTGCCCTTGCACATTTGGCACTGCACCCATGGAAAAGACTCAGCATCTGGGCACAAGAGTCTAACCACATAAAAGACAGAAAAGACTGTTGAATAGACTTTTAAGTTTTTTTGTCTTAAATTAACTTTTAAACCCTCCTCAGTCCTGTCTTGGATGTCTGGTACATACAGAACTTCCTTGCGTTGGCCATGCACCATCGTTCATTGTCTGCCATGTGTGCCTAGACAAGTTAATTTGCAGAGTTATTTACAGTGGAAAAAGTAAGTATTAGACGTGTTTAGATTTATCTCCGGTAATATATTTATAATAAGCTAGTCACATTGAATTTTTACTGGATGTAGGTATTGGCCAATGAAATCCACATATTCAAAGAAGAAAAAAATATGTAGATCAATTAAGTTATTTGTAAAAAAAAGTGTAATGATACAGGAATGAGGTGAAATCTGTAACAAATGTGTTTTCATAGCACTTAAATCATTGAAACCTGTTCTGTATAGAAGGTCCTTCTTTATAACTATATAGCTTTTATACAGCTTTCTCTTTAGTCTGAAAACTAGAGGATGCTTTCCATCAAGGAGCTCCCACATTCATTTGTCCATTGAGCAAAGACCGAGTAATTATATGATTGAAGTGCATTGACAGTATATTTAAAATACTAGCAAGTTGAACTACAAGCAGGGCAACGGTCAGAGATGGCAAAAATACTCACTTCCTGTACTTAAGTAGAAGTACAGATATATAAAAAATACTCCGGTAAAAGTAGAAATACTGATTGAACTTTGTGCAAGTACAGGCTTGGAAATTTACTTAAAGTATAAAAGTAAAAGTAGCCGTGCGAATGACAACCATTTTTTAGAGTGAAAGTTGAGAAACTTCAGTGGACGTGGAAAAAAAGGCTCTTTATATGCCATTGGCTACATTTTAAATGGATGTCTGTCAATAAGCCTAAAACATCCCATATATAATTATTGTGACAGAGGCTGGGACTACAGGTTAATAAATTTCTGACTGAGAAGCAAGATATTAATTCAGTTGTAATTCTGTGAAAATTCACAGATCCAGTTTTAATCTTTCCTTAACATTTAAAGGAATCTACATGTATGTTTGTGTGCTCAAATATGGCTTCTAGAAAGAAAATAAAGCATTAAATATGTATTACCAAACAGACATTAATGAAGAAGTTCCCCATACTTTGAGTTACGCAGCACATTGGCCAGGAGTTATTCTTGATGCCTACTATCTGAAACATCTCTCTCTGATAAGGCAGATGATGACTGGGAATGTTTTGCTGCCTTTCTGCCGAATCTGTGGGATCTCTGTTTTCTTCATTTTCAATCATGTTGCCGTCCATACTACTATGTGCTAATTTTAGCTCCATCATGCTGTAATGATCTGTCAAGTTGGCTTAGTGGTGCGTCAAATGCAACGTACAGGTGAGCATCATTAATGGGTGACCTCAGTAAGTGGTATTAGAACAACACTACTTTTAAACATGTTTGACCATAGAATAAGGCCAGTAATTCTTGTCAAATCAAAACTTAAACACTGCTCTGTTGGCCTTGTCTCCAAACCCGTTGGGATTCGAAGAATCTAAGAACAGGAGCTTTCTCTGAGCTGCCAGTAACACCTGCAATGGAATAAAGCAGAAAGTGCATTATTTGTTACATTTCATTGTAATTAAAATCCCAAAATTTTAAGTTGGTAATTTGAAGTTATACTCAACGCAAAGAAGGTAGTGGTCTGCTGCACCATCCTGCCTGCTCCAAGCAAGAAATAGGATGTTCTGTGTGTATTAGCAAAAAACATGTTGCAATGTTACAATACACTCAACATTTTCATCATCTGATGCTTTTGGCAAAGCGTTCACAACCTGCTGCCAGTTTCAACATTGGGTTCACATTTTTGTTTTTTTAAGATCCACAATGTGGACATTTTGTCGCTGATGATTACAATGAAAAATACATTAGTAATATGTATAATACCTATGAATAGTATGCATAGATTGACATACGTGTCATAGATCGGCTGTGGCTCATTGGTAGAGTGGTCGCTTGCCAATTGGAAGGTTGGTGGTTTGATCTCTGGCCCTGCAGTCCCATGTCAAAGTGTCCTTGGGCAAGACACTGAACCTTGAGTTGCCCCCGATGCTGTGCCATTGGAGTGTAAATGTGTGTGAGTGTTAATCTGATGTGCAGGTGTATGAATGTGTGTGAATGGTGAATGGTGAATGGTTCCTGTACCGTGTAAAAGCGCTTTGAGTAGTAAATGCACTATATGAGAATGGCCCATTTACATTTCCGCGGCCTCTCCAATCACCCTGAAACAGGCATTCCCAATCTAGTATAAAAAAACTAATACGTTATAGTGTCATCAACTGTTTAAACAGTATAACAACAGACTTCTTCTGAGGAGACAAAGCACTAATAACACACACAGTACAAACACACAGATTGAGTGACTACAATGACACTCACAATGGACAAATTCCAGACATTGACTACCTAGGGTCCAGAAAGCCTCTGTTGTGAGGCAGGTGGTACCGTCTTTGGCAAGGATTTCTGTAGCTGGACGGTTTGTATCCAGGATATAGGTTAGCTGAAATAACATAGTTTCATGACACTTCCTGTAATTATACACTGTAAGAAAAGATACACCATATCTACTCATTAAAAATTAGGCAACAGATTACAAGCAATATTATTAATTCAATTTCACAAGGTTGATGAATTAAATGATACCCTTAATAGTTATCCATTTAATATGAGCAGATTAAAATAGATAACAGTACAGAATGAATTATAACCTTAACAAAAATATTGAGTTGATTTGAAAAAGATAAACTCTCTAATGTGTAAATAGTACTAATAATTATAATATATATAATATATATATAATAATAATTTAATTCTACATATCAATTATGTATAATTGAGTAATAATAATCTACATCAATCTGCACATTGATTTGAATTTAATCAATGCAATGAATTAAATCTAAATATTTGTCTTTCTTAGGAATAACTAGAACTTAACAAATACTCAAATAAGAATTTTATTGACTTTTGTGCTTTCGACACATTGTAGCAGTGTACACCGCAACCATAGTCTCATTTCAAGCTAGAAGTTGGATCTTGAGTTGAATGTTGCTGTTGCTTGTAGAAGTTCCAGGCTTTGGGGTCACAGTAATGGCCATTATGAGCTGTTCAAGTTCCTCCAAGTTCTCAGTGTCCTACAACATCTGACACTGAGGGTGAAGGCGCCGAAAGCACAGAAGTGCAGCCTCTAAGCTTAAAGTCATGAAGAACTCCCAAATAAAAATACACAACTTGAAATAAGCCTCCAGGACGAGCAACATGATATTTTAAAGAATAAAGTAGGGGTAGGGGCCACAGTTTGATTTGGCAACTACTTTGTGTGTAAATTTGGACTTATTTTGGTAAAAAAACTCCAAACTAAACACCGGTAATGAGATATAAAACAGTATTCTGTTAGTAAAATGTTTTCAGAAACTGTTAGTGTACGGGTTAGGTGTAAAATGATAAAGTTTGTGCCATGTTAAGCTTCCTCCCCTTCTGCTAATGTTACGTTAAGTGCTAACCGCTGTGGACGGCCATTACCACACTAAAATTAACAGATTTATGCATGAAAAGAAATAAAACTGTGGCTCTAAAACGTAACACTATTAATAGACTGACTTTACATGTGTAAGGTAAGTTACCTTCACATTTGAACGAAACAGTGAAACAACAGGGAGAAGTTACGTTACCCGCCCGGAAAGATGAGCTCCACACACAGGAAGTAAAGCCAACGGAATTGCGGCAAGTGCCATCCAAAATATAAGGTGTGTTCATATTATAACACAACTACACTACTACATAATATACAGCCTTGCCAACAGAAGCCAACTTTGTGCTGCTGCTGAGTCTTTTTCTGTGATTACTAATTTTATAGTGTAATGTACCACTACATGTATCACTTACTTCTTACTAGCCCAGTGATAACAAAAGAAGTTTTCTTACCTTAGTCAACCGGTTAAATTTTGCAAGATGAGCAATGTGGAAGAAGACAAACATTCACTGTCTGTACTCTCTTCAAATGTCTTGTGGCTAGATGGTAGGCTGTCTCAATTAAAAAATGTGCACTTTGAAAGGAAGTGCTTTTATCAATAAAAATAATGCTTATGTTTTATTTAACGACAATGGGTGGATTTTATTCAAAACGTTTTTATTTGAAATTTAATTAAATATTTGCCTCAAAATCAAAAACACAATCATATTGAATATATTTTACCTAATACATTAATTACAATCTACATGACCACAGAATCTTTTCTTACAGTGTAGTACTCCCCCTTCACTCCTAGTGGGGAGTGAAGTACCAACACTCTGGAAACACAATGGGGGCCTACACAGTTTGGATGATTGACCTACAATCAAATTTGAATTATGTTATGTTACATTTGCTTTACGTATGTTGACTGCAAGTGCTGATCCCAATCATTCTGATGCTGATTAACGTAGCGTCTCAGTGCTCTCTTTGCGTTTTGATTTGTATGTTCGTCCTGTATAACATTTGGACATGTTATACACATGCACTATGCAATGTCTACTGACATAGCATCAATAAAATGTAGCCAGGTTTACCTGGCCAATTGATTGGGGATGGTAGGCACTCGACACATGCATGTTCAAATGGTAGACTATGTCCTTGTTGACCGAAGTAAATACACGCAAAATTGTTAAAAAAGTATTGTAGTACAAACTAAATATATTAAAACATCCTTGACTTCTCCTGCTGTAAGACCCTTACACACACAAGAGATCCTCACATCTAGTCCCACATTATGAAATAGCGCCAGGGAGAGTCCAATTCTGAGTTTAGCTTGGAAACATGACATGTATGTTAGAAAACTCTGAAGTCTGAAAGCATGTCAGAAGGTCAGTTAAAGTGACATTGAGGAACCTTATGATTGCAGTATGACAAAATCCATAGTCTGACAAATGTATACCTTCAATATACCATGCATTATGAATAGGATCAGACCAAAAACCTAACAAAGACCTTCCTCTGCAGTGATCATTCTTTTAGCTGGACCAAACAAATAACATTTCCCAGTGATAGCTTTGGCAACATCATATCAACATTTATAGGGGAGAGCATCTGCAACCAATGACTGTACAAATCAGTCATTGTCATTACTAATGCCATCTTCTGCTGTGTTTCTTGCAGCGGGCCCAGCAGGTCCACTACAATCCAATTCTCCTTCACCTGTGAAAATCTGTGTAAACAGGTCAATAACAAAGCACTTGTGCCTGTCCTTTTATCCCAGCATAACACCACTGGGACTCTTTGTCACTTAACACTTGGCTATCATACATAATCATGTTTTGCATATGACTGTGTAGGCAACTTTAAAGTAAATGGTAAAAACATGATATGCTACATCATCTGTTATGATGTTTTTAAATCTTACCTTTATTGATTGGATGATGGGTGTCACCGTTTATGGGGGCGTTGACCTGACAGACATGACAGTACCTGACCTATATCAGAAGCCAATTTACAAAAAACACGTAACAGAGGGCAGCTAGTGTGGTTTGGCAGCATGTACATTCTTTAAGATAAGTGAGATTACTACAGATGTTGTGAGCTTTTTACCCATTTTTACCCAGTTATCCGCATCTTGTATTATTATTACTACTTAGCCAATAGTAGCAATCACACGGTGCCCCTGACCCCCTGCTCTGACATCAACACCATGCGTAGGTACTGCTGACCAGCCTACCATCTGTTACGACAGGATCACACAAATGTCAACTCCACATCCACATAATCATCTATTATTTTTAAATTAGTATATTTATATACTTTATAAAGTCTTTACACAGTCATGGAGTTGATCAGTCTGTTTAATTTAGTATTGAATCCAACATTACTATGAATAAATTAATAGCTTAAATAACAGAATGGGCAAGATTTCTCCTTCAACCACCGTCACTTCTTTCACCTTCTATTTATTTATCTCTGGGAAAAGGTTAGATCTGAGTTATAAACTCAGATGCTACCTGTAGCCTAATTTCAAGTTAGAAAGTCCTAATATTTCAAAATTAAAAGTTCTAATATTTCAAGATAGAAAGTCCTAATATTTCAAAATTAAAAGTTTTAACATTTCAAGATAGAAAGTCCTAATATTTCAAGATAAAAAGTCATAATATTTCAAGATAAAAAAGTCCTAAAATTTAAAGATAAAAAGTCCTAATATTTCATAATGTTGTAATGTTTACTGAACTACATTTATCTGACAGCTTTTGCTTTATTGCTTCAGGCTTGTTTCTGCAACAGCTCATTAAGTATCGGATACAATAAAAACTATTGAGGAAAGATTTTCCTTTGACATTAACCCAGTATTAAAAGAGATCGCTGCAGTCGGCAGCAGAGAAACAAGCTACAGTGTAAGTTAATAGGATAATTGTCCACTTTGTATTTATGTTCATAAAAGTGCTCGTTTTGCTACTGACAGACTCAGATTAATATTCTAGGTGTCATTATTCAGTAATTTTAGCATCGTAAAATACGGCTTCTAAAACATCTCTGAGCTCTGAGCAGCGCTGGCTCTGGCTGTCTTGAGGCTGCGTGTGTAGGGTGTGCAACTATCAGATACGTTTGGTCAGTGTTTTCTTTCTTTCATTCCAATATCGGGTCTGTCAGTCACAATGAAATCCGGGGAAATTTCCGGGGACAGATTCAGCCGGGGACAGGTCACCAAAACCGGGGACTGTCCCGTCCCAGGGACGTCTGGTCACCCTAGTATAACTTGCCTCACAAGTTGCTGACGCTCCAAAACCTGGTCCAAACTGTCTATGGCTTTAAGCGTGTTGTCACAAGCGTGTGTAGATATTGTAGCAATTGTTTCAAAGAGGCACATGCACAATTAAAATCTGCACTCTACTTACAGTTGTGGTCAAAAGTGTACATACACTTGTAGAAAATCACAATGTTATGGCTGTCTTGAGTCTTCAATAAGTTCTACAACTCTTATTTTTCTGTGATAGAGTGATCGGAACACATACATGTTTGTCACAAAAAACAGTCATAAAGTTTGGTTCTTTCATAAATTTATTATGGGTCTGCTGAAAATGTCACCAAATCTGCTGGGTCAAAAATATACATACAGCAACATTAGTATTTGGTTACATGTCCCTTGGCCATTTTCACGGCAACTAGGCGCTTTTGGTAGCCATCCACAAGGTCCTGGCAAGCTTCAGGTCGAATGTTTGACCACTCTTCTTGACAGAATTGGTGCAGTTCAGCTAAATTTGATGGTTTTCTTGCATGAACCTGTTTCTTTAGCACTGTCCACATGTTCTCAATGGGGTTTAAGTCAGGACTTTGGGAAGGCCATTCTAAAACCTTAATTCTAGCCTGGTTTAGCCATTCCTTTACCACTTTTGATGTGTGTTTTGGGTCATTGTCTTGTTGGAACACCCAACTGCGCCCAAGACCCAACCTTCGGGCTGATGGTTTTAAGTTTTCCTGCAGAATTTGGAGGTAATCCTCCTTCTTCATTATCCCATTTACTTTCTGCAAAGAACCAGTTCCACTGGCAGCAAAACATCCCCAGAGCATAATACTACCACCACCATGCTTGACAGTAGGCATGGTGTTCCTGGGATTAAAGGCCTCACCTTTTCTCCTCCAAACATATTGCTGGGTGCTGTGGCCAAACAGCTCAATTTTTGTTTCGTCTGACCAGAGAACTTTCCTCCAGAAGGTTTTATCTTTGTCCATGTGATCAGCAGCAAACTTCAGCCGAGTCTTAAGGTGCCTTTTCTGGAGCAAGGGCTTCTTTCTTGCACGGCAGCCTCTCAGTCCATGGCGATGTAAAACACGCTTGACTGTGGAGACTGACACCTGTGTTCCATCAGCTTCCAAATCCTTGCAGACCTGCTTCTTGGTGATTCTTGGTTGACTCTTGACCATCCTGACCAATCTCCTCTCGGCAGCATGTGATAGCTTGCGTTTTCTTCCTGATCGTGGCAGTGACACAACTGTTCCATGCACTTTATACTTGCGTATAAGTGTCTGCACAGTTGCTCTTGGGACCTGTAGCTGCTTTGAAATGGCTCCAAGTGACTTCCTGACTTGTTCAAGTCAATAATTCGCTTTTCAGATCCACACTGAGTTCCTTTGACTTTCCCATTGTAGCTTTTGTAGCTGAGTCTAATCACTGGGTCAAATGAGCCCTATTTAAATGGGCTCATGAGAAGTCAACAGCTGTAGTCAATCAGAATCACTTAGAAGAAGTGAAGAGGCCATGACATGAAGCTAATTTGATTGACACAACTCGCTACATCACCAAAATTGACATATTTTGTTGCTGTATGTATATTTTTGACCCAGCAGATTTGGTGACATTTTCAGCAGACCCATAATAAATTTATGAAAGAACCAAACTTTATGACTGTTTTTTGTGACAAACATGTATGTGTTCCGATCACTCTATCACAGAAAAATAAGAGTTGTAGAACTTATTGAAGACTCAAGACAGCCATAACATTGTGATTTTCTACAAGTGTATGTACACTTTTGACCACAACTGTACATCGGTGAGTGACGGGCTCCAATGACGATTTTTGTACGTCATATGCGTGATATGTGTACCAAGTTTTGTGAGTCTACGTCTGCCGGGGCTAATTTCTTTTTTTAAATTTTAGTGAGCCAGTTTTGTGTGCCTATTCCCGAAACCCTTAAAATACGTACATCCTCACCAGAATTGATGTGACCGCCAATTTATGTTGTTGTTTTGAGTATGTTATGCCCCTCAAAAAGGCAATTAATTTGCCGGAAGAAAGGAAAGGAAGAAGTCCTTCAGTTTCAATCGGGCTTCTCAGCGCACGGGCCCTAATAAGCAGGTCTGAAGGGGTGATATCCTCAAAAAATGTTTTAGCTGTTGTCAAATTATGAATTAATAAATAAAATTACAAAATAATTTTTTGATGTAAAGACGGATTTACACTGAGACTCCACTTAATACTCCACTAGACAATAGGCTACATTTATTAATTTTTCATAAAACATATGTACATGAATGTGTCACACGGCAGAGTTTTTGTGTTTAGTTATAGTTTTTTAAGTATGCTGAGCTTTTTTATGTATAGAGTTTTGTTAGAGACATTTTATCTTTTGAATTATATGGAGTTAATTTGTTAACTAAGGTTCGGGAGCAGGGCCACGCCTAAACCACACCTCTAATCACCAGACAAACCTACATATACCGTGCTGCATGCACAGCCAGGCTTGTGTCTCTGATTGCTTGACCCAACTCCCTTTCCCTCTCCTTCATCCATCTTACCCCTCTTCCCTTCCTGCTGCACATCTCTCTCATGTCTCTTCTAGGTGCCGTCTGGGGGTCTGTAGACTATTCGGGCAAAAACTGCTTCTGAGACGGAACCCCCGCTCTGAGTCTCTTCCACCTGGTCATCACACATCCTCCCAGACCAGCCATCAGACGATATCCACATCAATTTTGCACATTCATAATGTTCATCTGCACATTCATATTGTTCATTAAATCTTTAACTAACACATGGTTGTGGCGTGGTCCATGCTAGTGAATAACATGTTAAAACCCAGGACAGAATTTTCATATACTTGTATAAATTTGTTGTGTTACCACTGTATTTTACAGCCTTTTTAAAAATTATAAAGCTTGCCATTGTTTTTACACACAGCCATCTGCCATTCTTCTGCTCCGTCTCGGTCCTGCTTGTTTGTGTGTGTGTGGTGCTGGCCGCTGCCAGGCCTGGCTGGTTGCTTGATTGTTTGCCTGGTGCCGCTGAGTCACGTGATACAACATCAAATCACAAGAGCAAAGTGTGCCTGCTGTGCACTGTGACAGTAGCGGCACTTGAAAGCAGCGGCACTTACACAGACACAGTCAGCCAGGTCTCCTCTTTGATGAAACCGCAGCGAGAAACTAGAACTAGAACTACTGTATTGATCTCATCACACTCGTATTGATCAATATCAATACCAATGTTGGTATCGATATTATCGATATTTGGATTGATCCACCCCTCACTAGTGTACAAAAATTGAGGGTGCTCAGTTGCCCCATTTTGTTGCAGCCCGGTTCTTGTGATACTGGACCAATTCAAAGAGTTCTGTTCACATAAGTCTATTAGAAACAAATGCATGGGGAAATAGGGTACAGATTTTTTTTAAAAAACTGAAATTAGCCTTTAAGAAGGTGTAATCCCCCTTTCGCACCTGTCACCTTAAGACATTGCTAAATATCAAATAGGAAAATGAGGGTTGACTTTAATTCTAGATCCAATGAGGAGACTGCTGAGCTTTACCTGCCTAATTGTGGAATTAGACATGCAATATTTACCCCAAATGACAACAGTTTTAAAGGAGGTATATTGAACCCAGTAAATCCTAAATCCTTTACAGTTTCACAGTATATCAACAAGGTAAGTAAATTAAAGTGAATATTGCATTATAATACTTTAGTAATACCATCAACTCAAAGTTGGAATCACAATACACAGTTCTTTTAAGTACCTTTGTTGATTTTTATATTTTGAACCAAAATCAAACCTCTGAGATCTCAGGTATTAAAAAGTTCAAATTAAAAAAATATAAAGTGAGGGAAAATATGAGTGCAGTCCTACCACCCTCTTCCACAGTAAATGTCCAAGGTGAGTAGTGCAATAGGAGAGATGTGAAGACATGGACGTGGATGACCCCTTTTTCGAAGGTGTGTAGCATCCAGGATGCAGATGCAGATGGATGACAGCAGAAAATGGTAGAGAAGAAGAGGACTGAGAACCCAATTGAAGGATTCTAAAAAAAAACAGCCGGGATATCAATGGTCTACAACTCTAAACAGTTCCACGGCGTCCTACTCAAAGGCGCAGCTTGTAAATAGCCTCTCCTACATCCGTGTTCCACTTATCTGTCAGTTTTCTGACTTCTGACTCTTTTATCTACTCACACATGGGAAATGCGCAGAGAGCGGTACACAGGTACACCACTCCTATCAGTTTTTTCACACTGACAACTACTGCTGCTTAAATAAAAGGTACAGGTTGTAATTTGAGTTAAAGGAGAATTCCAGTCAATTTCAATACGTAGCTCTGTTGTTTGTAGATTTGGAGTGCTGTCCAATTGGTTTGAAAAAGAAATGAAACCAATTGGTGCTGCCTACACCAGACACCTACAACAGCTTATAAATAACCCGGGGTTTAACTAACCACGGTTACAAAGGCATCTTGAAGGATCTTTGGATGTTGTAAAAAGGTTTGACTCTATTCCTACCTGGTATTAACATACAATCTGTATATTGATATTTGTTCAGAACAAAATGCATATTATTGCAAGTGTGAATGGACTTGTGATGGAATCTGATATGCATGTGGCGGTGCTTTGGCCCTCACTGGAATTGGATCTTAACCACATGTAAATGCAATCTAAACAGTGAATCCGCCATCCTAAAATTCTAAATAAAATCTGCCCAACACTTTTAAAGGTCAGCTTATCGTCCTATCCCCGCTCACTCTAGCTGCCTGTCAACAAGCCCCAGGACAAATACGCTACAACATGCAAGATTAGGATCACATGACCAATGAGGCATTACTAATGCTAGCTTTGCCATTGGCTCTCATTACCTAATGTAGGAGCAATCACAGCTCACATCGGTGGTCTTTATTACACCAGCTTCACCTTGCACGGGTCTCTGTAGCTCTGCCTTCCGCATGTGGAGATCACAATGTGTGTACAACGGACATGAATGAAATTCCCCATGATCAGATGACATGTTAATACCAGTTGGAAAATATGTGGTATAGATAAACTGAATCAGCATAAAAGCTTCGACCGTTGTTAGTGCTCTCCTAGTTGATATTGACAGCGTATAATTTCCAGGATTGTTCAGGGGCCGCCGAATATCCTTCAACTTCCTTCTTTATTTTGGTTTAGAGAAATGTCAATAAACCAGAGCAGGTTTTTCTTCCACCCAGGAATGATGTGTGGACTAGCCAGTACCTCATCCACACCGCTGTGGAGGAAGGTCTGACAATGCAAGACTAGTGCTCGCCCTATCATCCCTACATGTAATGATGCTATCAGTTAAAAAAAGAACACTATCGTAATTTCTATATTGCAAACAGGTTGAGAATAAGGTGCTGCAATAGAGTGTATGGTGCAGTGCTACCTTAATAGTTTTTAAGATATGTGGGTCAAACAATGTGTCTGCATTTATTTCTTATGAAACAAATACCCTGAAGATGCTTTGCCCCCCCTAGTGAGCATTCTCATGGGAAAACTATCACCTCACTTCTTCTTTACTCCCCCTCTTCCTTCTTCTCCAATAAAGAAGAGCGGGCTGGCAGGTTCAGTTTTCTCCATTCAGCCCATATGGATGGGGATCAGTGGAGTGGATTGCCCGTCTGCCCAAAGGGACAAAAAGCCCCCTGCTAATTGCTGCCACATCAAATGAAGAGGGACATCCCAAATAGAAGACTGATGGAGAGGGGGAGAGGGAAGAAAAAGGACAGCGTGTTATTCTTAATGCTGCTCACTAGTTTTACTCAGATTACGCCTCAGCCTTTGTTGAACACCAGCTGATGAAGTCTGCATGTGCAGTATATGTCATGAAGTTTGATCTGGCTACATCACTGTTATACAGTATTCTGGAATAGGGGAAAAAACACTCTGGCTTGTTTTTATTTCTTTAAACCAATCACAACCATCCCTTTTCCCAAAATTTGTGTATAATAAAGCAGGTTATTTTAACACGTTATTTTAATTAGGCCGTAGCCTCCTGATCGGAAAACAGGCTACAGCTTTCCAATACAGTGCACAAAACTGCGAACACTGCTGTACATATCTTCGCTAATAATATAACGCTAATAAATAATAGGCCAATTGTGCGCACACACACACACACACACACACACACACACACATATATATATATATATATATATATATATATATATATATATATATAAAATTCAATTTATACATTAACACCTCATTCTTAAACTTTACTGTGGAAACATGACTACATTTTACTGACTACATGATGTTACTTTGTTCCCCTTTGCTTAAGTTGAGTTTTGCAACATTTTCCATTGCTTGTCCAGGATCTCAAAAGGTTTTCTGCCATTGCGCTCTTTCTGTATTTAAAAAAATGGCAGCAGTGCTGAGATCTAAAAGGAAGGTTTTTAATTAATTTTTATCCCATATTTGAAGTGTTGAATCTAAATGTTCAATTACATTTCATTTATAGGATCAAATCATAAGTTATCTCGAGACACTTGATAGAGTAGACCTAGACTACACTCTAAAGTATGTTGTGGAGTTGATTAATGGTTTAATGAAATCCAAATAATAATACTAATGTCATTATGTGAATAGAATTTTAATGGTGAGTCCATGTGTTCTTTTGTTTTATGTTTTTTGGAAAAGAGTTGGAGAGACATTCCCAGATTAGTTCTGCCCGTGCGACTGCCTGCTATGTTATTGGGGAGCAGACAGCAGCTGACTGACTGCCTGTGTGACTGGGTGCCCCCTTATTGTCTTCCAGCAACCAGGAAGATCAGTGGACCAGGACCCAGCAACAAAAGGCTTGGAGCCAGCACTCTGTGTGTGTTTGTGTGTTGGTGTGTGTGTAGCTGTCACGGCCCAGTGATATAAGTGTCTCTGGGCCCTGGTCGGGTCCCTGCACCACACAGGGACAGAAAGAAAAAAAAGCTGTCACTTCAGAGGGCCCTTACAAAACCTGCATCACTTTAGAGCAAACAGACCCCAAAAGTCACAGTCCATATAGTCCTCAGAGCAGTCAAATGGTCACTGCTCAGCTTTTGCATCAAATGATTTGAAATGCTTTCTTAAACTTTCCCCTCCCACCCCAACATCAGCCCTCTCTCCCATCCAGTCCTTTCTTTTCTCAACTCATGCATTCCTGTTTTCCAATTGTGTTGTCTTTGTATCCCAGCAAGGCTTTGTTGAGGCCATGGTTGGCTGTTGAGGCCAGCAGAGCAGTTTCAAAGTGTTTATTGATGTGAATTCTCCGCATGATGTTGGATCTTGTTGTCAGAGGTCACAACCTGTTGGTGTTCCGGTGTGGTCAAAGTAGGGCTCACATCTTGATCCATGGCGGAGGGTCACGCTAGGCCTTTGAAAGCAACAAGGCAAACAGATCTTTTGGACGTCGGCTCATCCATCAAGCACACCTTAAGACTGTATCAGCCAAGCATGCAGCGCTGTCACTCAGGAGTAAGTAAGCTGTTGGCGGCAGGAAGCGAGGAGCTGCTGTAAATCAGTTGGTCAGAGCAACCTAGGGGCTGCCCCTACCAGGAGTCTCCAGATGGATCTTGGATCATGGTCATTGGTCATAGCAGGGCGCTTTAGGGCGTTACAGTATGTAGCGTGGCACAGCACGGCAAAAAGAATTGTGTTTATGTTTTATGAAATACTGTACTTTTAATCTCTCAGGCCTTTAACAATGATTCAAGTTAAACAACATATAGACAACCTATGAAGAAGGGGCTAACCCATTCTTACTCCCAACTCATAAAATACTGACGCTTGGTCATTGCCTCTTAGTGTGAGATATGATGCAAAGATCCCCCTTTAGCTCGACTGTGGTGCTGTGTTTGACCCAAAAAATGACAGTGAGACTCCTGACATTAGAGGAGACTTTTAGCGTGAATAACAAATGCCAAAGGCACGTGACCAAGGATCCGTCTTATACGCGATGGGAGAGTGAGAATGTGTTGAAGGTTCGCGTCAGGGGTTACACGCTAAAAAAGTCAGGAACCACTGAGCTACTGTGCATATTTAAGGAATCTAAGCTTCAGGCCATTGGGCTGCTATCAAATGTTAGTGCTTTTCACATTGTGATGCTAAGTTTATATTCCACCTGGAAGCTAGCAAGGCTAGCTAGCCTCTACTCAGAAAGTGGAAGCTAATCAGTGTAGCTTGCTCACATTAGCACTGATTCCCATTATTTTAATACCTGCTGAGTCATTGCAAAGCTCCTATGTTTGTTTCACGTTATTGAACTTATGTGCCCGTTTTACTGTCAGATTTGTCTTTAACTTCTGGTTGATATTGTCTGCTTCAGTAAATGCAAGTCATAAGTCTTAAAAGCATAATTAGAATGGAAGCGTCACGTTTAAGATTTACCAAATCTTCATCTTCATTGGATCACTACTCAAAGTTGTTAAAACATGGCCACATTTTGAGGAAAGATTATCAGAATATTGCCAACCATCAGTGATCTTAAATGACAACATAATTTAAATTCTCTCTTTCTAAAATCTCGGCATGGCAACTGGGCAGTAGCTCAGTCTGTGGGGTCTTGGCTTGGGAACTGGAGGGTTGGTGGTTTCAGTTCCCGGATGGACCAAAGTACGGACTATGGACTGGTAGACTGGTAGATGGAAATGTGCCAGTTCACCTCCTAGGCACTGCCGAGGTGCCCTTGAGGTGCCCTTGAGCAAGGCACCAAACCACAACTGCTCAACTGCTCAGGGCGCCTTCATGGGCAGCCCCCCCCACACACACACACTCTGACATCTTTCCAATAGTGCATGTGTGTAAATATAGAGTACGGTCTAGACCTACTCTATCTGTAAAGTGTCCTGAGATAACCTCTGGTATAATTTAAGACTATGAATAACAATGAATTGAAATTTAATTGTATTTGGGCCTTTGTGTTGTAATGTATAACAGTGAAAAAATTGATTTTTCCCTCAGGGATAAATGACTATGGTCAGCGAACAACTGACCTAATGTTCATCCAAATAGTCATATAGTTTGACAAAGTTTAATAGTCATTCAACGACTGTGCCAAAGCGAGTTAGTGAAAACTGTATTGTGACGAGCTTCCCTAACCTTAAAGCGTAACTCTTGCCAAAAAGCAACCTAGGGTCTTTTTGTGAATGTACCCAAATCAATCTATTGTTTAAATGCATAATTAGAATGGAAGCGCCACGTTTAAGATTTACCAAATCTTCATTTTTTGGTCAAATGGCCTTTTGAATGGGAGAGCTAGGGGTGCTACTATTATAGCATCAAAATCGCTATTTTTAAAACACCAAGGAGACTCGACGCAACATGAAACTTTGCTCCAAGTATCACCAGTATCACCATCACACATTATTGCAAGCATTGAGAACCTCATAATAAAACAAAGAACTCACTGTAGCGGTTGGTTTTACCGGTCGCCATCCATCTAATCAATATTGACCTTGTAGTTGAAAGAGGAGCCCAATATAAGAAAGCCATTTAACTGAAAAATGATAATATGGTCAATCTTAAAAGTGGCTCTTCCATCCTAATTATGCTTTAAACTTGGGTACTTTCACAAGTTCATTTCTATCATATATTCCAATGCATACACACTTCTACATACAGACAAAAGTATGGGAAAAGGAATATATCATTGAGTGTAAAGTACACCACATCATCCCCAAGGCTCTGCTGCCTAGAGTCCTCCCCTCCTTCCTGCCTGTTGTTTGAGTGTCTACCAGCTCGTTACACCTGACTGTCCTCATCAGCTCTCATTGTCATCTCATCAGGAGTTAGATCTAATGAGGTCTGCCGCAATCTGACCTCTGACCTTTCTTTTCTCCCTCCTCTTCTTTTAGCCTTTTAGTCAGACACAACACAAAAGTAAAAAAAACAACACATGGTGACAGAATGCTTAAGGACAAAGAGGGTAAGAGCCAGATGGTGTGAGGTGGGTACAACTTTCCTTCAAAGTAATCTTTTTTGACAACATGAATTGTATTTAATTTTAACAAAAATGTAACACTGCTGGTGCTGCTTCTGCCAAAGTTTTGCTCAAATGCATTATGTGCATTTGAAAACCTAACTCATTTTCCGGTTTCATAATGGAAGATGTAAACAAAAAACAAGCGTTTGAGAGTGAAAGATAGCTTCATATTTCTAGTAGGGTGATGGTGAAAAAGTGGGGTGGGGGTGGGCAGCGGGGGTCACACTAAGTGTGGAGGTGAAGATTAGGGGGCAACAATGAGTTAAATGTTCCCTCGCCAGACCACGTAGAGGCCGAAACATCCCCCCCGGTGTCCATAATTTGTCTAGAATAATTGAGTGTGTGTAGCAGGGCTCAGGCCGGCTCTCTGGTAGTTGGAGGTGAAGGGGCTCTCCACACAGAGTGGAGGACCCTCGCTGTCACACAGGAATCTGAAGAGACCTCCCATGAGCCCTCAGTGGTGAGACTCTGCCGCTCCATTTATTCACAACCCTCCGCCGCTACGGGAGGCTGACAACGTCAACATGTCATTTGATTCCAAATGGATACTGACACGTTTTGGTGATATGGGGCACACATGGACAAATGTCTACCAAGCTGCTTATATCTACAACACCGGCACTGATTGCACATTGTGAGCACTTTTAAATATGATGTCATGCATAAAAACGGTATTAACTGAAAGGAAATTAATTGAGATGAAATGAAAGAGATAGCAATATTTCAATTCTATTACTTTTTTTTACAATACTGACGTACAACTAAGACAAAATATTCGTAATTTAAAAAACAGGCATATCTGACTTCTTACCTTTTATAACTCTGTGTCCAAGAAGTCCAAAAATCCAGTCCAAGACACTTGTCTCCGAGGTGATGATGGAGGAGGAGGCTGCTGTGTTGTAGGTGGTAAGACAACAAATAATCCTAAAATGAGACACACCAAGTGTTTTAGACTGCTGAATGTTCATAACATCAGCTTGTTGCTCAGCCACTGAGTGTGAATTGAAATGATGCACTGCCATCTGGTGGCAGGACTGTTGAACACAGGAAGGCTCACGCCTGTGATTGACATGTTTCCATGGATACTGGACACTCTGGCTCCAGTAATTTGATGAAAGCTGTTTCAGGTGAGTGGCGTACTGACATTTAGTCTCAGTTCCAGGTATTTTGTATGACATTAAACTTGTTAGAAATCTTACATAAACTTTATACACACACAAAAATTTGTATTAATGTGCATAAAGAAGCCAAGAAAAGATGGAAAAATCTCCAAAAGGCATCAAATGACAGATTAGACATTTGTATAATATGTCACAAAAAGTTAGACTTTATTTCCATCATTTACACTTTCGAAATAACAGAACAATAAAAATGGTGTTTGCAAAAGTTTGGCAAGTATCACAGCTTGGAAACGCTGCTTGTAGCTAACCAAGAGTCTTTCAATTCTTGTTTGAGGTATCTTCGCCCATTCTTCCTTCCAAAAGTCTTCCAGTTCTTTGAGATTTCTGGGCTGTCTATCACGCACTGCTCTTTTAAGGTCTATCCATAGATTTCCAATTATGTTGAGGTCAGGAGATTGTGAAGGCCATGGCAAAACTTGATGTAATCCACCATGGATTTTAAGGTGGGTTTAGGATCATTATCCATTTTTAGAAGTCATCCTCTCTTAACTTCAGCTTTTTCACAGATGGCATCAAGTTAGCATCCAAAATTTGCTAAAACTTTATTGAATCCATTTTTCCTTCTACTATTGAAATGTTTCCTGTGCCACTGGCTGCAATACAACCCCAAAGCATGATAGATCCACCCCCATGCTTAACATTTGGTCAGAGGTTCTTTTCATTAAATTCTGTGCCCTTTCTTCTCCAAACGTACCTTTGCTCATTCCTGCCAAAAAGTTCTACTTTAACCTCATTGGTCCACAAAAATTGTTTCCAGAATGCATCAGGCTTGTCTATATGTTCATTTGCAAACTTCAAACGCTGATTTTGAAGTATCTCTTTATAGTGGAATGGTGTACCACAACTCCAGTGTCTGCCAGGTCTTTCTGGGTTTTAGTTAGATTTTCTCACAATCCTGCGAGCTGTTCTGATATTTTTCTTGGTCTTTCAGATCTTGCTTTAACTTCCACTGTTCCTGATGACTGCCATTTCTTAATTACATTCCAAACAGAGGATATTTGCATCTGAAAACCCTTTGCTATCTTCTTATAGCTTTCTCCTGCTTTGTGAGTGTCAACTATTTTCAGTTTCAGTTTTCTAGACAACTGCTTAGAAGAAGCCATGGTGCTGATTGTTGGGGCAAGGTCAGATGAGTCTGGGAATTTAAAACCTTCAGATTAACATCACCTGGTCTTTCCAGACGATGATTGAGACCAATCCATGACACTGTCAGGTCTCAGCTTTCCAAAGGGGGCGCTGCATGCTAGAAACTCTGCAGGGTGCCCAAACTTTTGCAGACGCCATTTTTTTGTTTTCTGTTATTTTGAAAGTGTAAATGATGGAAATAAATTCTAACTTTTTGTCAAATCTGTCATTTGATGCCTTTCTGAGATTATTCTGTCTTTTCTTGGCTTCTACATCTATACACATTTTTACCTGGGTTGCCCAAACTTTTAAGCCCCACTGTGTGTGTGTGTGTATATATATATATATATATATATATATATATATATATATATATATATATATATATATATATATATATATATATGATAAGATGATGAACTTTCCATAAGATCATCTCTCAATGCAAATCAAAACAAGCTAATTAAAATAAATAAAAGTTTACTTTTTATTTACACAGAAGATATAAGATGAGATGAATTAACCTTATGCAGTTAAAGTTGCTCTAATCAATATTTTAATTTAGGCCTTTATTTGATATATCAGCTTAGACATGAAAGAGATACGAGATGGTGGAACAACACGCAGCAAAGGGCCACAAGTTGAAACCAAATGAGTGACTGTAAGGTGACAGGTGTGTCTCGTAGTGACAGTGATAATTGGATGCATTTTCAGAGAAATCACATTAGCAGTGTCCCTATGCTGACTGAGCAGCCATACTTCCTGGTGCACCTCCTGACATGTCTGGCTGAATACGCTCTATATTTATTATAACTCCATATGTTTATGTCACTGGGGTGAGTAAGTCATTTTATTACCGGAACTTACAGTTGTTGGTTTTTTTAAATTGCTAACAAACATCTGTCAAAATTGAGGCCACTTTTAAAATCTCTTTATATATTATATATATTTATATATTATATTATATATTATATATATATTTATATTTATATATTATATTATAGCAAACATCGCTACTCAGAACACACTAACACCAGGGAGCATTCCCGAAATGATAAGCCTGATAAGTTTAAATGATTTAATTATAGAAGAAGAATAACCCCCAATTTCCACCGGTTGCAGAACGGCTGCGTGACGGCTCCGTGCTCTGCCGTCCGTCAACACCCAGCAGGATTTGTTGCGGAACGGCTGTAGCCATGACTGACAGTTGAAGTCTCAAGGATCAACGAGATCTCGCAAATTCATGTAGAATTGAACCACAAAAACAACAACAGTTTGTTTCCATCCAGAGGAATAGAGAGGAAACAACTCTGTGCTGTGTTTTCATGGTGTAGTACAGGGAAATATGATGATGATGATTTTATTTTGAAAATGAACTGGATGTTTTATTTTGTTTCCGTGCTCGACTTCCTGTCTTGCACTATCGGCCGTGTGCTGAGTTGATGCGGAGTTCTCCGACATCCTGCAAAAATAGAAGGTCTGTGTATCTGCTCCGGAGGGCTGGGGATCGCTGGAGCTGGGACGGAGTCGGGATGCAGCCGTTCCGCAGTCAGTGGAAATACACTCATTGACTTTAATGGAAACCTTATGACTCTGCCGCCGTTCCACAACTTTGGGAAATTGGGAGTAACACCTTTCACTTTGCTGAAGTGTATGGAACAAGAATAAATCAGAAATGTGCTTTAAGGTGTATCTTTTATGTTTTCTATATGTATATGCAGATAGTAATTTACTTTAAAAAAAACTAAACTAAACATGTAAACTATAGTATAATGACTCATACTGTTCAGCACTGTGAGAGTTTGGCCACATATTTGGCCACAAGTTCTCATCAACATCACATCTTCTGTCTTCTCTTTCAGCTGAAATCAGCTGTTTGGAATTATTATTACTTCATTTTATTATAACTATTCTGCAAAGATTTCTGTACATTTCAATATGGTTACAGCAGAAATGTGCCATCATTCTGTTTGGAATGTATTTCTACAGTAAGAGTTATGAAAGCCGTGTGTTTATACAAATGATACATTATGTTCTGCAGGTAGAGGAGTATGAATAAGAAAAAGAGTTTTTTTGAAAGCAATGAAAAATGATTGACAGTTTGGTCCACATAGATGGCTGTTTCTCTGACTGTGTGAAGAGTTTTGACAATGTGACTTTAGCATTGGAAACAAACTGAAGTAACCTCTAAATACATTTCTGGACAAGTCATCTTCATCTTTTCATCTGAACAAACAGGGAAAATAACACAATCCTGTTTGTGTTTTTTGAGCCTATCAGAGCCCTGCCCTTCACCTGGGGCAGGCTATCATATGGCATTATACATCCTATTTATGTTGAGCATAACAGCATGAAACACATACTCTCCCTTCTGATGACATAAAAAGAGCGGATTCTTTTGAAGTTGTCCGTTTGCTTTGTCTATCACCTCTCGGATAACCTAGGACCTCAGTGACATAGGCAGAGGTTACTCTAGTTCAATTTCAACCAGCCATGGAGGAAACATGGGAGAGTTACATGTATTAAGCTACCTATATTGCAAAGAGTGGGACTGCATGAAATAAATGAAGCAGGACATTCTTGACAAAGGCCTTAGTGGAGTTCAGGAGACTGTCCATCTGTGTGGAGAATGCACAGAGGCAAAGAAATAAAGTCCTATGTCTATTGGCCCAAGAGTTCTCTAACCCTAACCCTAGCCAACCTTACTTCACCTGCAATTCTATTTACAATTTAAAATATCTCCAAAATCTGAGATTTTCTACCTAAACATGCAATAACTGATTATTTTGACCCTTTGAGGAGCAGCGGGAACAAGCTGTCAACACAACGCTGACATATCAGCTTTTATAGGTGTCCTGTAGAGTTTACATCCATTGTTACTCACCAAATGTTGGTGTGTACCCTTGAGGTCAAACTATGTGCATCCTTGTGCACATGCATAAGACAAACAAAACAGGGACTTAGTCAGGGTCATAACACCAGTCATGAAAAAATAAATTATGACTGGTGTGTTAACTGCTTGCCAAATTAATCAGAGCACAGAAAGGCCAAATCGTCTCTTGAGTTACCTTTTGGTTGCTGATAAGCATTTAAAATGCTATTCTTTAAACGGAGTCCGGCACAGTCACTCCACATAAAGTAGGGATCGACCGATACTCGTTTTTCAAAGCCAATACTGATTATTAGTAATTAATGAAACAAGTCAAAATTAAGATTTGGAAAATTACTAATTCCAACACAAAACTTTTTTTAACAGTTTAAATGCCTTAAGCAATTATTTAATGAATTAGAAACCTTCAACATAATACCCAGGAAAAGATAGTGTTGTGGGGTGGACATTAAGTCAGACTCAGTGAGTGAACCTAGAGCAGAGGGACAGACACAGAGCTGTAGCCAAGCTAAAGTAGCTAAGTTTTAATTCATTAACTTTATTTCAATCAGTTAAAGTTATCAGACTTTGTTGCAGATATGCAAAACTTTATTAGTAATAACATATGAACAATATGAAATGTACAACAATATGAAATGTACAAAGTCTTTGGAGATTAGACTCCACCGTATAAAATATGTTTTAAAGGGTTAGGGAAACCCAGACATATCCCCCGATGGAGTCTAGACACTGGTGGTGAGGTTAAGGAGCATGAAGACTGGAACGAAGGAACCGACGAAAGAAGACCCGTGTGCTAAGATGACTGGAGGATGAAGGGGTTAGGCCCTAACCCTAACCGTTAGGGTTAGGGTAAATTTTAACTGACAGCAGCAGAGGAGAGAAAGATGTAAAGCTGGGATGAGTCACTGTGACATGACATACTGATTGATTTAACTGAAAGTAAATCTTTGAAACAGGTGATCAGATTAGGAAATAAGAGATAAAGTTATTGAAGTCTCCCTGAAAGAATTTACACTCAGCTTCATCGGTTATCAGGCAAATAAAACGCTAATACTGATAATCTGCTAACTGCCAAAACATTTTACTGATAATCGGCCAGGGCCAATATCGGTCTATCCCTGACATAAATACACTGAGACTATATTTACCTCCATCTAACTAGCTAACTTTACGGAGAACAATAAGGGCAAAACAGCATCACTGCTCTGTTTGAACCAAATATTCTCTGGCTAGCTCAGCTAAAATCACCAGATCTGCAGCCTGTAACGTTAATGATATGGGACATGCTGAGTGAAAGTTAAACTGTTTGATATGACTGTGTCTAAGCATACAGGCTGTACCAAGATCTTCTCTGATGTCAGATTTGTGTTGTAATAAACAGGTTAAGCCATTATTCATCAAAGTGAAGGTTGACCAGAAGGTTTCCACATCAGAAGTTACTTAGTAGCACTAAGGGACAGTTTGTCAGTTTATTTAGGAGGCCAAGTTACTCCTATAGTAAACTGGTATTCACATAAAATAAAGCAATAAAACATGGCAACCACTCAACAAAGCACTATGGGTAATAACAAATTCAACACATGAACTGGTTGCTATGGACTTGTCACTATGCTTCCTCAGTCATTGTATATTTTAACAAATAGGTATCACATTCACTCTAGAATCTTTGATATTGCCCTCTAGAGGCACAGGCAGAGTTTGACATCCAAGCCAGGGGGGGCAAAAAAACAGCAACTCATTGTTGATGCCTTTCCAAACGCAGAAATGATGCGCAATCACACCATGAAACGTTAAGACACATTAATAAAAAAGATCTGCATTTTGCCTTTATCTAATGACACAAAGAAAAAAGTAACAACAATCATTAGATCTACTACAAGGGTCCCGGTGTATCCAGCACCGTCACATTCACCAGCCAGCTCCAAACATGTGAGCGAGGCCTCTCCACGTCGCCGTTTAAATACAATATAAAAGTCCAAATCCACACTACATGTGCAATCAATTAGTAAGCTGACATCAAATGTATATACATGGCATTTAGGAAACCTTTATTTCAATGTTGGCACGGCAAGCTGTCCAGACTAGTGCAATAGTAAACAAGCCACTTTGAAATTTTGCTGTTTTCATGAATACAAAAGTTGGTTGACCCCCCCAGACTAAAAAGTGTTGGGTGATCCTCCCTTCAACAAATGAGAAAAAGACATGACCCTCCCCTATTTTCCTCCGTTGGTCCAGTCCATGAATACGGAACTGTCCATAAGACCAAACTCCTTCCTGTTGCATCAAATGCTAGCTGTGGTCTTTTCTCATGTCATGTCCTGTATCCCTGAGTCAGGGACATGGGGCAGCGTAATCAGTTATCTGTTGGAGTCCGGCCAGCATACACAGCTGTGGTGCTAAAAGTGAAAGCCCTTTGAAAACAACATGTTGCTGTTGTGAGGTTTTTAGGTCATTAACATCACCAAGTCCTACTAAACACTGCATGGTATCTTATGGTTTATATAGCCAGATAGTGGATACTTGTGAGAGAACCTGAAGGTGTTAGTAGACTGAGATCAATGTAAGATCATCTTTGACAGTTGACGTTATCCCTGGTCTTTTTTAATCCTCACAATGACCTTGACTCCTTATCTTTTCTCTGCACAGTACAGTGTAGATGCCATTTGCACAGCTGTGTTGCTCTGGATTCCAGCCATTGTCTATCAGCCCACACAGCACATAACCCATCACACACACACACACACACACACACACACACACACACACACACACACACACACACACACACACACACACAGACACAAATAGAGATAAAGTGATAACAAAATAGGGCCCCTCTTTAAGACAGGGCCTCAAGATAAGTTAAAACTGCAGAATATTGATATATACATATATGTAAATATTTTTATCATTTGTTTTATAAGGATTCAGTTTACATTCTGTGTTTGTGGTGGTACCAAAAAGTTCTAATTAATTGCTGCATTATTACGATAATACGCCAATCATTACTGAAGTTAAATTAAATTAAATTTTTCTTGCCCAACCAAAGCTAAGTAGCAGCAGCAGGCTAACGTAGCTAGAGAAGAGAGAGGCTCAGATGTGATGGTCTGGGCTCTTGAATCATGCAAGGTAATATGTTGTTTACAGTCAATATGTTACGTGAGCTTTTAACCAACAATCAAGTGTGACGTTAGTGAAAGTGAAAGGCACCTTATTTTGTTATTAGATGAATAGTACAATTAGATACATTAGTGTCCCAATTGGTTTATGTAATAAATACATTTATGGCCTAATGTTAGTTTTGTATGCTTAAGTACGCCTTCACAACAAAGATGAATGAAGAAGAGAGAGAAAGAGCTCAGTGAAGCAGCTAAAAGATCTGCAATTTTGCAGAGCTGGATTAAAACTGGCTGCTATCTGTGAGAGAAGCATCTGAAAATATCAAACAACCATCCTACAATATTCATTTAATGTGAAGTTAGACTATTTTATCAAAGCATTTTCTTTTAGTTGGAGTAGGCTAATGACTCATTAAAACAAAGGTTTAATTTAGGAATAAATATACAGTAAATTGTGTCTGTGCCATGTGTAGCATTGTGAATTAGTTATTATTTTATGTATATCAAAAGTTCCAGTTGAGTAAAATACTTTTACTAGCTGTAGTCATGTTGTCATGTTGTAATAGTGCCAAATCATGACATTAGTTATCTCAACCAGAATTACTGGCTGCAGCCACAGTCTAAAGGTGAACTGGCAGCATTAATGTCAGTTTTCAGTTTTTTAGCCTTGAAAAGTACAGTATACTGTGTAAATTATTTTATTCAGATTGTAATAATTCTATTCTAGATGATGCCTACCACAAGGCTCCAGACCAAAGAGGGAGGGAGAGCATGCATCACTCAAGGCTACATAATGAGTGTGGTGAGCATTCCTATATAAAAGGGCTATGTCAGTAAAAGCCTGATAAGGAAAAAGATAGATGCTGCTGCCAATAGTATTCTTAACTTAAAGGTACATTATACTTTAGAACTTATTCAGAATTATAATGTTTCCTTTGGCGACATCTCCATCTTTGAAGGCTGAACGGGCCATTTTTCCAAATTAGAGCAATGGCCCCTCCAAATGTCTGTGCACGTCCCTGTTTGTAACTCTTAGTGTATGTTGAATTTTGTCATCTACTTAGTATTGACATCCGATTGTAACATTAAAAAAAGTCAGTGTTTTTAATGTCTATATAAATTGGTATAATGTTGAATGGTCAATACACTATAACCTATCAAGTATTGTGAAAATGACCACAGGTGTTGTGTCTCCACCCATTGAAGGACCAGTGAGACTTTGTCTCAGAGAAGTGTTTGCAGAACTAAATCATTGATCTGTGTTAATGTACCTTATGGTCCCATATCCCAATGCTGCAGCTGTGTTTTCACAGCTGTTAGTGAGAAAACAGGACTTTATGGGGGCTCAGCAACATAACACCTCCTCTTTCCTGGTACCATCGATATATACCACTACTGGACTTAGAACTGTTGAAGACTATTTGTCTTCAAAGGCTACACCCTATCAACAGCTCATGTTTGCTGTCAGCCCCTCCTCAGAGAGAATACCAATCCACAGACAGGTTTGTTCAGCAGATTCTGATGCCGCTGCAGAAACCTCCATTCATCTCTCCACTTGTCTTGCAGTGCCCTCTGCTGTTAGCATGGCAGATTAAAAAGAGTTTCATTAAATTCCAAAGTACTATGAAGCAGGACTCTTTAACGTTTTTAGGCCAAGGCCTTTTCAGCTGATAGAGAGATGGAGCAGGGATTCCCTTACCATATATATTGTATAAAGTTTAGTTGCAAATTATATTGGGCCTACAATAAGGTGTAAGGCTGCCTAAAGCCTTACACATACCTTTTCATGGTGCATACAATGCCAAGTTATTGAAATAATAACTATTAAAATATTCATATAGTTATACATCATGTTTTAAGTGAATCCTTATGGCGACGTTATGCTATCTATCTATAGGCTAGTACCCCTATCATCAATGTTGTGTAAATTACAAAAAGGTTTATCTTTAAAATATAATATGTTGGTAAAGTATATTTTCAGTATTTATATATATATATATATATATATATATATATATATATATATATATATATATATATATATGTAATGGGAAAATTACATTTATCATATAGATCAGTGGAGAAACTTGGGACGGTTTGTCCTGGACTGTGACCAGCTGACTGACTGGACTGAAACCAAGGACGGGGACACGACCGTCTCCCCCTCCATGGGCTGTTATCGAAAACTTCTGTCACACCATGTGACCGCCGCGCGCAATGTGTTCCAGCAAGAGTCTAAAACACACACACAAACACACACACTTTTGAATAATGCTGTGAATGCTTCCCCCACAGAGATCTCACCAGTGCTGTCCCACATGCCGACTCACCTGTGGGCAGCACATAAATATGACGTGGGTCTTATCAAAAATTGTCAGTCTGTTGTCATCACGCCACGCTCAGACTTCAGGCCTAAAAAGCATCAGTACCCACTGAAAACAGGAAGCAATTGACGGAATCAGACCAGTCTTTAACTCTCTTTTGAAAGCAGGAGTTATAGTTATAGTGTCCTGATTCACCTGTTCGCACGCCAATTTTCCCTGTCAAGAAAATTCGTGAGAAGGGAAAACCGGTCGAATGGCGTTTTGTTCAGGACCTCAAAGCAGTAAATGCAGCAGTCCACGCACGTGCACCAAATGTGCCTAATCCATTGTAGCAAACCCCCAGCCAGATAATGGTAAAGCGTACTGATGTTTCCAGAAGCCTTTATTTATGTTGGTTTGCTACATCCATACACTATTCTTCAAGAAATTCCTGGGGGGGCACAGTATTTCTCTGTTGTTGATTTGTCTAACGCTTTTTTTTCAGTGTTCCAGTGGACAAAGACAGCATTCCTGTTTGATGGTAAGGCATACACATTCACACGTTTAGAGCAAGGATTTGTCGAGAGCCCAACCATCTACAACAAAGCACGGAGGGAGAGCCTTGAAAGCTTAACCCTTTCCCCAGGCTCTACTCTCCATCAATATGTTGATGACTGCCTAGTGGCAAGTCCAACAAAAGAACAGTGTGAACGAGACATTATTGCATTACTGTGTCATCTGGCAGCAGAGGGGCACAAAGCTAGTTTAGCTAAACTGCAATTTGTGAAAGAAGAAGTGCATTTTTTGGGTCATGACATCTCAGCGTCAGGGAAAACATTGTCTCCGTCTCGGATTGAGGCAATAGTTTCCCTCCCAAAACCTGCAACAAAAAAACAAATGATGTAATTTCTAAGAATATGCTCCTACTGTCGCGTTTTCATTCCAAATTATGCTCAGTTAGTTCAATCTTTAGCTAACTTAATACATGGTAAAAAAGGTTTTGCACACGACCGCGTCACATGGACGACCAAGGGGGACCAGGCAAAAAGCTTTTCAAAACCCTCCGACTTTAGGCCAAACCCTAAACTTCCATTCACTCAGACAGTGGATGAACGTTTGAGCTGCATGATGTCTGTTCTCTTGCAGCCTCACGGTGACAGGCTCCGGCCTGTGGCCTATTTTTTGCTCCATTAACATTGTTTCTCTGTAGTTTCTCTGATCCTATTGGAGCAACGATTTTCACATTTATCTGCAGCACGATATCTGAGGTATCACACATGTCTCCTTGATATGCCTAATGTCACTGTTAAACATTTTGTACAGTACTTAACCTTGCTTCTCTTATGCCCACACCAGGATAGGGAGAACCGCATGATTGTTTTGGCAGAGTTGCAACACACCTGTGCTCCGCGTCCAGATCTGACTGACACACCGGTGCCAAATTCAGATCTCATTTTGTATGTGGATGAGTCAGCCTCACGCTGCCCTGACACCGGCCAGGGACAGGTAGGGTTTGCTGTAGTATCTGACGCAGAAACCTTAATTGCTAAATCTCTTCCCAAACACTTCTCTGCGCAGGTGGCTGAAGTCATAGCTCTCACTGAAGCATGTAGACTGGCTGAAGGTTTGTCTGTAACAATCTACACGGACTCCAGGTACGCTTTTGGGGTTATACATGATTTTGGGGCATTGTGGAAACACCAAAACTTC